>JASFXZ010000001.1:26862814-27437007 GCA_032209605.1 Mactromeris polynyma
CTGAGACAAATTCATTAAGTTGATTTATAAATCTATCTTGAAGCTTATTTACATTAACGTGACAAACTGACAACCAATAAAATCCCAATCTTAACATAAAACTAATGAACTATAGTTCTTGTATTGTCCCCGCTTGAATATTGTTTAGAGATATTTGATATGTTTTACCAATAATATAATTGACAGATTAAAAAAAGAAAAACACAGTACAGTGCAACTTGACCATAACAACAACCTCTCCTCTACAACATTTACTATCCATTTAACCTTTCTAGAACAACAACCTCTCCTCTACAACATTTACTATCCATTGAACCTTTCTAGAACAACAACCTCTCCTCTACAACATTTACTATCCATTTAACCTTTCTAGAGCAACATCCTCTCCTCTACAACATTTACTATCCATTTAACCTTTCTAGAGCAACAACCTCTCCTCTACAACATTTACTATCCATTTAACCATTCTAGAACAACAACCTCTCCTCTACAACATTTACTATCCATTGAACCTTTCTAGAACAACAACCTCTCCTCTACAACATTTACTATCCATTTAACCTTTCTAGAGCAACAATCTCTCCTCTACAACATTTACTATCCATTTAACCTTTCTAGAACAACAACCTCTCCTCTACAACATTTACTATCCATTGAACCTTTCTAGAACAACAACCTCTCCTCTACAACATTTACTATCCATTTAACCTTTCTAGAACAACAATCTCTCCTCTACAACATTTACTAGTAAATTATGATCTCCAAACAAACTCTTATTAAGGATTGCCTAGAGCTTATCACACAGAAGTTTGATCCTCTCAAATACTCATTACAGTCATCTTATTCAGACTGGTTTGTAATTGTATTACTTACTTTAAGTGTCACAGGGATTATGTAGATACTTACATCTTCACAAAATTTGCCTTGTTGACGAATAAATCCAACAGAAGTCCTGTCGTTCATATTAAATGACAATGATCTGTTATACAATTTACATGTCATGTCAGCCAATGTTGCAGCTGAAAAATATCATGCATCATTTAATATTGCTTGTCATTGTATCATTGTGTTTGTCCAGTGTGATGGACGGTTACAATTGACACAACCCTTACCAGCCACAAAACTACTCAGCTATCTAATCCACATCACACTCTAAAATATGCACAATTATACTTGGAAGAGTCAATTTTGAGTGCAAGGTGCTGAGAATCTATAATAATCTCAGGCCTTGGAGATACCAAAAGTGTAGAAAAGGTACTGTTCAAGTGTGTACAAAGATTGCATCACAATATATATAGTTCCCACATCTAAAATATTTACCTCCCTTGTTCTTAAATGTCGGCCATTTTGATAGGCAAAACTGATAAGCCCTCATAGGAGTAATTTCCAAATATGTGATAATTGAGAAAATACCAAGAGAATTTGCATGTGACAACCACTTTTTTTCAACTTACTGAACCAAATGCCCACATGAGCATAATGAATAAGTTATTTTTTATATATTGGATTAGTTAATCTTCGTTTACATTAGATTCCCCATTGACTTTAATATCAAAATGGCCGAAAATTCAGAACAGGGGAGGTAAATAGTGTAGTTGTGATCCCCATTTCTTCTTCATACACTATAATACAAGCCAACAAGTTTAACATCATCATGTGTGGTTAGCAACATAATTATAGTTGTAATATGTGCTATTTCATTTTCTGGTGCTTTATTGATGCAAAACTAAAGTCAGCCTATCATAATCAGCAAATTGCTCAGCAATTACAGAAGAACTTCAAAACCTAGAACAGTTTCGATTCGAACACATACCTCGAACAGGTTTTTAAGACCCCGCGAAATCCCTTCTTATTTCATATTATCTAACAGTAGATCACTCGAACTGAGATAGGTCGAACACTAGCTACCATTTCATTCACGTTTGACCATATATATCTTAGGTTGAACAATACAGTATACTTAACACCTTTGATTGATCAGTTGATATCCTTTTGTTAGTTGATGGTGAGATTGGCGACACATTTCATTCGCACGTCGTATTAATTACTTTACTGTTGTACTATACATGTACTTAAGTGACAAATAAATCACTTTATTAAATGAACACCAAACGGAAGTTTTTACCTGTTTTTATCTATCGAATTGCAGAGTAAATAAATTCTAAAACAATTTGGATCGTCTTTTATAAATTTCTTAAACAGAAGTTCAAACTTCATTTAGCAAAGTCCGTCGAAGTCTCAAAATTGGTAAACATTCGACCCGAAATTTATTGTCGTAACTATTTTCATAATGCATAGTACACTCGTACAGGGAACATAGATGCGTCGAACAAAAGATGGCTCGAACTTATTGCTAGATCCGACGGCAGTTCGAGGTTTCGAAGTTCTACTGTATAATGAACTTATGTTCTTTTTAATGTATCTGGTATGTAAAATAATGATACATATGATAAGTTTGCACTAAACTTACAATAAACTAAATCTCCCATATCTGTTGGAATGACATCGACGGTGTTTGTTGGTTGGATGACGCCAGTAGCATCACCAGTAAAGTTTGTTACCGAGACAACAAGGTCGCGATCATTCCAGATGATTCTGTAAGCAGACAACAATTATATTCCTATTTCACATTCAGCAGAAAATATGATTATGTCTTGTCTGAAGTATGAATTGAAATTACTGTGAAACATTAATGGTGCAAAGTAAAAGGGAAAGCAACAACCCTTGTAGCAACGTAAAGTAGGAGTTATTACTCTGTGATGTACCATTGGAGAATCGACTGCGAAAGTTGTGTTACTTAAATATCAATTAGACACCTACTGACCAAGACAGTTTCATGTGACAATATGTTACACATCAATAGAAGCCTGGAACATGTGTCAACTTTTAACAAGACAATATAATGCAATACATCATTGTTCAAACTGTGTCTTCACCAGCAGATCAAACTATCGAACTTAAATAATATACGAGAACAAATCTTGCATTTCAAGTAAGTCACAAGTGAATAACGAAGTTTTAGATAATAAAATCATTCCAAAGTACATACAGATGTTAGATTCAAGTATAGATACATGTATATGGATACTATGTTTACCTTAGATCTCCAATATCAAGCAATTCATATCCACCCAGTTGCTCGTGTGGTGCCTGATTGCCAATTATTGATGTTATATTTCTTTGCAAGTAGTCACCCAATGGTGCAGCAAATGTTAATCTGAATACCAGTCCATGAGGAGATGGTCTGTGAACAAAATATCGAATTACGATGAATTTGAAAACTAGATAGCAGCATGTAACACGCCCACAAACATCAAATAGTTGACATATTATTTCTACATATGTATAACACTTTGTATGAACAAAAAGGGTAGGCTGAAGTTCTATTCTGCACAATGTTTCTTTATCAAAAGCATTGCATTAAGTAAAGTGTTTTACTCCTCTGGTATACAAAGATATGAAGAGAACAGGACTATTGTTAACGAAAGAAAAAGCCAGTGCAATGCGCCGACAGTGTTAAAAATCAACAACAATTAAATATCTGAATAACTAATTTTCCATTTAGAAATTCGAACCACTTAAGAATACTTACTTGAAGTTTTCTATAGAACATTGAAGGTAAACTTCTCTCATGTTACTGTTTTTGAAATATCTGTCAATCTGGAAATTGAATAATATGAAAAATTAATATATTTGTACGTACTTACAGTGGTACACATTTTACCATTGTCCCTTATTTTCATTTTCAAGAAATGTCCAGCCAAAACTCATAGCTCAATATATAGGTTTATTTGCTATACAGAGTTTATATACCTATGTCTTTACTTTAATTAATTAACAGAGATACTCACATCTGTACAGAATCTGTTCTGCAATCTCAAAAACATTTGTGAGGTTTTATCATCCAAGTCTGTAGTGTAAGCGAAACCATACAGCTTGGCATCAACAAAGGCGTTTGTAGAATCTAAAAAATATCAACTCATTTTTGTAAACAATGTTGCAGTTTCCAAAATAGTCACCGAGCATTAGAAATGATATTATTTATCCAATTTTTTTTAGCATTTTGGAAGTCCTTCATTCACAGCAATGCCGGCTTAAACGTGTCTTGGAAATTCAGACAAAATTGTTTTGGTCAGACAATAATTGTAAATTTCACGTGAGACGCACTGTGTTCCACTCAAACTTTCCAAGGACGCGTTTAATATTACAACATTTAACCCTTGTCTTCTGAATCACAGGTACTTAAACAAGCTATTTTATGTTCTAAATGGCCTATACATGTATATTGTTCTTATTACAGTTTACAGGCCATTAAGAACATTGACATAGTTTGTGTCAAGCACCTGTATTCTGAATCTTGGGAGGTTTGTGGTGACGCCCCATCACAGAAGCCAACGGCGCTTTCACAATGATTCTCAAGAAAACGCTATCAGTGTTGCTCAATGTATATATATATATATATATACTGTAGTCCTATGTATAGCCCCCCCTTAAACCCGGCTACGGGTTGGGGATAAAATAGATAAAAAGTGTGACTAGTTTCAAACATATAGGTAATGAGAATGTACATCTTATTAAATGGCATGGACGCTATTCAAGCACAGGTTACTTACTGTACACGATAACAGTCAATGAACTGGACTGAGGCCAAATCATTCCGGGAGTGGACTGAGGTGGAATAAAGCTGTACGATGTGAACGCAGTAGCAAATGTCATAGGAGCAGTTATTGTGTCAGTAGATGGTAACAAAGATGTGGCCGTCTGGTATGGCGTATAATTTAGGACAAAGCTACCGTCAGCTAAGATAACCAACAAATCTCCGACAAGATACGTCTTCAGGGGTCCATCTGGATCATCTAGGAACTCAAATTCCTTAGCATACGTCATAATAATTTGTTTCAATGAATCTGGTTGGTAGATAAAAGGGTCTGCAACCTTCAGCAATGCTCGCAGGGAAGTAAAGCGCTTTCCTTCACCTGGTGGACTGAAACAGACATGTATATATGCAGGTCATTTGCAATTACAATGTTAATTTGTACTAAGTATAAGGTAATAGTGTCATAGACATATAAGTGATTAGAACGTCATCATAATTTTCGAGAAAAACTAAATATGAATGAGTATAATTATATCATTTTATGTAGCCTTGGTGTCGGTTTAGCCTGCGCCGCCGCCATCTTGTATATAGAATGACATCAACTGTACTGTTATACCCTGCAGTTTACTAATGATGTTGAGAATAATTTTGCATTGAGAGAATTGAGGTATAACAATAATTATAATCCATTCTTATTTCGATTTTTCGTTTTATGCAGGTCTACCTATTTTCAAGGGAAAGGTTCGCCATTTTGGAATTACATATTTGGTATGTTGTACTGCCATATTGCTTTCAACATTCTACTAAATGAAACACAATTTATAGTATTGAATCCTTTGAAGTAGAATGTGATCAAAAGGACATTTTCTTGTACACAGTTATACTACTTGTACATGCCTTAACCATCTATAATTGAATACTTACTAGAATGCTAAAATACTACAAGAGTAAAAGTAGTCCTTCCAAGAACTTTGTTTGATTTGTCTTTCCAACTGAAATAAAGATGCAATATAAGGTAAACTATTATTTCTGGAGTGAAACTATGTATTTGCATTACCGACCACAAGAACTACTTCCTATATACTGATACAATATTGCATTAACATCAATAAATCGTTCGTTGTGTGATATTATTGAAAAATGTGGTCATTTATTTCTGTTTGGTTTAATTATTTGACAACGAATAAAAATGAGAAAAACAACCTATTCCTTAAGCTTTACTAAATTATGGAGCGCCCATGTCAGTTGAAGCGGTCAATCTAATGGGGGTTCATTTCTGTGGTATACTAACTCCGAAAACAGTCACCAGAACATTGCAATCAAACATATTCTGCGCTACCCGGACAGCTCTTCATTCCACTAACCGATTGTAAGTTAAAGTGTCGACGATAGCAGGAATCACAACAATCGCAATTATGAGGACAATACAGACTTTCACTGTGACAAGCAGGATAATATCCTCCTACACATTTTATTAAAATACAATCGGCTATTGCTTTATCAGGCTTCAAGCCAACAGGTGTAATACTGATATTGAGGACTAGTCTTAGAACGTTGCCTTTCCGTAAGCCAAACATTAAAACTGTGCTCGGAACTATTCTATCAGAGCATTGAGATTTGGTGTGCAATTCCAGATTTATAACGTACGAACCAGAATAGAAAGATGACTAGGTATATCATGTGGAAACCGCCAGTGTCGTATGTTTCAATAAAAAGGAACATATTCCAGATAAACAGACAAACTAGCATGTGTTATCATGTGTATATAATGAAGAGGGTCATGTGACACTTACGTCTTTGCAGAATCTTTGTGAATAATCTTTATACAAAACGGACTTGCGGTCACTGAGCGCTGGTGTATATGTCAGATTGTATATATACAGATACATGTCAATGTACGGATTCCCATCTGAAAAAAGTTCAATATCAAAATGAACATAAGACATCTTTGCTTCGTTTAGATCACCATTTTAATGTAAATTGATGCTATTCTAGAAGCGACATTTGAATTAAGTTTTTGCATAAAAAATAGTCTAGATATATCTGGCGAAAGAATCATTGCATAATTATCACTTATTGTATGTACAGTGAACTTTAATTACCAGGACCACGTGTCGCTGTAGGTTGTATTGTCGTAGGCCCTGGATTAACTGGGATCGGTACCACAACGATGTTTCCTTCACCATTGGCGGGTGTAATCAGTAGACGACCAAGCATTTTCCTAGGCAGACCATCAACAATCACATCCCTAGCTCCTTCCATGATCGTCTTTGCTACAGTTCTTTGTAGATTAGTTATCTCATCTCCGGTAAAACTGACATGCGCAATGGCTACATCCGGATTTGCGCTGAAAGCAGACGGTACTTAAATATATTTACCGTTGGTTGATCAAATTAAATGGCATTTTGATCAGTTGCAATCACTGAACTAATTGTTTTATGAACTAAGTGTGGACAGTATCCAACAGACGACATTTCAAGTCTGCAAATATTTAGGAATTATAAAAAAAACATGCGCTACAAAAGTAACAACTTACTCGAAAGCGAAAACCTCACAACTGTGGTAACGGCTGCTAAGGATGCTTCTTTTCAGGATTTGATCTATCTGTAAAACACAGTAAAATATGAAATCAGCAATTCTGTTACCATGGTTTACAGGGGGTGCTATAGATTCGTTTAAAGTAATCATATTTTAATGCATAGTGCAGACAAATGACGTAACTCTATAAATTCTAGTTCTTACAGTACAATGTATATACAAAAAGTTAAGTGTTCACCTTGTAATGGACTGTATGTATTTAATGTGGTACTGAACGAATAAAGAGGTTATCACACAAGTCTACGTAAAATTACATTTGCAAGTAGATATTTTTGGTTAGCATGCTCATCGACCAATTAGCGCATGCTAGTACTTACGTTAATTGATTGCACGACGTTGAAAACACTTACGCGTTCTGCAACATGATCACATGATTTATATGTACTTACGTCATCACAGAATGGAACTGCGAGGTGTGAAAACTCTATGGATAATTTATCACGTAGTACATCAGAGTATGACAGATTGTACACCCAAATAGTTAAATTGGCCAACACACCAACTGTAAAAAACATCAAAATGTAAATAAAATAGAGAACAATAATGGAGGAAGCATCAAACCAATACATTCAATGTACATTTGAATGTGTACATTGTTTCATTATAGGATTATAATACCATTTTCTGGCGTTCACACATTTGTAAACCCCGATCAGAACGCACACATTGAGTAAATGTGTGCGGACTGAATGGGGTTAACACATGTGTGATCGCCAAATTAATCCTTATAATTCCAAATAAACGACCCCCATTGATGTTTTGGTAGTTAATACACATCGTGACCTCACGCTGCGTCGACTGAATGCGCGAATGAGGACACAAAAAATAGCACCGAGTTGAACAGCCAAAAAACCTTCGAAAATAATGTTCAGACCATAACAGCCGCCATATTGGACATTGACTTAGAGGTAGTTCGATCAGCAACTATAGTGACCATGGTTGGATGATAAAACTCAGTCTAGTTCATCTATGGTCTAGTTACTCTGGTCACTCTTGGAACTTGGAGGGTTGAAAACCCTGTAGAGGTGTTCCAAATATCGGCTATAGTTCAACCGTACTAAATCGGTGGTTGAACCACAGTTAATATTCGGAACACCTCTATATAGTATTCAAACCTCCAAGTTCGAAGAGTAACCAGAGTAACTAGACCATAGATGAACTAGACTGAGTTTTATCATCCAACCATAGTCACCATAGTCACTATAGTTGCTGATCGAACTACCTCATAGGTAATGAATTTTTTTATTCGTGACAGTTATTATTCGACGTAAATCATTTAAGTTAAACATGTCGGGTGAGTGCGCATCGGATGAAATGCTCACGTTAAAACGTCAATGAAGGGAGCTATCAATCAGACGCTTGTAAAAATACCAGATTTCGTATAAACATAGAATACATGCAAGAGAATAGTATAATTACGCTGTAGATAACACGTTTTGTGAAACCGAAAGAAATGGTCGCGAAATCATATGGCTAAGCTAAGATTTAATGCTAGTTTGATTGTTGTCTTGTAATATAAATCATGCCAACAACAAACATCACGTGCTGCCGCTAGCAATAGCTTCGATATTGAACGGACGGATTCTGAATCAAAGTAAGACTAGGAGGAACGAAATGGAATTCTAGGTTCTATTTCTGGACTACTCTTGTTTCCACAAATAACGGTGTAACTAATAATACCTCGATCTAAACTTGTTTCTAAACTATGTGGTGAATTAAAACACAATATAGTTGTTGCTTGAGAAAATATTCTACCCAACTTTTTAATCATATTGTTTATTAGATTTAGGTCGAAAATAATTCGTGAACTTTGTGCTTTCATGCATGTGTGAACGCCTCGGATAAGCCAATCAGAATGCAGGAATTTGCTGAATTTAGAATTATATAGGATTTATAGCAAAGCGTGTGATGTCAAACACGATGTACACAACGGCGTAGCCTTATTCGAAAGTGTATGGGGGCACTCGCACATTGGTTGTATAAGTAACGCTTCATGTTTTGTAACTCTTTAAGTATCTTCATTTTGGTTCCATCAATTTAAGGTACTTTCAGTACTTTGATCATCTTACGGTTAAACCAATGTTTGAGTCAATCGCGTGAAATCCGAATTGTTCTTTATACGACCGACATTATCGTAAGTTATTGAACAAAACTGATCTATAAGGAAGCATAGAAAAGGAAATAAAGACATCATATTTCTTACTTTCTGGATTAATTGGTTTTACTGTTGTTGTTGGTCGAATATCTGCCTTACTGCGAACATCTACCAGAAAATCTTTCAAAAATAACGCGAAATAGTCGGCGCCATCTGTCTTACTGGTCTTCTGGTCAATAAGACTTGGAATATCAACTTTCAGACCATCAATATCTCCTCTAAATGTCAGATTGAACCGTACATTGACGGCACCGTGCCTGAAAATGATAAATGAATTAATACTACTCGTATATAAGGTTATAACAATTATTATAATGATGCAGCTGCTGCTCTTGTGGAAAACAATGATGACAAAGACTACGACGATGATGTGGATGGATAACAGGAGAATAATGGAAGTGGTTGTTGTATGTATTGACACCAATGATGATGATGACGACAAGGACAACGATCGTGTTTTTGGTGAAAATAGCGGTTAGAATGTAATGGTAGCTGTTATACTGATGATAAGTAAATACATTAACTCAGCAGGATTCCCACAAGAAGACCACAATGGAAGCGTATTATTCCTTGTTTTGGTGTCACCCTTGGTGTGATGAGTTTGACATGGTTCAGTATTTATGTGTATTTTATTGCAAATTTTTTTATAATTGTTAATCTGTGGAATGTTTTACTTATATGCACATACATTCGAAAATAAATCAACATCTATCTATATATATAATAGCAAACGCTAATGTAGCGATGTTTACGACTGACATTGCTATAAATCGTGTACTTACTCAATGTATTCTTGAAGACCACTTTTGTTCCACACACCAGCACATTCACAAATAATTGGTTCCATCGTGGGTCTGTGGAGATACAAGTGATGACCAGTTGCTAGGATATACGCTATTATTTACAGTGATGACAATTTGCACAATTTTAACACTATTCATGTATCATCACGAAGCATGCTTATGGCTCTTCAAGTAAACAAATGGTTCTAAAATTTCAAACTGAGTACATGTATTATAACTTTACGGACAGCCCTCGTATATGGCAAAATCACTATAATTATATAACATTATAATTGTTGTTTCAAGATGTTAGATTACAAATACAATTTGATCTGTTTGATACATAGTCAACCTGGGTATATCAGCATTTTACGCAGTATTAGTAGGAGAAAGATACATTTTAAATAATTAGTTAGAGTAACGTTTGTATTGAGATGTTCCTGTGTGGTCGTATATAGAAGGACTTACTCCAATTTGGTTACTTTACAACCTATGTACTGATCTTTGTACGAACTGTCTTTGAAATACAATCCAAGCTGAAAAATGAAAGACACCACAAACTAGAAATATTTAAATAGTGTAAACCTCAATGTATAACTAATGATTACTTAGTTTTACAAACAAAACATTTTTTCGACAAATTACATATTAAATCATTTACATCTTCAAGCATTCGGTACAATTGTTTGTTTTGCAGTGTACCCAAACTAACCTTTTTTGGAGTGTGTCGGTATATCTGTTCTTTACAATATAATTATTCTAGATGGTTAAAACCTTGAGACTGTAGCGGTGGTTTGGTCGCCGTACCATATCACAGTATAATTCATTGTACATGTACGAGTGCAGTGAATAGTCACAGTTATGCAGCAGTTCATGCCTAACGGTTATGTAGAGTGAACGGACGATCTGATATAATTATGGATGGATGGATTGGTAAAAGCAACATGTCTTACCCAGAATTGGTGATATATTAAGTTATATTTCGCTATTTATCGAACTTACCTCTTCACAGAAAGGGTTTGCGATGTTCGCGAATTCTGTTGACGATTTGTTTGCCATCGCTGGATTGTAAGGCACATTCTGTAATCTCATCTCATTGTTGGCTGTGGTTGTTTCTGTAATGGGTAATTAGATTTCCGCTGACGTATATTAACATAATTATACGTAATTTATCACAACATAATATAGTTAAAATGGACAGTAAACTTACAGATAACTAGTAAATGTATTGTTTTTGCCTTTTCATAATATGATGCTTAATAAAACGGACAGGCAAAGAAATATACTGGAAGTTAGCATCAGCCTTTCCTTTCCATTTATCAAAGTAAAGAAAGAAAGAGTTGTGTAGCTGAATGCGTTGTTCTGTGTGAGTCCATGCACTCAATGTTGTGTAGCTGAATGCGTTGTACTGTGTGAGTCCATGCACTCAATGTTGTGTAGCTGAATGCGTTGTTCTGTGTGAGTCCATGCACTCAATGCTGTGTAGCTGAATGCGTTGTACTGTGTGAGTCCATGCACTCAATGT
Organism: Mactromeris polynyma; assembly: GCA_032209605.1. NCBI lineage: Eukaryota > Metazoa > Mollusca > Bivalvia > Venerida > Mactridae > Mactromeris > Mactromeris polynyma. The sequence goes on from JASFXZ010000001.1 coordinate 26,874,472, forward strand.
TGTGTAGCTGAATGCGTTGTACTGTGTGAGTCCATGCACTCAATGTTGTGTAGCTGAATGCGTTGTACTGTGTGAGTCCATGCACTCAATGTTGTGTAGCTGAATGCGTTGTACTGTGTGAGTCCATGCACTCAATGCTGTGTAGCTGAATGCGTTGTTCTGTGTGAGTCCATGCACTCAATGCTGTGTAGCTGAATGCGTTGTACTGTGTGAGTCCATGCACTCAATGTTGTGTAGCTGAATGCGTTGTACTGTGTGAGTCCATGCACTCAATGTTGTGTAGCTGAATGCGTTGTACTGTGTGAGTCCATGCACTCAATGTTGTGTAGCTGAATGCGTTGTACTGTGTGAGTCCATGCACTCAATGTTGTGTAGCTGAATGCGTTGTACTGTGTGAGTCCATGCACTCAATGTTGTGTAGCTGAATGCGTTGTACTGTGTGAGTCCATGCACTCAATGTTGTGTAGCTGAATGCGTTGTACTGTGTGAGTCCATGCACTCAATGTTGTGTAGCTGAATGCGTTGTACTGTGTGAGTCCATGCACTCAATGTTGTGTTGCTGAATGCGTTGTACTGTGTGAGTCCATGCACTCAATGTTGTGTAGCTGAATGCGTTGTACTGTATTGTACTGTGTGAGTCCATGCACTCAATGTTGTGTAGCTGAATGCGTTGTACTGTGTTGTACTGTGTGAGTCCATGCACTCAATGTTGTGTAGCTGAATGCGTTGTACTGTGTGAGTCCATGCACTCAATGTTGTGTAGCTGAATGCGTTGTACTGTGTGAGTCCATGCACTCAATGTTGTGTAGCTGAATGCGTTGTACTGTGTGAGTCCATGCACTCAATGTTGTGTAGCTGAATGCGTTGTACTGTGTGAGTCCATGCACTCAATGTTGTGTAGCTGAATGCGTTGTACTGTGTGAGTCCATGCACTCAATGTTGTGTAGCTGAATGCGTTGTACTGTGTGAGTCCATGCACTCAATGTTGTGTAGCTGAATGCGTTGTACTGTGTGAGTCCATGCACTCAATGTTGTGTTGCTGAATGCGTTGTACTGTGTGAGTCCATGCACTCAATGTTGTGTAGCTGAATGCGTTGTACTGTATTGTACTGTGTGAGTCCATGCACTCAATGTTGTGTAGCTGAATGCGTTGTACTGTGTTGTACTGTGTGAGTCCATGCACTCAATGTTGTGTAGCTGAATGCGTTGTACTGTGTGAGTCCATGCACTCAATGTTGTGTAGCTGAATGCGTTGTACTGTGTGAGTCCATGCACTCAATGTTGTGTAGCTGAATGCGTTGTACTGTGTGAGTCCATGCACTCAATGTTGTGTAGCTGAATTCGTTGTACTGTGTGAGTCCATGCACTCAATGTTGTGTAACTGAATGTGTTGTACTGTGTGAGTCCATGCACTCAATGTTGTGTTGCTGAATGCGTTGTACTGTGTGAGTCCATGCACTCAATGTTGTGTAGCTGAATGCGTTGTACTGTGTGAGTCCATGCACTCAATGCTGTGTAGCTGAATGCGTTGTACTGTGTGAGTCCATGCACTCAATGTTGTGTAGCTGAATGCGTTGTACTGTGTGAGTCCATGCACTCAATGTTGTGTAGCTGAATGCGTTGTACTGTGTTGTACTGTGTGAGTCCATGCACTCAATTGTTCTGTACAATCGAATAACTGAAGAAGATTCAACCATTAGCCAATATAAAACATTACTCACGATATTTTGCGAATCCGGGTGCTGAAAGAACAAAAGTGAAACATGATCAACATTAAGAACAGTGAACGAATATTTGAAAAAATCTTTCAAATCTCACAAAACCTTAGCCGGTCGTACTCAAAATCCACTGACAGCAACATGTAGGAAGACACGAAAGTGAGGTCAGATACACAGATTGTTTCATATAAACGTATTCCAACCCACATAATCTCCTAAATGAAAAGTTTGCTTGGTTTATTATCACGACTAAGGCAGTTGTTATAGGATATTACCACTCATTTATAGTGAATTATACATTATTTCCTTTCATAAAAATGTGAAATCATAAACGTCACTATTTCGCAGTTTTTTATTCCATGGTCTTGGACGAAATTGTGAAAATTGTGAAATTGATGATTTCACTACACATGTATTTATGATTTCATGTCGAGAAAGCAGTAACTAAATCACTACCGGTCTTCCGTAGAATGGTTGATGTGTCCCCAACACATTTATACAGGGGTAGGAGACAGGTTAGTCAGGCATTTATATTAGATAAAGGGGATCACTTACACGAAAGTAATAGAAAGTAGACGAGCAATCCGAGCCCTATGGCTAACAGAATGGCTCCCAGGATCAACAGAACGATCAGGCCGCATGTGCGCGCGTGCATAGCACGAGAGGATTTCGATGATTTTAACGACGTTGACGGACTTCCGTTCCCTTCAGCTAATGTCCCTGACGAGTCTCCATAGTCGTAATTTCGGTGACTCCAACCATGTGAATAACCTCCACCGTATTCATCGCCATGAAACCGTCTTGGCATCTGTAAATATTCAAAGAAGTGAAAATATTGACTAGATATATCTCGGTGATTTATGAAGTAATTCTCTAACGGAATATCATAGTTGTGTCTCATACCCAATACGTGTATAGTAAAACCACCATTGGTTCCGAGTAAATTCGATTTTATTTGTGAGGTGGTCCGATTATCGAGTTAAAATATGAGGAAAAATGAATACAAAAAACTGGTCCATCATGATACGGAAATATAAATGAGGTGTTCTTAGCTTCGAGGCGGCCTTCACGTGAGGTGTTCTTAGATTCGAGGCGGCCTTCACGTGAGGTGTTCTTAGCTTCGAGGCGGCCTTCACGTGAGATGTTCTTAGCTTCGAGGCGGCCTTCACGTGAGATGTTCTTAGCTTCGAGGCGGCCTTCACGTGAGATGTTCTTAGCTTCGAGGCGGCCTTCACGTGAGATGTTCTTAGCTTCGAGGCGGCCTTCACGTGAGATGTTCTTAGCTTCGAGGCGGCCTTCACGTGAGGTGTTCTTAGCTTCGAGGCGGCCTTCACGTGAGGTGTTCTTAGCTTCGAGGCGGCCTTCACGTGAGATGTTCTTAGCTTCGAGGCGGCCTTCACGTGAGGTGTTCTTAGCTTCGAAGCGGCCTTCACGTGAGGTGTTCTTAGCTTCGAGGCGGCCTTCACGTGAGATGTTCTTAGCTTCGAGGCGGCCTTCACGTGAGGTGTTCTTAGCTTCGAGGCGGCCTTCACGTGAGGTGTTCTTAGCTTCGAGGCGGCCTTCACGTGAGGTGTTCTTAGCTTCGAGGCGGCCTTCACGTGAGGTATTCTTAGCTTCGAGGCGGCCTTCACGTGAGGTGTTCTTAGCTTCGAGGCGGCCTTCACGTGAGGTGTTCTTAACTTCGAGGCGGCCTTCACGTGAGGTTTTACTGTAATTTTAGGACCATGCAACGTAACACCGATATTCAGCAAATTATGTCACGACGAGTATTTATTTACTACTACATGCATTTACAAAAGGAAACCATTTAAACTAAAGAGCTATCATTCAATCGTACAAAGATGCTTGTCAACCGCTCTCGTATAAAGAATAGCAGGACAACTTTCCGGAATTTTTCGGACACTGTCGAATTTCGCCGATTTTAAAACCGATTACAATTACATTCGTTTGTAAAAATGGGTGTGTTTCGTGGAAGAGTTTGTTCATAGCGACCGCGGTAGTATTTACTTATTTTTTTTGTATACCGATGTTGTTTGCTGTCGGGTGCTATATGTTCCTGTTTATTGATGGGTGCTCATTTGACATAATGCATCATGCAAAATAAATGTTTTGTTTACTTTAAGGAACAAAACAGGTGCCCAGAAATTTCGTGCAGCACACGACACTAATAAAGATGTAATGGTTGCCTTTGGGAATAAAGAAACCCCATTAATCGTGATGACATTCACGTCAGTAAGTACTCCAACTTATAATTGGTTTGAAAATTACACAATATTTCATCGGACACAGATTTAGGGGAAAGTCAAAAAGTTGATGTATGTAAACAGTCGGGATCATGTGATAAAATAATTATCTTGATGTTAGACTTAATGTATGTGCCAACTGCTTGAATAATGTCCATGCAGCTCTGGAATACGATGACAGAATGTCCGTGAAAATGAATCCTAGTATTTGCTGCATTTTACTGCTTCTACGAAAACCGTTGACAAAATGATGGACTGGAAGATGTTAAGTAATGCACTTTATGGTGTTCTGCACTTAAGTTTCGTCTTGTATATCAAACTATTAAAGTAAATGCATTGTGTCTAGCATTCATTACTTGCCTTTTAAAGACTCTTTCTAGCAATACGAGCGACGGATAATAAACATAATTGAGTCTAACTTATAGTTATCCAGTAAGGGGATGTGTCGTGTTGTGCATACAGTGTCGGTCCCTCAACCCGCAGCAAATATGTTTGAATCCCACAGAAGCTATGACCACGCATAATACACTATGCAATATGCACTAAGTTAAATCGAGTGTAATAAGCAAAAGCATTCACCAAAGTTAATTCAACTTAAGTTAATGGATATAGAATCCACAGGCTATTTCGAGAATGGTGCTACTGTGGGAATTCTTTTTCTTGTCAAAACATGCCATTTTTTATATTTTCTTAGCAAAACACGCCTATCTATTTGTTTTCTTAGCTAACCGAGTCTTTCTGTTTTCTTGTTGTTGTTGTTTACTATTTAATCCTTCATTCATCTTTAATTCTGTCCCCATGTATGGTTATTCTTTATTGAGTTAGGCGGCAATGAATAAAATACCAAACTATGCGTAAAATCCAGTATATGTATAATAAATGGGTGGCTATGTTTATGAACTCGTATGACAACACCATTTTACGCAATATAAGCAAACGATTAAACCTGTCTCCTCTTCTTTATTTCACTCAGTGAAAAAAATAGTGTACTAGTATCAACCATTCGTTGCGTATCATTATATATGTACTGTATTAACTTATGGTATTATTACACCGGATTTCTGCAAATTTGAAAATGTCGATTAAACATTGGTTGAGAATAACGTTACTATTGGTCATGTTTTGCAAACAAACAATCATTGTCTTAATCACCTAACAGTATGTTAACAACCGTGTTCTAGTAAATAAAACGGATTTTACATATTTGTTTTATTTTAACGCAAATAGGAGAGGACACATGAACAAATTTCATATATATGTTGCCCGTAAACTTAGGTAAATCACTGTTTGTATTAGGTTATCATTAAAATTGCATGCGGTATCCCGACCAAACTATTCAATTGTGTCAGCACCTTATTGAAGTTTTTGTTTTCGTTTTGTTCGAACTCACGACCTTCGGAGCAAATAGGCATTCTACTACTCGACCCCTATGTGTCCTAATATTTGTGTTCTATGATGAGGTGCATACGTGATCTGGCCTGAGCTACCCGGATCGAGGAACGTACACGTGATCTGGCATGAGCTACCCGGATCGAGGAACGTACTAATTTTCTATTACACTTCCTCCCCTAACATCACAAGAAAAGATCTTTTTTTTCCACATACATGTACTTGACAATACGGACAAAATTAACGACCGTCATGAAGACATAATGTCCAAGATAAAAACCAGTGAAAAAAAGATAAACATCATGTTAGAGCTTGTGTAATGTATGTTCATAAAATAAAAGAATCTTGGTCCGACACAACAATATTTCTATTGTTTCAAAAGTACTTAAACACAAAGGTAAAGACATATTCGCCCTGAGGAGATGTTTCCCTTCATCAAACACCAAGCATTATGTCGTGCTGGAGGCCGGTACAAGTTGCCAGGCTGATAAATAATGAACATACTTGACATGGTAAATTTAACCCACAAGGGTGGACAAACCTATGTTATAATGAGTGTTATTAATCAAAAAATGTATACGATAGGTGACTAACATTCAGACAATATAACAATGTTTGGTGTAAAATTACAAACGGTCAAGCATAGCAGTTGGGTTTTACAATATACTGTAGCCTACATAACGTCGGAGCGTTCAATCCTATATTTGTTGTAAGATATCGTTTTTTTCTAGTGCCAAATGCCACATATAGTATATACATAGGAATAAATGTATGTAGTGCCCGGTACACTTGAACAGGATAGTTTGAGAAAATATAACCCAGAGCCCAGTTCGACAAATATTTACAAATGCAAATAATATTATACAAGTATAAATTTATCTTGTTATGTAACTATGTCTGAGCTCTATAATAGTAAAACCATGCCAGAAATGTGGACCGAATCTCAAAGTGATTTAACAATGTCAACAGTCTCTGTTCTGGAGACCTTATTGTCATAAAGAGTGTCTTCATAAACCATAATGTAATAATTATTAACAAATTCAAGTTTCACCGGCAATATTCATAGACTTGGTTCAGATCGTTGAATGGTTACCATGGTTACCTTCAGATGGAAGTATGAGGTTTCTATCATTCTGATACTTCATAACAGACTTACAATGAAGTAACTACATATTACATTGCTACCGATGTCATTCAATAGTTTGCAAGAATATCACTCAGTATCACTATTTCTAATTTATCATCAAAACAATTACAGTATATTATCATTCAACTGTTCACCCTGAAACATGGCCTCGGAAATCTCTCTCTCTATATATATATTTACATATTTTCTTTAGTTTTTGGCTTTCTTCATGGATGACCAATCCACTTAGTCAATTATTTATGACAGTGATACGGTCTGTGATATCCATATGCCCCCACCTAACCGACGCTTATGTTAATGGTCACAAATTGTTTTAGTCCTATCATATTTCAACATCAAGGTCACCGATGGTCAGCATTAAGCTTCTGGTCATTTGTTTCATCCTGTTTACACTTAAATAACCATATGATGTTAGATGTATGAAATCTGTCCCCACCCTCAGGACATGTTTATCAGCTCCGTACCTACCCACGGTTGTCGTAAAAACAATGGTGTCATGGGCAGATCTTTTCGGCCATGTCTTTGGTGATGAAAATTGTATGATAACAGTTCACTAACATGTATTTATAAATATATTGTCGTGGTTGACATAGCAAGTTCACGTAAAATATACATAGTTTGCCAAATATTTTACTAATTCAATGCTGTCTGTAAACAAAACTGCGCCATTTTATATTTCAAATGTATGTATTTGAATTTCTGAGACATCAGTGGCTGATGGTAAGATGACGGTAGATATAAGGTGCAAGGGTTTGTTGACGAATTTTGTTATAACACAAAATTGTATTTGTAAATGAGGAAAGGACCGATTAGGTTAAAACGAACCAATGAACACATTTACATTGTATCTACGTATGATTCGGCTTAGCCGGTGTTCCAGTCGGGCGTCCGCTTATATTTCATATGATGTTCATCAAACCGTCGATACCGTATGTATTTTGCTAAAAGCGGGAATCATGAAAAATGATGGATTTCGGCGACTGCGCCCAGGCTATGCTCGACTCCTCTAAACATATTAAACCGCTTTCATACGACTGCAATGACGTACTGGTTTAGATGGTGACGATCGCAACATTGGTCATCTAAATGCTCAGTTTTGTACAAAAACATTGAATCATCCTTAGTGGTGTTGCAATCTATTAACAAGTCTTAAGTGACTGCCAACAAAGAATTGATGTGTTCAGTCATTCGAAAGATTAATGTTTAATTCATATACAAATGTTGGTAGAAACAAGTCGTGAAAATACCGTGTTGTCGGAATAAGTGGTCATGAGTTCTCGTAAATACAATCAAGTTGCTTTGTTTAGTTTTATCCTCGGCTATTTATGTAGACTCGATGTATTAATATAACACAACTTTGTTTAGTTTGTCCTCGGCTATTTATGTAGACTCGATGTATTAATATAACACAACTTTGTTTAGTTTGTCCTCGGCTATTTATGTAGACTCGATGTATTAATATAACACAACTTTGTTCAATTTGTCCTCGGCTATTTATGTAGACTCGATGTATTAATATAACACAACTTTGTTCAGTTTGTCCTCGGCTATTTATGTAGACTCGATGTATTAATATAACACAACTTTGTTCAATTTGTCCTCGGCTATTTATGTAGACTCGATGTATTAATATAACACAACTTTGACCAAACGTACTGCTTTAATTGAGAAGTTTTTCAAAATGACCTTGGTATACGGACATGCACGGGTATTTTTTATTCCATTATTGATTGGTTTTATGACATTATGTTTTAACTAATAATAGTTTTGTATTTTTAATGTCACTTTATCTATACGCACACGTTTTGGTTTTTAATGGCGTAAAGTGTATATAGTCATGTCTCCTAGTGCGTATATATACGAGAAATAATTACGCTTAAAACGTTAAATAAACAGAAAGCTCGCGAGTAATCTGTTACAGCCTTTTTTTCAAATTCAGGTAATTGAAAGTAGGATTCTAGTTTAACCATTACATCCGTACAAAAGCTATTTTAACTGCCCGTAAAAGCCCTGAGTGCCTATATATGCCCGGAGATTCAGATTGTTATATGCAGGGCGTGTAATATAAATATATCGAATTGTGATATTACATGACGAAGCATGGGATAAATGTATATATGAACCCACAGTCTCAATTTTCGTTCGGACCTTATCGGGATTGGTGCAGTCCTTTGATTGTCCTGATAGTGTTGACAAATACCTAAAGTGGCGTGGTCTGTATACCCTACGGGGAGGACATTTATCTACGTGATAATCAACATAAATACACGTCCGATCACATTTCATTACAGTTATTTTCCTATAACTTACAAAGATCTGTCGCACTTGAAAGCACGATTATCCAGATAGCGGCATTGTTTTTGTTAGATTGTGGCACGAGGAATGCTGGTAAAGCTAAGAAAAACAAACGCTCCACAATGTTCGTATAACATGTAACATATACATGTACAACAAAATCTCACTTAAATACTTAAATACCACATTAACACAAAGTAAGACTGCCTCATTAATAACACCGTTTCTTTCGTTGACAGTTTGTTTCTTCCACATTTTAACTCAATAAACAGACCACAGCATTGATACCGGTTTGCTTCATAACCAATGGTGGTTCAATAATTGAGGCCTCATCATAGCTGTAACTACCACGTTCATGTCTTCCGTAGTGGATACAGTATCAGTCGCTCAACCTATAAGTTCGCCAATATCTCGACCATGCTTCTTCACAGGACATTATAGAATTGGCTTTAATTGGGAAGAAAAATTTCAAATCGATTGTGAAACAATTTTCATTGATCCCTCTGGCTGGCTGCGGTCTGGATTACAAACCCCGCACCTTATTCAGGGATTGTGAAGGTCGCAGTTTGACCTTCGGATAAGGAATCGTGCTTTACCCATCCACAATTATACTTCCCTATTTGTTCTGCACAGAAAGCGAAACAAATAATCATCAAATCGTAATTTTAATAAAATGTAGAAAAAAATCACTCTCAGTATCTTTAAAAGACCATGGCAATTGTTTACAGCAATATATCAGTAAACGATAAAACATTGTAATCCAAAAATAAAAACGTATAACATCATCAAAATTGTCTATCACCATGCAGACAAAATACATTTTGTTAGTAACGGCGAATGCACTCAACAGATCAACCTTTGTGGTCGGTAAATTTTAACGAAACCTTTTTTCTCTTGATTCATTTTACGCTTGTGGAAGAAAGTTCACATTTGAACATCGACCATGTCGTGTTTAAGTTACGTCAAATGTTAACAATACAATTTACGAGGCATCAATCGACACAAAGAGTATTAAATCACATATATTGTCAAATTACATTAAGTTGATGACCGTAATGACAAATTATTCAATGTTTAACGTGCTTATCATTATTATTTAATAAACAACGTCAATAAATTCCAGCGTCTTGTTCACAATTAATTGTACAATATCTTGAATTTAGAACAAATCTCTTCATTCCCCTGTTTATGGTGGCATATTACTGCCACCAGTTAGCATGATAGCGTTCGCGAATTAATTCGTGTTAACCACTTAATTATTACGATAATTATTTAGCTATCTAGTTAATATTCGTGATAAATGTTCGGTAAGATAAATATCATACAACTAGAAACAGGCTTGAAAGTGCCCAGAACTGCCACCTCTTACCTTTTTATGATGTATTACACTAGATTTAAGTGGTAACACGAATCTTATTAGTTGACCACTTATTATATTTCTTAATAACTCAAATTCGCGAATTTCACTTCAGATTCGTGTTACCACTTATTTATAAATAGTAGAATGGCAATGTGTTCGTCTAAAACATTTCCCATTGCTCTTCGTATTCCGCAGACAATTTTTTAACATTAGCTAAAATGTTATGACATTATGAACGAGGACTTCGGTATATGCACACATAAGTGAAACTAGTTCACAATTAAGGAGTTTGACCAGACCAGGACAAGTACCTGCTTAAACACGCTAATAGGAATCAGTATTCCTGAGTAGAATCAAGCTTCGTACATTTCAATCCATAATTTAACTCAGGATAGATCACCAACACCGGAACCACTCAGGATAGATCACCAACACCAGAACCACTTCTATTCACTCAGGATACATCACCAACACCGGAACCACTTCTATTCACTCAGGATACATCACCAACACCGGAACCACTTCTATTCACTCAGGATAGATCACCAACACCAGAACCACTTCTATTCACTCCACAAATATAAAACCGCCTCACTTTGGTGTGTGCTTGCTACATTTCATCAGGTTTGACGACGTTTTTCAACAACTATTTAGTCATATACGTACGTCGGTAAGTTGACTTACCTAGTTTTCCTGGAGTTAATTATCAACCTGTACTAACTTTCTTATCTGCAAGCAACTGACAACTTCTCAACATGTGGAGGACATGACCGTAACCAATGTCACGGTAGAACATTGAACCTGCTCAAGCCGGGGGTCGAACCCGAATCTGCCGGGTGACAGTCAGCTTTCATTTCTCTGCTATAAATACTTCATGTGTTTGCTATATATTAGTCCATGTATCTGATCTAGAGATACTGTAGGGAGGTTAGTTACCATGGAAACTGGAAATCAACGTATCCACATGAGGACAAAGACTTGCTGCTAAGGCAATAACATGTTTTAAAACGTATCATTGCAGGTTAATTGCATGTTAATCTGCTCCTTGATAAAACTATTGCAACAACAAGTATTTGAGTGTATTAACTACATCTCATAGAGTTCAGAGTGTTCGATGAAAAAACCAAACACAACATGGCGATAAATATTGTAACAAAACATCGCGAACAGACACTCGTTTTCTTCTTACCGGTATACAACGTACAGTCGTATTTTTTTTGGTTATTGTTGATAGCAATTTCTCTGGATAGGGTTGTAAATTATTTAAAAAATAACAGTTACAATTGAAGTTGCTTGCAACATGATGTTTAACTTAAGTAATAAAATGCTTGTTTCCTTGTTTCGTTATTGCGAGGACGGTCGTGAAAAACATGCAAACAAAACATGTGTATAACTTTGCGATAACGCCCGTTTATAACTAACAGTAATTTTACGCTGAAACACTCGCGAAAACATGTTTTAATGTTTAAAAATATGTTTTCTAAATGTTTGTATGAGTTAACAAATATGTTATTGTCGAAACGTTTAAAATGGCAATACGCCTGAATTTAAGAATGAATACTATCCAGTAGCAATCTAAGATAAGTTGTCTTAAACCTTTACAGTCAGTTTTATACATTTATTTCTTCTAAATGTAACTTGTTAGACTTTCATCATAGAACTATGTATCTAACATGTTGCAATCATTTCAAGACGAACGCAATTGAATATAATGTTTCAGACTTTTCCCGCAAATGCAACCACAATATTGTATGGTTGAACCTTATACGCCGTATATTGTACACTAACTTAAGTTAATTTATACATTGTCAGAACATTATGTTGAATTAATAGTGATCCTAATGTACATCAAAATTTAGAAAAAAATAAAAAGGGACATTTTTAGTGAACCATTTTATGCATCGAGACTACTGGTGTCACATGTATCCGTTCAGCAAGTTTTCCTTGTGAATAAATCGTAAACGGTTTTACTGATTTTGCATAATTTAGAAACAAATGACTTAAATAGGTTTTTTTATCAAACAAACAGGGTATTTTATGGTTTGGCTGTTTTACTTACAGAATTTGTCGTTTTCCAAAAGTCATCCCCGCTTCTTGTGGATCTAGTTCTAGGGATCGTGTCCCCTTTCATATGTTCAACCCACTCCGGGGTTTCACGAGTCATTTTTTATTCCTTTGTTTGAATTAAGTTCTATAAAACACAAATTCACACAAGTCCACTATATATCCATTCTGTTAAGTAAAATGTTTGCGTACTTAAAATTTAATAATCTTTTTCTCTATTTCTTTAAGTTGGATATAAAATCCGGAGTGGATCAATTCCGGACCGAGCGACAGCGATGACACCAAATGAATTATGTAGACGAGCCTTTCCCTCAAACTGTCGTAAAGAGCTTGTATATAAACAGACGGTCCTGTCACATTGAACAATCAATTACATGAGATGACCGCTCACTTAAGACAACATCCACATCAACTACTGCACACCCTTTCAGATAATTAATTAACACTTAGTCCATTCATTAAAGGACTTAAAAATGATTTCCCCTAAATTAAAAAAAGCATCGAATTAATCAAATCACTAATTACGTAAAACATTAATTCAGAAACTGCGCACTAAATGTACCTCAGTATATATGTAATTAGTATATACTGTCTACCTTACACTTGTCTATTGAATTAATTTCGCTTAAGTCTTCAAAATAATTTACTTTGACAAATTTCGAAACAGGTGCATCACGATTCGCCGAAATTCACTGGCTGTGCGCCCGACACGATTACCCGATTCACGTCGGCTTTTTCCGTCACGTTGCTAATAAGTTCTGATTCATCAAGCAAATGATCGCTGGTTCCCCAATTCGTTATTCAACGCAAGCGCATGTAGGAGCCAGACTCGAACTTTTAAAACAATGTTACATGAGATACGTAAATAAGATAATGTTGACAAGCATGTACCCTGGGGGTAGGGCAGTGAACGATATCTTCATCATCGTCAAAATGTCCAGCAGGCGAGAGGAGACACATCATCACCACATTCACTGTATGACACAAAAAAAATACGCCTACATTTTTGTGCTTATGTAAATATTAATTTATTTGTTATATGGTTGCCAACTGCGAATGAAAAATATATTGACGTTAAAATTATTAAAAATTGACGCGAGGTTTAGATTCAATGAATGATACAGTCATCATTATTGAGCCATTTCAAGAGTCAAACTACATCCGTTAAGCTCCTGTCACTCAGTGAGGACGTCCCCGGTGCAAAAAAGGTCCATGGATATAGTTTTTAAATTCTAAGATGGCCACCAAATACTTGAAAAAAAACACCGATTTTCTGTATACATGTAGTGGGTAAAATGAGTAGGTTTATGGATTTCTTTCTTTATAAAGTGTAATATAATCTCACAGGTAGACTAGATAATACGAAAATTTTAAAATCTTTTCATGATTTTCAGCATTGAATTTTACCAGAAACTGTAACTGAGGGTTAAATTTCTTAGATGTCTGTAGATCACATACATATAAACCATATGTCCGTGGTAGAATTAAGATCATCAATGGACCTTTTTGCACACGGGTCGTTTCGGGGATTGGAGAACTACGAGGAAAAGTTTACGACAGAAGTGAAATATCTAGAAACTATAATACGTCGTTTTAAAGATGCCGGACGTTTTTCGCTTGAAACGAAGGCTTTTATTTGGTACTGTAGAAAATAATGTTCGACATCGCAAAGACCTAAATACCATTAAATTCTAATTGTACTAATACACTTCCATGTCAATTAAATATTTTAAAAGGCTGCTGTGAAAAACAATCTGGGTTCACATAATCTTAAAATTGTGTAAAGATCAATTAAACAAATGATGTAGATCACGCGAGCATAACATGTTTGTGTACACAAGTCGTCTATTTTCCCCAGCACAAGGGTGAAAAATAAAAAATTAGTATGTCAAATTAATGTGTTTTTGTCTGTGTAACATAACAAGGGTGGTGACATCAATTTAATTCTGAACAAGAATTTACATTAAAAAATGTCGGAAGAGGCTGGCTAATTCTTTGAAATATGAATATTTTTGGATGACAGACAGTTGAAACCCGATTGTGTTTATTACAAATTAAGACTGACATGAGCTAATCATTTCAATTATCAAAGGCACTAATTCTATTAAACAGGAAATAGCAGTATGAATTAACACATAACAAAGATCTCCTGGGGTTTTATGACTCTTGTGTTTTTACAGCTGACACCTTTTCAATTACAGTAGTGACCAGTAGAACTAATCTGCCGAGGGCGTGGTTTATGAATTGCAAAACAATAGGCATCGACCAATCAAATTAATCAAAACACAAGAAAATTAATTTATTACTGTCAATTATCAATTCATATGAGAAATCAGAAATTGTTTATAAGTTGAAACTAAATGGCCAGCCAGCCGCGAAAGACGTCTAAAATATGTTACGGATTTTAGCGCTATGTCCCGTTTTCAGAAGACATTCCTTTAAAAGTAACAATAAACAATATATATTTAATGTGAGTACAGAGAGCGAGTTTCATATTTTATTTTGACAAAAATATATTGTTTTTAGACTACGTCTGCCGCTAACATCGTATCGATGCGCCATATCTGGTAAACGTTAACCTGCTCTCGCGAGATTTTATTTTCCGCGGGAGTTTACGATATCTGGGCGAGTTGCGCATCTGTGGTATTTAGGTCTTTGGACATCGTAAGGGTTTACTTCACTTCGAGGCAGATTTTCGTAGATTTGCAAATAAAGCATTTACTTCAAAGTCGGACTTTTGACTATAAAATAACGTGATTGTTACTGGTAGCTAAGGACAGCCCCTTCCAATTGGTTTACAGTGGGGGGGGGGGGGACATCTGCCATCACAAACATCGTAATAATATTCCTTTTTTCTGATTTGTTATCTTTTTATTTTATTTATTTTATTTATTTTATTTATTTTATTTATTTTATTTATTTTATTTATTTTATTTATTTTATTTATTTTATTTATTTTATTTATTTTATTTATTTTATTTATTAGATATTGACATAGTTCTGGTTATATTAAAAAGCAATAATGCCAATAAATGCCATCATCACGTGACGTTTGTGAAGTTAAGCGCTGGTAGGAGTTTGCTGGGTACTTTGTTTGTGTTGTCACGGACCTATATAGGTCCGTGGTGTTGTCAAACACAATAAACTGTCATGATATATCAATAAAACATGTATGTTACGTAACACGACTGGTAAAGTATGTACCTGGTGTCGATTACTTGTCAATACAATTTGTTTTGGGTCTTTTCAACTTGTTGTGTTATTGACGGGTAGTATGTCCCCCCCATCAACGCCTTCACTGCGCAGGGTTCGTATTTGTGTGTAGATTAATAGATAGCCGTCATGCGTCAGAAAATCTGCATTTCTTACACATAATCATGTTTGGACATTTTGGGTCGATACCACGGAAACCAGAAGCGCACCAAGTCAACAAGAAGCCGGAAAATTGTATGATCATCTAAATTTAAAAAAAAGGTCGCTAAAAGTGAAAAAAAATCGACAATTGTTCTAATAAAAGATACCATGAATCGATAATTGTAATTATTCTAAAATTGTGTATTAAAGCGGTATACGAGCACATTTGATCGGTTTATCAGCACTTTGACGCAATTTGTTATTCGAATCGCCTTTTACCTCACGGATAAACAGTAACCGCACCATGTTTAGTCAGTTTATATACAATATACACTGAACACAAAAAGAAACTTCCGATTTGTACACATAGTGTTTGTTGTGTTAAAGAAATCATTGTGTAAAGAAAGCAGATAGGTTATATTAGCCTTGACCTGTGTTATCAGGATTCATGAATTTCAGCGATTATGTTTGCACTGTTAATCGTCAACTACTCGATTTGCACGTGCATGAATTGTTCAACATATCCCGTGTGGTATTCGGTCAATTTGTTTTACTTGTCTTACTGTCATTGTTGTCAAGTGAACGAAAACGCCTCAAAATTTGTAAAAAAAATACATTTTTTACATTGTAGCATTTTTAGTATGCCAAGAATACCTAATAATTTACGCGAACGTGCGATTGGCATGCTTGGTGGCATGTCGACAGAAGACGTTGCAAGGCATGTTGGGAGTTATAGTCGAGCGATGCGAAATCTTCGTGCACGAGTTAGAACAACAGGACACACCGACGACTTGCCACGTCGTGGACGTCCGTGTGTTACAACGCTTTGTCAAGACCGCTACATCATCAACACGCATTTGCGCAATCGATTCCAAACTGCCATTGCTACTGCTGCTAACACACCTGGGCTTCATAATAACCGAATCAGTGGGCAAAATGTTCGTAATCGTCTGCGGGAGAACGGTTAACACGCACGACGTCTTTACGTCGGATGCTTTTTAACGCAACGTCATCGTGTAAATCGTCTTAATTGGGCACGTGTACACACTCGTTGGACACAACGACGCTGGAATACCGTTCTTTTTTCGGATGAATCCGGATTTTGTTTACATCGTGGTGATGGCAGGGTGCGTGTCTACCGTATGAGAAATGAACGCTATGCTGACTGTTGTGTTCTTGAACGAGATCGTTTCGGGGTAGGGGGTTCTGTCATGGTTTGGGCAGGCATTGCCCATGGTTATCGTTCACCACTAGTCGTCATTAATGGCAATTTAAATGCTCAACGTTACCGCGATGACATTCTCGCTCATCACGTCATTCCTCTTTTGCATAACAACGCCAACATCTCGATTGTTCAGCATGATAATGCCACATCTCATACAGCTAGAGACACTGTAAATTGTCTTATAACATATAACATTGATTTCATTGATGACTGGCCCGCTAAAAGCTCTGAACTCAACCCAATCGAGCACGTCTAAGATATTCTGGACAGACGAGTGAGGCGTCGTCCTAACCCACCTGCTAACGTCAACGAACTTCGTAAAGCGCTCTTTCAGGAATGGAACAATATTCCACAGGCAGAAATCAACACCTTAGTCAATTATATGCGCGGCGATGCACAGTAGTTGTCAACTCAAGAGGTGGTCATACCCGTTATTAAGTGTTATTTTTGTTTTTAACCCCTACTTCACTTGGTCAAAATTTCCCCCATTTTCTGTTTACCTTTGGCGATCATTTTTTGCACCAAACGATGCACCATGAAACACTTTAAACGCATATATATGTATAACAATGATTCCCCCGATTTGTTTACATCCAGCTTTGTAGTAAGTTACTTATTTTGTTTAGTATATATATATATAAGTATACCCACACCATGCTTAGTCAATTTATATACATACATGTATATATAAGTATACAATTATTTCACATACTACATCTGTACTTGACTCGGGTTCAAGTTTGCGTTGTTTATGTCCATTATCTCACTGTAGATAACTGCCAGTTTCTGTCATCAAAAAACGTTCAAAAAACCAAGGCCAAATTTCACAAATGATCTAATTTCAAGCTAACGAACGCTATCAAAAGAATGTATACACTTTCTCCAATTCTTTAACAAGCACAATGTATTGGGAAGGTGGAAAGAAAATGAATATTTATTTAGGCATACATGTAGTTATATTATTTTGTAGTCAAATTTAGATATTTTGGCAATATCACAGTTAAATGTGAATTTGGCCAGCTGGCTTATCGCAGTGGATTGTCTCCCTTGAAAATGACCCGAAAATCGATATCGAGTTTCCAGCTCTACCAGTTTTGATCAATAGATTATAGAGGGAAAATATTTTCATATGTAAATTTAAACACTTTATCTTAATACAATAATATTTTAGCAGTTATGCCAATATTCTTCAATTTAGTGTAAAAATATCTATTTTAACTAAACATCTTCTGCTTCCAATTTGATTTTAAAAGTATCGCCTATCATTACATTGAACATAGAGTAAAAATCAGTAAAATTTTCAATTTTCTGAAGTTTAGGGGCTAATAAATCATAATTTCCAATAAGTGGAAACATTTTAGCAGTTATGTCTGTTTTCTTGATTAAATGAACAATATCATGGTGTTTTTATCATTTTAAAAAAATAATTGCTTCTTGCTTCCATTCTTTGTTAAAGTTAGTAATGTACTAACAAAATCTCGATTTTCTTTCATTATTCTCGTCTGCTATGTTGTTGTTGTTGTTGTAACTATCAATGGGTTACATTTATTGCCGGTTGTTATTGGCTGGTTTTAAATATTATAAATAATTTTATATGATTAAGATACGTTCTTGTCACGGCGGAATATAATTAATATTGAATTATTCTAATTATTGAATAATGAAGGGAAAACTTTTCAAACCGTTCTAAATCAACTTTCGTGCGGAAACCAACGTAACGACTTTCTATACGTTATCGTGATGCAAATATTATGTTTCTGTGATTTCCTTTTTCGTCATAGTCACAATATCACATTGAAATTAAGAAAGGCTAAAACAATAATTTACATTTTAATTTAAACACTTTCCAATAGAGGTAGATACATTGCGAACATATATATTACGAGTATTGCTCAAATTATGTCCTTTCGATGGCACTTTTTTGCTGTAATGTGGATTATCTTTCATGTAAGCATTTTAGTTTTTAACGATGTTTGTTGAGAATAGTCAGATTTAGTTCTGTTCTGTTTTAATTTAGAATACACTAGGTATTGTTGTGTACGCTTTATCGGCGTCCAAACACGGCATTTGATGAAAATGATATATCCGGATGTAGCAATTATACAAACTGTTAATTAACACCGAAAGTGCTTTTAGGGGGGAATTTGGGGAAATGTAGGCCTTTAAAAGGCTTTTCAGAACAACCCACTGTTGGAGATGCAAATTTTGACAGTTGCTGATAGTGATGGCGTGATTATCGAAAATAATCGAAAAGTCGTCGCTAGACATCCGACATCGGCGACAATCGATTATGAACTACAGTAATCGATTATAATCGGAAACTTGATTACAATTAAAATAATTATTGTGATGTAATTGTTCTACTTCATGATCTACTTAATTTTAGTGAACATTATTATATTACATGTAATGCAATTAATATTGTAATACAGATGTTGCAATTTTTTAGACAAATAACAGTTAAACTTGATAACAATAAATATATTTTTTCTATGACATTGTTATTGTTGTGATCTGGTATGCCGAATGTAGGATATTTGGTACACTTCCGGTGTGACGTCATTGTTTAGCGTGGGAAACGACGACTTTCGGAAATGAAACATTAAACAGACGGCCGACGTTCAAATGGCTGAACCACCTGTTGGGTTTTAGACGGCAATGTTTGTTTTTAAAATTTGTCAAAATCTGTGCGATAGACTTTCAAGAATTTCAAGTTACAATTTTAGACCTATAGATCTAGACAAGTTGATTCTAAATCAATTCTAAAATTTTCAATTCAAGATTGCCAATACATTATTTAACTTGTTAACATGTATAATATTGTCTTGTTTTCCGATAACATTACGCAACTCTTCACTGGAGTTGAACGTATGCAATAAAAAGGTTATAAAACGGGACTGACCAGTGTGTCTTATACCAATACCAATACCTCTCATACAGTGCGTTTTCCAATATCGCCGTAAGACACACCAGTCCACTGTTGTATGATAACCTCTAAATATTGTATTGCTATTCGTTGAAAAATAAAGTATATTTTCCATCTCCAATGTGCCTTTTCAACAGTAGGCAAACTGAAGAGTTTCATTACTTTACAAAACAATCTAAGGCAACAATGTCAACGTATTTATCGCATACATGTATAATAAAACTTTCGATTCGATGAAGGTTTATCAAGTCTAAATAGTATTTATTTTTCTTATTTTGATGCATTTAGTACATTCAATAACCTGCAATAATTCGTCTAGTTACTGTCTGTATGTATATGTAGCACAGTCGTACATCTATGTATGCGATAGTTTATGTCTTGAGGAGACGATGATTTTCAGCGATGTGATCAATTCTAAAGTTATGAATGTCGAAGCAATTTTTGAACAGCAGAAATGTGTTTGTATTGTTCAAACTCTGCAAGTTATAAGATGGACTGAAAAGTTGCAAATGCAAGATTAATACGGATGCACCGAACTATATAAAATGTAGAATGTATTCACTTTCACGTCATTGCATTCATTGATGCAAAGAATATTTAAATCAGTAGTTTGATTAACGGACAAACTGCTTTCAACTTGATAATCTTAAAGTATTTATAATAGTTATATATATATATATATATATATTTGAAATGTACTTAAATAGATACACACACATATTGCCACATCTATAGGGGCTGCTTTTATCACATGATTTCACGATGTTCGAAATATGTATCATTTGTTTCCAATATTTTAAATGCACTGTATTCAATTCGAAATACGTCAATCGTATTTTTAAAGTGCATGCTACATACATTATATTGGTGGAAGAAAGCTTTTGCGGAGTGGTCGTTATGTAGTACATTAGATATTTACAACCGATCCTTATCTAGGTGATACATTTATATGAATGCTGATGCAGGCTTATATTAGGCTAATGGCGAGTCAGTCTATGGAAATTGAAGCATTAAATGTATCAAGACGTGCTACGGCAATTTGTGCTCAAGTGCATGCTTGAATCTAAACTGTGATACTTGTTTGACACATAAACGAGAAAAGAAATCTGGTGTATTTTGACATGTGACTGAGGTCATGTCTAAATGTCCAACATTAAGGTGAATTTATGATCCATGTGTTGAAATAATTTCAAAGAAAGCGATGCCTCACGCATACATTTTACTCGATAGATTATTTATTGAGAAATTTTAGTACGATACGTGTTGAATCTTCTAAAGCTGTGTAACTGTAATGCTTATTTGCTGCTTAGCCCGCATTATCATCGCGTTCATAACATGCATACTGTACGAGGATTGCAGCATCACATATTTAACACAATGTGTTTAGTGTTCAATTTGTGTTGGACTCAATTATCCAGAGCTCAAATAAAGTGAGTATGTTATGTAATGATTATTGGTACATGATAATATTTTATTTTTAAAAAAACACAACAAACTCGTAGGTAAATTTAAAACTTACTTATTATTATTTTACTACATTTTAGGTTACAACAAAATGTACTTTTCAAAACATTTTACACACACTATTACATATGCAATATATCAATGGGACCACCTTCATCATTTAATATAAACTAAGCTTGTATTTGATTATTCTTGTAGTACAATCAATATATATTGCTTTCCTAGTTCTTAAGTATGCAGAAAGACAGGTTAATCATGTGCTGCGAGCAGGCTGCCCCAACCCTTCTCTTTCTATTGTATAGAAAGGATGTTTGTTCTGCGAGGGGGGAGGTAGGGAGGATCCATGCTCTGACCGGCGAAAAGGCTCTCTCCGCCCCTGAGTATTAATGCAAGAAACTTTAAATAAAGAGATAAAATACACTATGACATGTATATGTACTTATATGTCTGACCATCTATTCTGAATTTTGTTCAAATAAATCCATAAAATATGATTACAATTATTGTATTATTAATTGTAATTTGGATGAATTTATAAATAATGTCTTGTATCTTTGTGTTAATTAAACCTCGAATGATCTGACCCCGCCATTATTCATGTAAATTTTGTTCATTCCTTAAATACCACTATCACCCAACCCATCGAAATTATAATATGGTACCTAAAAGAAAGCAATAATATCTACAGACCAATGCAAACATACATTAAACAAACAATATGAATAAGGAAGCCACAGTTTTTAGTTCAGTTTAAACTTACATATTTCAAATCGGCTGTGAATCAATTTGTTACAACTTTTATCACACTCGATGACTGCTTCCTGGGTAACTAACTAGTAATCGTTCATAAAATAGATATTGCAAAGTTTGTGAGAAAACTCCGCCTACGAGGGCTCCAACTCATGACCCTTGGATCAGGAGCTAGATGTCTACCCCTCCACCACTATGCTTCCATAAATATGCAGAATTTTTATCACATAGAAAATAATTAACTGAAAAGTTCCATACAAGAAAATTAAAATTTACATGACTGCAAAGTTTTGACATCATTATCGAATTTCAAGTCTTTAATTCATGAAGAGTATAATACACTCAGACATTAGACTTATTAAAACTTCAACATCAAAGATGACCTAGTTTAAAACTTGATATAGATTTAATAAAGACAAACATTGTGATGAGAGTTAATCATGTTCAGTAAGAAAATGTCACCAGTAAGAATGTTGACAAGGTTTGTTTATATGACCCAGGGACCTATTATCTCTGAAAACCTCAATTCAAAGAACACTTATATTTTATGAAGACCTAATTTCATGTAAATCAGTCGAAATTGATGCTCTATAGTGCTAACAATATTTATCTATTACTTTGACTAACAGACATATTTTTACCAAAGACAAACCAGTATCTTATTCATCAGAGTTTCATTGAGGCAAACATTATGACCAGGTCATTTCATGTCAAACATTAGGTAACAATATACATATAGATTTAACTATTGCTTGAATATCGATGCACCTGAAGAAGAGATATAAGTATCAAAAAGCAAATTCAAAGACATGTGCTCACTGTCAAGTTACATTCATTCAAGCCCTGTTAAATATAGTCATAAACCCATGAACAATGAAAATATGGTAGCTAGTTTGACATGCAATATGAACAACTAAGACAGAACTCAACATTATGAAAACCAAATAGCTCATTTAAGTTTCTATACTGAACAACATTGAAATTATTACATATTTATTATTTCCTATCAAAAATGAAAAAGCACAAATGAGCGCCGCTGTATGATTTCCAACCTCTTCTGTAAGTGACGTCATTTCCAGAAAACGTAACATGTGATGTCACAATGTACTAACAGTAAGCAATATTTGCCCCATATGGCAAGATGAAAACAAATGGACCATATGGAGTAAATATTGTTTCCTGCTTGAAAATAGTGACATCACATGTGACGTTTTCTTGAAATGACTTCACTTACAGAAGAGGTTGGAAATCCCACAGCAGCGCTCAAATAGTTATTCAAGTCCCGACAAAGCCACCTGAAGCTTTTGAAGTGATCGTTTTCTTTCATTCCTCTGGTGCAGAAAAAATTGTAAATAGAAACAGAAATGAGCTTGAGACATTTGCCTAGCAGACTTTTTAATATGCTGTATGAAACTATTGTTTTGTTCACATATCGCAGTATTGACAGACTCAAAACCTTGTAACCGAGACGACCTAAATGCAGTGGAACATTTATGTGAATAACCATGAAATATGTCGTGAAAAAATCTAACATTTTGTAAAAACCACTTTCCCTATTTAAACAATATTCTTGTAGATTACATGCAAAATCATACAAACAGCTTCATGTGGTATTTCTAGATAAGAATACAAAGATGCTGATCGATCTTTTCTGCCCTCTGCACCACAAGTCATGTGGAAACCGTAACAATGACCATGATCAGCACAAAACCACAAAAATAAATTAGTTGTACCAGGAGCTGAAGTTTGAACTTCAGAATACAATTTCTGACATCTTTCAAGTTCTAAGGCAGCATCATCATGATCAATATTTCTTCTTGTTTCTCTATCATTGTCAATAGTAAACTTTCTAGCATACCTTAATTTTAGCCCATATTGATTGAAATAATATGCCCTTCTAAATTCAGTACGGTTATAAGTGCCAGGTTGAAAAAATTGCAGGCTCATATTATGAAATGAAATATTCAATGACTCATTAATAAGGAACTGTAACATAGACCGATATGCCCTGGTAAAACATCATTGTTGTTCAACATAGAGATTCAGCAATTAAATCCCTAAGTTCCGGACAATATGAACGCATGTCCCTCATGATCTAATTGAAACTATCACCATTGATGTTGTCCGAATTCGTGACTAAAACTTGAAGTTTGGAACAAAATGTTGGAGGCAAGAAACTGGTAATACTTGCTGTTGTAGCTAACAATTTTAAAACTGATGAATATGCCAATTTTTCATTTTCAGTCATATTAAAAAATCTTTCAAAAGATGGCAGAAACTCATCTGGTAAGACTTGTTTCACATGATTAACTCTCTCTAACAATTCTTCGGCAGACCAAATTTCCTCAGTTTCAAGTTCCCCCCATTTAAATCTAGCTAAATAATTTAAAGTAACCCTGTTTTGAACCATAACTTTTTTATCCAAATTAGTCATATTTTTCAGAAAGCAACAGTCTATTCTGCGGTGCAAAGTGTCGTTAATTGTAACATTTGGATAAGTTTTGTTAATTTCCTCAAAAGCATTTCTAAACCCAAGACCAACTTTCGTTCCATCACAACAAAGCCTTTTAGGTTCAAATTTACATATATCACATGGAATGCGGATATATCAATCTTCATATTGCCTGCCCAACTAAACCACCATTTTATGAAAACTGACTGATCCATGAAACTTGCATTTAAGTTTCTACTTTGGTACAACTGAGTTTTAATACAAAACGAAGAAAATGTAAAGTCAGCATTAAAAACCATCGACACAAACTCCCTAGCAGCAGTGTCACGACTTAAAATATAACAATCCGTGAATGTATGTCACACTTGACAGGAGCAAACTGAGTGTAGATGGTGAGAGTTCTTGTCATGACTTGTCAGTCCATTTTCACGGTATTTGTCATCATCTTCTCTCTTCAACCACCCAGCACCGCATTCACACGTGTTACCTGGAATATCTGGAAATAAAACAGGAACCTTTAAACAGCCATCTGAAGTATGCTTAAATTGCATGTGTCCCTCATACGTACACTGTTTAATAGAAGAGAACTATCTGATTTGTTTCGAGAATGTTGACTTAGTAACTTACAATTCCATATTCCAGATTCTTCATAAAATATTGTTGAATCAGTGTGTAAATTTTCCACATCAAAAGTATCATTATCCAGTATAAATTTAGTCAAATCAGTCACCCGATAAATTCCTCCGCCATGCCTTATAAACTTTCTCTTTCCACGTCACTAACCTATTATTCTCTGTATATCCATCAAGCATTAATGTAACAATTTAGATGTAGGGAAAATATTCTTACCAGTCTCTTGGGACACAAATGTAAATTTGTCTTCTTTTCACCAAATCCTCCAAGCAAAGCAGCAATCCAGTCATCAATAGTTGCAATGTCTTCATTCTAATAGGTATCAACAGCAAGAAGTGTGAAATAGGAAATTAAGTAAAACTAATTCAGTTGAATATTTATCAAAAGAATATTGGTAAACAATAACAACAGGTGATTCAGACAATTTTAGACTGTTTTCAAACTTCTCCCAATCAAAAGTACTGCATACTTCTATGAAATTTAATGATAGATGTATTAACACTCATCTTTCAAACATAATAATGTCGTGACAAGAAATAAAAAATAAAGTACATAAAAGTCATCCAACATTATAAGACAAGTTCTACACTTACATCATACACATGTTGTAAAGTATGATGTCTTGGTGTTTTAACACCGCCTGGCTCCATTCTATCACACCCAGTCCATTTACACTGTGTCCATGTTGACATAGATGTTCCTGAAGGTCTGTAAATCCATCAAGCACACATGAACATGTGTCTGACTATCTCTGTGACTATCGGCGACAAGACAGGCATCTGATTCTGTAAACCATACAGAAAAATAATCAAATATAATGTCTATTATACTAAGAACTTGGAAACAGCATTCAGAGAACATGGAAATATAATTAATAATAAAGAATCCATACTACAGGAATAAGCATTTAATTATGAAAAGTATGCAACATTTTTCTTCACCATTGGTCTTTTCTTTATGATTTATGGGTATGCGAATAAATTTGTATAATTAGCAAAAATAAAGCCTTACAAACATCCTTGCTTGCAGTAAAGAAGGTTTCACTACAACAGACACTTCTTTAGATAGGTCTAACCGTATTATCTTCTCACAGTCAGTGGTCATCCTAAAATATGTTACACAATTTGACAAATTATTTGAATGGTTTTGGACTTTGATACTATATTATACATTATTGCAACTACCGCAGCATCTCATGTGTTATTCACATTAACCAAGTATTGTAAATCAATTTGAGAATAAACGTGAAATGTGTTAGTCATAAACATTTAGAAATAATGTGTCAATAAGTACATACTAGCATCTGTGTATAGTGCTGTATGTATTTAACACAAAAATACTTTAGACATGTAAACTAATATTAGGATGTTATTTTTAAATATCGTACAGCAATTTGAATATATGGATTACAACAGTAATGAGAACTCAAACAGTAAAAACTACAGATAAAAGATAGTAGTCCATCAAATGTAGGTGAAACAAACACAGTATCTTCAAATATTACTGTATAATCAAGATTGCACTCATTAACCAAAATTGAACAATATCAAAGACATGCCTCCCTTTGATTTTAAATACCACAAAAACCATTTGCTGGAGTATTGCCATCCCCAGTTTATGCATTGTATGCCTGAATTTGAACACAAAGATACCAACTTTCAGACAATAAAATCTTAGCATTCCCACATATAACAATTAATTTATAAAGGCTATATATGCTTAATAATTTATTACATTTACATTAAGAACCCATGCCCTGGTGGCCATGTTTTTATAATAAATCATGACAGGTGGTGTTAATTGGGTAGAAAGTAAGCCAATGAACACTTCTGCACTATTATTTCAAGGGCAACCCAACAGATTAAATGTTTATCAGGTCTGCATAGAATAATATAGATGGAACAAGCCTCACCCCCTGAAAGCCTCATGCTGATGCATTATAATTTAGATACATTTGTGGAAGATTTTTCCATTTATGAACAGTGGCTCTAGCATCCATATGTGATGCAAATCAGAACCATTTAAGAAGCTTTGAAATAGGAATGTCTTAGGTGCATCCATGACAGGTTTCATCATTTTTATTAAAAGACGTTGTTTGAAGAAAATTTGATCGGAAGGCAGACAGTAATTGATCACAATAGCTCCCCCCAAAATACAGCGCAAGGTGAGCTCAAATTTCAACAAAGTAAACAAGTAACAATCAAGCACTTCATGTTATACCTAAGTGGAGCTTTGTTTGAGAACTGAAACAGTCAATGAAATAGCATTAGGAACAAATGTGCAATATTCAAAATTATATACATTCTCTGAAAATGAAAACATGTATGTCAAACCTCAAGAGCAACATACATTCACAATGATAAGCACAGCATATTAAATATGCCAACAAATGCAAATATCAGGACTATGTGACTTTTAATGTTGTAAGTAATTATTAACATGAAACTACTTTAAATAAAATAATGAAAACTGTGGTTGTTTTACATAACAAATTAGAACTTAAAAACTATAATAAGTCATAATTTTAGTTTTAGTTCATTTAATACAATAAAATCAAATTACCATCTTGGTCTCTTGTGTAAACATGTCCTGTCTGTCTGCTTATTCACGAATACATTCAGTCGAGATTTCTTCAATGTTGTCTAAAAAGAAACACAATAAGCATTAAAACCAGATTAGAAATTGCCTCAAATTGAAAGTACCACAAGTTGTGGATGAAAAAGGTCTAATCTTTTTATAGAGTTTTATATTTGCTACAATGCATACAACACCTCAGTAGAGCATACAACCTTTTTATATAAATAACATTTTGTTTTACTGAAACAAATACATGAAAGCAAACAGGTTTAATAGTTCATGAAACATACATATACATGGGTGAAAGTTTGAAAAAGTGGAAAATTGAGCTGGGGGTCCAGGGGGGCCACTAGGGCTCCCGGTGGGAGCCAAGGCAATGCCCTGGTAGGGGGACCAGGGTGCGAAGCCTCCTGGAAGCTCTTGGAAGAAAGCAAAATTGACACCTTGAGGAAGCCTTAAAAATGATGTAATGAAATGAATACCAATGAAACATTTAAGGTTTCATATAGTGAATTTCCTTATATAATAACTGTACATATGCAAAAATATCAATACACACATTTCATAGAACTTATTCTTAACCGTTTTCTCCTGATTAACGTGCCTGGGTGCATCGCATATTATGGGCTATTCTCCAATAGGCCTAAAATTATTGTATTTCTGACAGTTAAACATGTCACAATTACCCACCGTCACCAAAACTTACATTAAAATGACGATCATTTTAGAATAAGTAAGTCAAATTGCGACCTCAATGCGATCCTGTTCGATTTTATTTTCAGCAGACTAAGTATGCCGTTCTCCTGTAGACTCGATCTTCTAAGCAGAAAAGTCATGGCATTTTCATTAACTACACAGTTTACGGACATATTTTTTGTTTTAAACATCTTTCACGCAAATTTGATTTTTTTTCAATGATACAAACATTATGAACCTTATAAATATGAAAATATGATAGTTTTTACTAGGGTATAAGCATTTTGTACATTATTGCATTGTTTGAGTCAGGCATATGTCAAAAGCACAGTGCCCTTCGTCACATGAAAGTATGAAATTATCTACAGTTGTAAAGTATATGAGAAAAACACATGAGTTTTCCTCAAAGAACAACTACTAGAATATTAACATGTAAATTTTGAACTGTGTTTTGCTAAAAAGTCTACAACTTTGTCTAAAAAAGCGCACAGTTTTGGTGTCCTTCAAATATTTGTCCATTCCGTAACGTTTACACATAAACAACTTTTTGTTCACAACATAAGCATCTCACTGTGAGGACATATGTTGTATTATGACGTCAAAGTGTATCCGTTTTCTACGTCATACTTGTTTACAAGAATCTCAAGCCAGTCATAAGTTTTCCAATCAAACGTCAGGTAAGAACCGTCTGTATATTTTCATAACGTCCCCTCCGTACGTCTCATAGGAAGTTAATGAAATGTTGTAACAAGTGATTGTTAGCAGAAACATGCATATGGATACTATTCTCTGAAATATGACATGTGTTTTTGGACTATCGATATATGGCATGTCGCATATGTCATCGTAAAGGAAAAAATGTCACTTTCGTAACAGTCACTACCGTAACATTTATAAAGGTATACATAACGGAGGTGACAATTTTATAAGTTGCGTTGCTTTAAGTGATTATGTGGTCTGTTTTATCGATAAAGAACTACATGTATATTAAGATATATGCTTAAACTTCTTCTATTTAACGTGTTCTTGAAGTCTCCCCCGTAACACCACTTGTCATGTGCAGGACCCAATATTCAACAACTACAGTCTCAACAGCACCTACAGACCACTGTCTGCTACACCTCTTGCCACCTTGCCATGAACAAACAACTTTTGACCTAAACAGATACATTTTGGCTCTTTGGCCTTTTTCCAGGTGGTGTTATATTCGGTCATTCCTGTTCGTACAGCAGAAATACTGACATACTTAGCACATATTATTAACTTTACTTCACAATATAGAATAATTATTTTGGTATGATATAATATTTTACATGTTCTTAGTTTATACATGCGCAGTACATTGAAACAATGATCAAGATTTGGATTAGTGCATCAACTACACAACTCGCCATGAAAAAGGCAAATGTGACTGCTAAGGCGAATCCTACAGTTCCATATACGAGTGAGTGAGGAAGAAACTCATTCTCAATACCACACAAAAGCAGCCTACCAATTTGAACAAAATGTATGTGTTCTTGAACAATTGAGTATGCCACATTATGCGTCAGTAGGCATGTATGCACATCTAGCAGGGAGGCTTTTGCCGTACTTTCTGATCTGTTTCCTGCAAATATGAAGTTTAAAGCCGCTGCTTTTGATAAGTTTCTTAATACTTGTACTGGTATGATGAATGAATTGCTGCAGAAGTGTACGTGATAACTTTTTTTTCACTGATGAGCTAACAAATGTGACATCACTGGGTCATGAAATATCCTCAATGTATATTTGATTAACCAAATCAATCTACTACCAATAAGAAAATAACACCAAGAATGAATATACAACTTTGGATATTTTATTGCTCATAATATTATAAAATATAATATAACAACTTTTCAATTACTTAAACATATTTTATTACAAATAACATTTGCATTTAAAAACATTTATACAGACAAATTCTTACAAGTAATGACCAATTACTATACTAGACATGAATCTATCAATATAACAACACATGTGCAATGAATATCATGTTAAAATTATTTTTAAATGGCCTCCCCATCTCCACTCACTGTGAGCCATCCCTATCTCCCTTTATTGAAATGATTTTACAATTTGTTTTTATTTATATACAAGAATAATTTCAAAACATGTATCCAATGCAACCTCTCTTAAGCAACAACCTCTCTTCAACAACAAAATCAACTTTTCCTATAGTAATAATTTCAGTGAAAATCTACTTCGGCCTCCCCATCTCCACTCACAGCCATCCCTATCTCCCTTTACTGAAATGATTTTTAGAATTTGTTTTTATTTATATACAATAATAATTTCAAAACATGTATACAATGCAACCTCTCTTCAACAACAAAATCAACTTTTCCTTTAGTAATAATTTACAATCAATTTAATATCTTTCTGTCAACAACCTCTGAACAGTAGCCAAAGTGTGTTTCTCCCAAAGTGTGTTGCTATGGAGAGGTTGTATTTCACAAACAATCACAAACTGGACATAAAACATTGTAATAGTACAGACAACAACAGTTAACAAACAGTACAAATTACAGAGAGAATAAAATGTTGTACATGTACTTTTCATACAGTCGCCTCATTATATTGAATTGAAATAATGTAGTAAATTTTGTTGTTCTACCTAACATATGTTTACAGATGGCGTTTTACTACGTTTTGAAACAAAGTTACATTTACAAATTTTACATACATGATACATGCACTATGCACAACAATATATCAAATGGAAACGCCTTAATCAATAACTATAAACCAAACTCATTGTTCCGAATGTTCTGACTATTCCGAATGTGCAATCAATGGTTGCGAATTGAATCCATGGCCATGATGTTGCCCCGTGGACGCATGGTATCATGCATTACTATAAAGTATATATCTTCATATATATTATTAAAATACTGTTTAAGGAAAATATCAATCACTGTAAAGTAGACGGTTTTTCAAGGAGGTTGACCGAATATTCGAATACCAAAACTGGCATTTTGTTGACATCCCTCATTTTTAATAATATTAACTGTAATTTTGAGCCGTTATGCATCCTTGAGTACATTAAAAAGAAATACCTACTAAAGAAGCAACATATTTTCACAACAAAAAAAAGTAATGACAGAAAACGGTAGGGCTGCGTATCAGTCCATATCTATCGATACAATATTCCTATCATACAAAGTGATTGATATTCAATACATTTATATACGTTTTTCAAGTACGAAAAATAAAGGATAAAAGGAATTCTCAGGTGCAAACATTCACAGTGAAGTCATATCTAAAATTACCAGTCTTTGCTCACACATGAATCTTTATTTCTCCTCGCACTTTGGCCAAAGTTCAATACAAAATCAGGTACAAAGCGAATTGAGAATATTAGTAAGTTATATGTACTTTAATGGTTCTTATTGCTGACAAAACGTTTTAGGAAGAAAGTTCAGACATTTTTGCATTTTGATATTTGTCTAATATGGAAAAGTTTGATATGACACACTGATCGAACCTCAAATAGCGGTTTCTGATCAATATCGAGTTCCGGTATGCAGCCCTAGAATACAGTGGGATAAAAGTATAAACATGCTATGTCGCAGAACAATAGGCTAAACACATACAATAAGTTACTACATACAAACATGGTTACAACTGAATAACATAAAATTCAAGATAAAAAATATATTTCAACATATTTTTTGGAGATATGATCACTTCAATAAAAATATATATCAAAATCTGAGTAAAAAACTTTTCTGCATTGTGTTCTGAATAAACACAAAAATTCTCGCACTATGTTTGATGGTAAGGATGATCAAGTTAATTATTACTGCCGTTATAATATTTAAAATCTATGAAAACAAATTTTCACACTATTAATTCTGACAGACCAATCATATCCGATGTTTGCAGGGAGCTAATTACAGGGATCGTGCCGGCAATTACGGCAATTACGGTGACTGTTTTTTTGTATTCTGGTGATCCAAATTCCCAACAAGCCTGTAATTTTTATTGATAGAAAACCGGTTTCAATCTAAATGTATCCACACGATTTACACAAGAACTCCCAAAGAGCTGGCCAGGACCTAAAAAAGTATTTCACTAAAATCGGGTTTCACTGCATTTAAGAAAGTCATTGTTTGCTGCCTCACCAGCCTACTGCATGAAGTTGGATCGGAAAGCATTTATTTTCTATAGATCCAGTATCTTGTGTAATTTATTGAAAAGTATTTCTCTAGATCAAGATTTTTCTCTTGCAGGCCTAAAATTTACTTGATGGCAACATTTTTGGCAGGTTGGAGGGGAGACAGCAAATACACTTAATTTGGACATAATGTTAAATCTTCATGACTTAAGGAGTCAGGTCAAATCAATACATAATATGTGCATGTTGTGGTAAGTTAAATATAGACTAACAGTTATAACACCATGTAAAACAAAAACTAGCACAAATGAGTTTATTTCTATCACCACAATGTGTGAATGGTTTCAACAATTTTCTCTGCATCCGCTTCAATCAAAATACTTCAATAGAACTGATCGATCATGTTAATGTCACAAGAATGTTCCTGCAGGTTTGCATTTTTAGAATGCTCCATCATAGATCTCAATGCATTAATGTCACAAGAGTGTTTAGAAATGTTTCTTCAGGTTGGCGTTGTATAATGCTCCAATAGTTCATGTCAAATTTCACAACTTTTGGCAGATTTTAGTAACCTTCGAGTAAGTTTGTCTAATCTAATGTTCGCTGTACAAGACTTGAAGTTTCTGAGACATCGGCTGAATGAGACACTACTACACATTATCCCAAACACACACATATATCTATACCAAACGTTCAAGGAGAATTTACAGATTCACTTCACAACTGCTTAGAGAAACTGTGGTTCTCCAACACGCAAGCTCAGTCTATCATCACCTCCACAATTCGTCTATTGTTCAGTGTCCTGAAATTATAATAATCATTTATTATTTTTATTGAAATGACATTTAATTAGTAACAGCTCATCAAGTAAAATGCATAAATAGGTAATCAATACCAGGGAAAAATTTGAGACAGACAAACATAGGACTAGGCCAATATACAACTCATAATAATGTCATCAGCTACAATATTTAGATTTTAGTTTTGCTAAAAATTGCAACATCTCAATAAATTAAACAATGAAAATAGACAATAAACATATTCTTCAACACTGAAAATTGGATGTTTAATAAATTAGCTACCAGGGTATAAAATATGATGTCACAATATATGATCTACCATGTATCTGTTGGCAACTCAACAAAGGTTATCTCCCTCTCTCGAAAGTCCACTCCATCTCGACATCTTTGCAATGTTCTTCACCATCATTGTCAGCACACTCTTCACCATCAAGCTTTTTGTGAAACTATACCAAATTTTCAGATCAGCAATATTCGATGTTGCATACAATATGACTGAAAGACAAACGTGTGCGTGTACTTTACAGAAAACTGATTGGGAAACAAGGGGCAACCACATCATTCCAAACATATTCATTCAAAATCGTTTAATATAGAATACAGTAAAACTTCACTTAAAGACCACCTCAAAAATAAGGTCATCTCAAAATTAAGAACACAGTTTTCAGGTCCATTCTTTACTGTTTCGCTCATTATTCAGCATCAATATTAAGACCACCTCAATATTAAGACCTGTTTTCAAGGGTCCAATTAGGATGGTCTCATCATTGAAGTTTTACTGTTAATGCAAATAATTCATTCTACCAGATATTTAAGATGTGCATAACATGAATACTACATATTAAGGGTATTTAAATAAGAAAATTGTACTCAACTTGTCTCGAAGGTCCTCTTGATCTTGACATCTTCGCCAACTGCAGCCTGCAAGAAGAAAATAGAACAAACGAATTAGCATAACATGCATATTACAGTCATATTAAGGGTATTTAAATAAGAAAATTGTACTCAACTTTCTCGAAGGTCCTCTTCATCTTGACATCTTCGCCAACGTCTTCGCCAATGGCAGCCTGCAAGAAGAAAATAGAACAAACGAATTAGCATCACATACATATTACAGTCATATTAAGGGCATTTAAATAAGAAAATTGTACTCAACTTTTCTCGAAGGTCCTCTTCATCTTGACATCTTCGCCAACTGAAGCCTGCAAGAAGAAAGTAGAACAAACGAATTAGCATAACATGCATAATACAGTCATATTAAGGGTATTTAAATAAGAAAATTGTACTCAACTTTTCTCGAAGGTCCTCTTCATCTTGACATCTTCGCCAACTGCAGCCTGCAAGAAGAAAATAGAACAATTGAATTAGCATAACATGCATATTACAGTCATATTAAGGGTATTTAAATAAGAAAATTGTACTCAACTTTTCTTGAAGGTCCTCTTCATCTTGACATCTTCGCCAACTGCAGCCTGCAAGAAGAAAATAGAACAAACGAATTAGCATAACATGCATATTACAGTCATATTAAGGGTATTTAAATAAGAAAATTGTACTCAACTTTTCTCGAAGGTCCTCTTCATCTTGACATCTTCGCCAACTCCAGCCTGCAAGAAGAAAATAGAACAAACGAATTAGCATAACATGCATATTACAGTCATATTAAGGGTATTTAAATAAGAAAATTGTACTCAACTTTTCTCGAAGGTCCTCTTCATCTTGACATCTTCGCCAACTCCAGCCTGCAAGAAGAAAATAGAACAAACGAATTAGCATAACATGCATATTACAGTCATATTAAGGGTATTTAAATAAGAAAATTGTACTCAACTTTTCTCGAAGGTCCTCTTCATCTTGACATCTTCGCCAACTGCAGCCTGCAAGAAGAAAATAGAACAAACGAATTAGCATAACATGCATATTACAGTCATATTAAGGGTATTTAAATAAGAAAATTGTACTCAACTTTTCTCGAAGGTCCTCTTGATCTTGACATCTTCGCCAACTGCAGCCTGCAAGAAGAAAATAGAACAAATGAATTAGCATAACATGCATATTACAGTCATATTAAGGGTATTTAAATAAGAAAATTGTACTCAACTTTCTCGAAGGTCCACTTCATCTTGACATCTTCGCCAACGTCTTCGCCAATGGCAGCCTGCAAGAAGAAAATAGAACAAACGAATTAGCATCACATACATATTACAGTCATATTAAGGGCATTTAAATAAGAAAATTGTACTCAACTTTTCTCGAAGGTCCTCTTCATCTTGACATCTTCGCCAACTGAAGCCTGCAAGAAGAAAGTAGAACAAACGAATTAGCATAACATGAATAATACAGTCATATTAAGGGTATTTAAATAAGAAAATTGTACTCAACTTTTCTCGAAGGTCCTCTTCATCTTGATATCTTCGCCAACTGCAGCCTGCAAGAAGAAAATAGAACAATTGAATTAGCATAACATGCATATTACAGTCATATTAAGGGTATTTAAATAAGAAAATTGTACTCAACTTTTCTTGAAGGTCCTCTTCATCTTGACATCTTCGCCAACTGCAGCCTTCAAGAAGAAAATAGAACAAACGAATTAGCATAACATGCATATTACAGTCATATTAAGGGCATTTAAATAAGAAAATTGTACTCAACTTTTCTCGAAGGTCCTCTTCATCTTGACATCTTCGCCAACTCCAGCCTGCAAGAAGAAAATAGAACAAACGAATTAGCATAACATGCATATTACAGTCATATTAAGGGTATTTAAATAAGAAAATTGTACTCAACTTTTCTTGAAGGTCCTCTTCATCTTGACATCTTCGCCAACTGCAGCCTGCAAGAAGAAAATAGAACAAATGAATTAGCATAACATGCATATTACAGTCATATTAAGGGTATTTAAATAAGAAAATTGTACTCAACTTTCTCGAAGGTCCTCTTCATCTTGACATCTTCGCCAACGTCTTCGCCAATGGCAGCCTGCAAGAAGAAAATAGAACAAACGAATTAGCATCACATACATATTACAGTCATATTAAGGGCATTTAAATAAGAAAATTGTACTCAACTTTTCTCGAAGGTCCTCTTCATCTTGACATCTTCGCCAACTGAAGCCTGCAAGAAGAAAGTAGAACAAACGAATTAGCATAACATGCATAATACAGTCATATTAAGGGTATTTAAATAAGAAAATTGTACTCAACTTTTCTCGAAGGTCCTCTTCATCTTGACATCTTCGCCAACTGCAGCCTGCAAGAAGAAAATAGAACAATTGAATTAGCATAACTTGCATATTACAGTCATATTAAGGGTATTTAAATAAGAAAATTGTACTCAACTTTTCTTGAAGGTCCTCTTCATCTTGACATCTTCGCCAACTCCAGCATGCAAGAAGAAAATAGAACAAACGAATTAGCATAACATGCATATTACAGTCATATTAAGGGTATTTAAATAAGAAAATTGTACTCAACTTTTCTCGAAGGTCCTCTTCATCTTGACATCTTCGCCAACTGCAGCCTGCAAGAAGAAAATAGAACAAATGAATTAGCATAACATGCATATTACAGTCATATTAAGGGTATTTAAATAAGAAAATTGTACTCAACTTTCTCGAAGGTCCTCTTCATCTTGACATCTTCGCCAACGTCTTCGCCAATGGCAGCCTGCAAGAAGAAAATAGAACAAACGAATTAGCATCACATACATATTACAGTCATATTAAGGGCATTTAAATAAGAAAATTGTACTCAACTTTTCTCGAAGGTCCTCTTCATCTTGACATCTTCGCCAACTGAAGCCTGCAAGAAGAAAGTAGAACAAACGAATTAGCATAACATGCATAATACAGTCATATTAAGGGTATTTAAATAAGAAAATTGTACTCAACTTTTCTCGAAGGTCCTCTTCATCTTGACATCTTCGCCAACTGCAGCCTGCAAGAAGAAAATAGAACAATTGAATTAGCATAACTTGCATATTACAGTCATATTAAGGGTATTTAAATAAGAAAATTGTACTCAACTTTTCTCAAGGTCCTCTTCATCTTGACATCTTCGCCAACTGCAGCCTGCAAGAAGAAAAAAGAACAAACGAATTAGCATAACATGCATATTACATATTAAGGGTATTTAAATAAGAAAATTGTACTCAACTTTTATCGAAGGTCCTCTTCATCTTGACATCTTCGCCAACTCCAGCCTGCAAGAAGAAAATAGAACAAACGAATTAGC
The DNA here is from genome assembly GCA_032209605.1 of Mactromeris polynyma. Classification (NCBI taxonomy): domain Eukaryota; kingdom Metazoa; phylum Mollusca; class Bivalvia; order Venerida; family Mactridae; genus Mactromeris; species Mactromeris polynyma. The sequence continues at coordinate 26,911,938 of JASFXZ010000001.1, forward strand.
ATAACATGCATATTACAGTCATATTAAGGGTATTTAAATAAGAAAATTGTACTCAACTTTTCTCGAAGGTCCTCTTCATCTTGACATCTTCGCCAACTGCAGCCTGCAAGAAGAAAATAGAACAAACGAATTAGCATAACATGCATATTCGGTCATATTAAGGGTATTTAAATAAGAAAATTGTACTCAACTTTTCTCGAAGGTCCTCTTCATCTTGACATCTTCGCCAACTGCAGCCTGCAAGAAGAAAATAGAACAAACGAATTAGCATAACATGCATATTACTGTCATATTAAGGGTATTTAAATAAGAAAATTGTACTCAACTTTTCTCAAGGTCCTCTTCATCTTGACATCTTCGCCAACTGCAGCCTGCAAGAAGAAAAAAGAACAAACGAATTAGCATAACATGCATATTACATATTAAGGGTATTTAAATAAGAAAATTGTACTCAACTTTTCTCGAAAGTCCTCTTCATCTTGACATCTTCACCAAGTTCTTCGCCATCATGCCAACTCCAGCCTTCGAGGAGAAAAAAGAATGAACAAATTAGTATAACAAACATACTACATAGATAAAGGCCCGTACAAAACAAAACACATGAAACAGTTTATTGATTGTGCATTTTCACCTTATATAAAAAAGTCTGATAACGCGATTGCGAGTGGTCTATAAGCATTCAACGATACAACGTTCTCCATCACTGAGATGAAGGCGGCTACAAAAGAAAGAAACAGGATTAGACATATCAAACACATGGAACACACATAACACATGGAACACATAAACACACAAAATCATTAAACGAATATCAAAAAATACAATAAAGCGATTGCGAGCGGTCTATACGCATTCACCGATACAACGTTCTCCATCACCGAGATGAAGGCAGCTACAGAAAAAAAAAACACACAATGGTCACTCACACAGCTATCACTCTCACATAGTGGTTACTGGTATATATAGTTCCTACATCTACAATATTTACCTCCCTTGTTCTTAACTGACAGCCATTTTGATAGACAAAACTGATAAGCCCTTATAGGAGTAATTTCAAAATATGTGATAATTGAGAAAATACCAACAGAATTTGCATGTAACAACCACGTTTTCTTCAACTTACTGAGCCAAATGCCCACATGAGCATAATGAATAAGTTATGTTTTATTTATCGGATTAATTTATCATCGTTTACATTATATTCCCCATAAACTATATGGAAATTTGCCTATCAAAATGGCCGACAATTCAGTACAAGGGAGGTAAATATTGTAGCTGTAGGAACTATGCATTACTGCAATATTAATTAACAGGTGCATAGAGTAATGATGTGGTGATAACTTTGAGTTTCTACACAGATATAAAGTATAAACAAGCTGCCATTTAGAATTTCAAACACCATGCACAGCACATGGTGTGCAATCATTATAAACTATAATCAACTAGCAATGCACGACTCAATCTCAACCCGACCACAGAAAGTATTGCAACAATACATAAGTGATATGGACCTTCCAAAACTCTAAACAAAGTATTTAAGAATAAAAGCGTACAGCATAATTTTTTTTAGAAAACTTGTAAGACAAAACAGCCCTGCGTTCAGTAAAGGTATTTGAGGCTATCATTTTGTAACGTTTTCCACATTGGCAGGCAATGTGATAACGTGGAAATATGACCCTGTTACATATAAATGATCATTTTGACATTTAAAATATCCTAAGTAGAAGAATTAATTCCGGCTTAAAATATAACTGTTGACTGGTGTAATGAATAAAATTATGACCGGTCAATAGGCGCTACATTCTCCGTACTTTTTTAATATTTGGCAATTAAATAAAACGCACTGATTTTCTCTTTGTATAACTTGCATAAAAATGCTAACTCCACAATACATTGCCTATATCCACCATCATCAGCCATTTTATGATAAAGCAACTATACAATACATTGACTATGTCCGATATCATCGGACATTCTATGATAAAACAACTCCACACTACATTGCCTATGTGTGTTTTGGGAAGCAAACAATCTCTATGACAAAACAACTACAAATACAGCCACTTCAAAGAGAAAAATACAAATAGACTAATTGCAAATTCCTCATCTGTAACACAACACACAATCCATAATTGAATAAGTAGAATATCCTTAAGTCCAATCACAAATTATCCAAGTGTGCAAGTCCTGCTTGTCAACAACAACTAATGGTTTCCCACCAAAATTTTCCCACCAAAATTTTAACAAATCTGATAGGATGAACCAATTCTGTCAACCAATGAATGAGTGAGTAACAAATATGAGTGAACAAAGCAACTCAGCAGGCCAATACAAAAACATGCTGAAATTGATCACTCAATACACACCTGAAACAGTTTTATATCAAAGCACTGTGAGCACTGAAGCCCTCGGGCTGTCAATAGCTGGACTGTGGATTTGTTTACTTGGTATAGATCTAGTGACTTGTTTGTATACAAATTATCACATTATCTTCTGTATAACTCAAATTCTCCATTTTTTTCATTATCAGATTTACCTAAATATCGATTATAGGGGTGTTGTATGTAACTATTCATCCGTTCATAATTGAACATATGATTAAAACAATGTTACCCACCCTATACCCAATATACTGGATAAATCGATAATGAAAGCCTTATCGAATTGGGTTTATACTTCCATATTATATCAGTAGTAAGTTTTTACCATTAGTTATCATAAGTTGGTATATCTTGTGAATCAGTGACTTTTTGTTATAACAACATTATAAAAACACTCACAAACTATTACAGTATTAAGCAATCAATCTTCAACAGTAAACATTGACTAGAAAGTTTGTTATTTGAAGAATTAAAAATTATTTATATGGGATGCTTGATTACAAAATAGTCTCAGACCCTGGGTCTAACACACCATTAACTGTTGAAATATTATTAATGGTTGACTCATCATATGTCCCATCATGACATTCTTCATCATAATACTAGTCAATTTTATTAGTTAAAACTGATACTCGTTCATCTTGTTTTTTAATGTTGTGAGTAAAGAAATGAAAAAAAAAATGAAAAAGTAAAAAAAAATTGCGTGGCGTGGGGGTGGTTGGACCCCACCCCTGCCTCTTGAAGACTTTAATTGTGTTGTGAGTTGTATTTGCAAAAACAACAACGATGGAAATACCCAACACAAAAAACAGGTTCTTTAAAGCAACAGGATTGTAATCATCAACAACAAAACCCCAGGAGCACAACTTCACATACAGATAAACATTCCTGCAAACTTTGATGACTCTTAAACTAAATAACTTTTCGAGATACACATGACACATGACACAAAGAATGTTGATGTCCGCCTGCCTCTCCACCTAACCACCTGCCGAATTCACCAAATATAAGCATGCAAATCATATCCATCTATCACATGAAAAGCATCTAAAATGGTTTCACCACAACTTTGTGTCGACTAAATGGCCGAATTTCATCTGTAAATTTTCAAGACTACAAACAAAAGTAAACACTCAACCTTGGTTTGTGACAATGACCTCTGACTGAAGCCGTTCCACCACAGGGCTCTGCCCATCAGTGAGAAGACCATGTGACCCAAGTTTCATAAAAATTCTTTAAGAAATAAGGAGCTGAAACAAAGTGTGACAGACGGAGTGAAAGACATTCGTGGCAAAAACAATATGTCTAAAATAACATATTTCCAGTGAAGGCTCCAGCAAAAACGAAACCCAAAACAATAATAGTTTTGAAGATATGCTGATGCAACACTTGCTGAATTTAAGTCAAGTTTTCAGGGTTTATTTTCAGCTGTTTTTATAGCCGTTATTCAGCTATATTCCTAATGAAAGTATATATTTTTCCCAATTTGAATGTAAAAATTCTCAATAAATCAGAAAAAAAGTTTTGGTTAAATTAAAACTAAGAAGCTTTTCTCTCACAGGCAGTTTATATTTATTGCAATTGTTGAGTAATCACTACATCCTTTAATTTTAGGCCTAAATTTTGCTGTATTTCTAGACTTTTTCTTAAATTTCTAAAATTAACGCTTAATTCCCAATAAGAAGGGTATGGGGTCAACTTCCCAAAATAGCCAAAATTAACCATGGTTTTAGACAGCACACCAGCTTCCATTGTGTTTTGAGTAAATTTTCGTCATTTTCAGGCATGTATTCATCATCCATCAGCATCGACTTTTTCATATATAAATATATGTATCGATAATTGATTGACAGAAAAACATCAATGATACATCAATATCTTAACTATCGATGACAGTTTAATGACTTTATACATTTTTTTTCGATTAAAATCAATTAAAGTTGTTTGTTAAACATTATCCCTCCCTGTGACCTTGACCTTTGAAATCAATAGGGTCCCTCTGCTACCCAAGGTAAATGTGTGGACCAAGTTTGAGGATGATAGGTCAAGGGGTTCTTGAGTTATTGATCGAAAATGTTACAGATGGACCGACATGTGCAATCCAATATGCCCTCTCTTCTTCGTTTAAAATCATCTTACGGTTCAGAATTTTATAAAATAATGCTACTTTTGCACATCTCTAAAAGCTGCATAAAGTAAATACCTTTAAAAACCAGTGCAGAAGAAAATGGAGTTACCAAATTGCCAAATAAAAGCAGACATTATATTGCCTATGATCCATATCTTTTTAAAGCTGTTTTACCAAACCCTTAATATTAAAGCCACCAACACTACTGTCCTTTAGTTTAAACTTGTGTATTTTACATCAATTATGAAATAAGTTCTTACAACATAAATGTATATATAATATCTCTCAAAGACTACATCCTAGATTACTAACCAGGGTTAGTAACCATGCAGTAGTTTTCGTTAAGTTTCCTGCAACGACAACGATATCATTATTTTCATAACCTGAAGCATTCGTTAAGTGTTAAGGTGCTGTGTAATCATTAAACATGTGTATACATTCCGTAAAAATTAAGACCATCGTCTAGAAAACATGTAATGCTCGAGCATGTATTTATAAATCTGTGCTATCCTTACTAGCATTGTCTTCATCATAAATGTTTAAGATTTAATACAATTGTAGCAGCCCAAAAAAAACTAAAATCGCAGTCTTTTTAAGCTGTCAATTTATGTTGCTAAGTTAACAGTTTCTTTCATCTATCATAAGTGAATCCCAATGCAAGTTATAACTTCGATAAAATTTAATAACAAAGTTCAAAATCACAAGTTCGGGTAAAAATTTAGAAGTTCTACAAGTGCACCAAATGTTAACTGCTCACAACCATGAACCTGATTAGATTTAAGAGTTTAGACCGTCATACCAATGCCTGTTATACTTATTTACAACTATAATTTGTGTTCAGATTGAATAAAACTTTTCAATTTCAGGAGTATCAAGTTTCTGTCTTGGGTGCGCAAGCCAAGTCAGAAAAGCTGTCTCAAAGTAATGTCTCTAAAAATGTAGAGCAAATTAAAGTCGATTTAAAATAATGCTGTTTTATGTATTATTAACTTTTAGCATTTTTTGTTTTAATTTTTGGCCATTTTAACCAAAAGTGTGACTTACAATCTTTAAAATCGTTGTAACATGTATATGTACATGTTGTATTTCATTTATATTGCTTAATCAACGTAAACTCACATAGAGAATTAGAGCCATGACATACAAGAAAATTTGTAACATCATTAATGGGCACTGTTGTTATGCCTGTACTTATGACGTCAAGTTGTTCTTACGTATACATTATGTGACACTGACATGATGTTTCGCTAAGAAACGACGATAAAAACAACAAAATATTCTATAACAAAACAACACATCATATAAATTGTTGGTATATATGATAATCGAAGAAGACAAACTATTTGATAAATAAAAGTAAGTACATTGTAACTGCTGGTATAAATACAAAAAGAGCGTGTACATGATGCACTGTTTGAACGCACTATGGTGTCAACCCAACTATGGTGTTGAACACCAAACACTATACACTTTTTGGTGTTAACACTTTCAACTCCATAGTGAGTTGCAATGGTACAAATCATTGGTGAAATGGAAATGGAACACACTTTGGTAGTATTTTTTTACTTTATCATTTTAACATTATTTTACATTCAATTATCTGAGTTTACAATTAATAAATATTAATATTTCAAACGGTATTACAATCACACTACATGTAATAGCTCCCGAAATATTTGTGTCTGTAATATATGTCACCTGCAAAACATATAAATACATGTATATCAATATCAATGTCAATGTTACAATGCTTTAAGTCTGTAACTCTACATTAGAACATACATCGCTTATGGACGGGTACAGACAGACAGTACGTATCTACGAACATCTTGTCAAAAATAACATCTTTTGTTACAATAACAGTCACAGTCGTTGTTGTTTCGAAATACAACACAAACTTAGTTAACTTAAATTCTATTACTAATCAGAATTCCAGATGAAAAGACGGACATCTTAAACATACATGTATGTACTTTCATACATGTGCATTTTGTTGAAATATTGTCAAATTATTCTCGGAGACATTATAATTGTCAGATAAAACAAGAAATGTATTTAAAAAAGATATAGAATGATGTCTAAAGAATCGCCCTATTTGGGAACTTTGATTTTGCCACAGGGGTACGCTATGGGAAAGGGAATTATCATTTCAAGACACCGGTGCCTCTCAGCTTAAAATATGAACCAATAAAATTGTGTAATTTGCTGCATATTTAAACAACTCGCTTAACATACAAAACTTGATTATTCTAAAATGTAAGTCAAAATCAATATTACAGCTAAGCCGAAAAATTATATACTGGTCATAAGTGCTTACCAACATAGTTTCTAAAAAAGCCACTGGATACATCTTCTACTGATTCTGATCACAGTAAGCTTTACCATTTATGATACAGATGAATTTAGCTATTGAAATGTCAATGTAAACCTGTCAAAAACCTTAATTCAGATCACTTAGTCATAATATAGAGAAGATTCTTTAAATACAAAATGGTGGGTTAGCTCTTTATAACAGTTTATATTGTTGCCTGGTATAAGTGCTGTTAGATTGACCACGAACAGGTGTATGAACTTTCAGGACTGATCCATGTCAATTTAGGTAAGGAAATTATCCCATGTGTATAAATATGACTGCTGTTTGGTTTATTTTTCTATCACAACACAAACGAGTCATTTTCATTGTCAATCTTACAGACAAACGCGAATATTACACCTATTTTGAAAAGCACTGTAATGGTCCAGGTAATATATTCAAGCGTAGTTAATAAAACAGTGCATTAATTTCAACAAAATCTGACCATAAATAGAAATATTAAGGCCAAAGTCTCCGTAATTCTGGAACACCCCTCATATATCTATCAATAAAACATAACACCAAAACCATGATAGAACCTGGGTTGAAATGAATGACTTCGGCAACACAAACATATTAAAATTTATTTATACTACAGAATGACAGCATTGCATAATATAACAAATACTCAATTATTATACTGTGAAAGCAATGATAATTAATTGCAGTGGGATAAAAACAATTTTGATGTATTGTAACAAAAAGACAGTAAAGGCATTGATATTAAAGTGGCTAAGGCAAATATGAAAACAAACTTTGAATGCTGTCTCCATTGCCTATCATTACCTACCAACCAAATGTCTGCATTCAAAAATAATTAGCCCACAACAGGAACTTTAAGTTTTTAGCAAGAAAGTAACAGTGAACACAACAATAAATTGCCTACCTACATATCTACACAACTTCACCAAGTCTAGTTAAGAGAGGGCAAAAACAGACGTAAAAATGTGGCCTTAATTATTCCTTCAGAATGAAGCTTGATCTCATACAGTGTAATATTGCATGGTCTAAATGTTTATTTACCTAACATTAATAGTGTCACATGTTCTACAAGTTAACAGTACACTTGTCACTCTGGATGACTGGTTCCTGGGATTCTAACCAGTACACTTGTCACTCTGGATGACTGGTTCCTTGGATTCTAACCAGTACACATGTCACTCTGGATGACTGGTTCCTGGGATTCTAACCAGTACACTTGTCACTCTGGATGACTGGTTCCTTGGATTCTAACCAGTACACTTGTCACTCTGGATGACTGGTTCCTGGGATTCTAACCAGTACACATGTCACTCTGGATGACTGGTTCCTTGGATTCTAACCAGTACACATGTCACTCTGGATGACTGGTTCCTGGGATTCTAACCAGTACACATGTCACTCTGGATGACTGGTTCCTGGGATTCTAACCAGTACACATGTCACTCTGGATGACTGGTTCCTGGGATTCTAACCAGTACACTTGTCACTCTGGATGACTGGTTCCTGGGATTCTAACCAGTACACATGTCACTCTGGATGACTGGTTCCTGGGATTCTAACCAGTACACATGTCACTCTGGATGACTGGTTCCTTGGATTCTAACCAGTACACATGTCACTCTGGATGACTGGTTCCTGGGATTCTAACCAGTACACTTGTCACTCTGGATGACTGGTTCCTGGGATTCTAACCAGTTCACTATCACTCTGGATGACTGGTTCCTGGGATTCTAACCAGTACACATGTCACTCTGGATGACTGGTTCCTGGGATTCTAACCAGTACACTTGTCACTCTGGATGACTGGTTCCTGGGATTCTAACCAGTACACATGTCACTCTGGATGACTGGTTCCTGGGATTCTAACCAGTACACATGTCACTCTGGATGACTGGTTCCTGGGATTCTAACCAGTACACAAGCCAAATTTTGGTATTGTAAAATATGTGATCGAAATTGCTGTGTTACATAATGGTGTCCGTATTTTACATTTGAGTAAGGTACCAGCTGGTCTTCCCTGTTTAGGTACAATTAAGGTACATATAATATGCAGATTATTTAACAATAGGCCGTTTTTTTAAGAATGTGATATAATCATACTCAAATATACTGCGAGGGGTCCATATAAATAACATTAATGTGCAATCAATTAGGCCGACATTAAAAATATGTTTGTTTCCCCTCCCGGGACCCTAGCCCACCAAGGTAGGGTCGGTAGGTAGGGCAGATATTTGTTTTCGTAATTTTTTTTCACAAGCTTAAAATGTGTTCTGTATAGATTTTACATCTTAATAATTTTATCTTCATTAGGTTAAGTAAATGTATGATACTTGTAGCTAAAATCTATTTATCCCTGCTTCCTAGATTTATTGATGATGTGGCTACTCAACTGACTGGTACCAGTGATTCCAGTTTTTCGTACCGACAATAGCTATTGTACCGCGGGAATATTCTAACCCGGCAATTTTGGCGAAAAAAATAAAATGTTTTTGCTAACCTCAATAAAATATTTACGGTAGGGGTAATTTTCAATGGTCGGTCGTGGGAGGGGAAACAAACTATATTTTATTATTGGCCTTATGACATTCTCTATTATTTCAAATTGTGTTATTATTGTTTGGCGCAGCCGTACTAACATGGTTTTGCTATTTGCATATCAGTGTTGTGTAAACCAATAAAATCTTATGTTAACCACCAAGGCAATTTCTCTTCAACCAAACAACGTTTGTAACCTCGACGCATATTGGTTAAACTTTCGATAAAGGGTACATTACCGTACCCAAATCCACTGAATGTAACGGGGATCTGGAGTGACCAGAGCCCGTATTCACAAACGTTTTAAGACTGAATCTCAGAAACTTTTGCCTGTATGTTTCTTGTTACTCACTCTACACTTTTGCCTAGTTTTATCAAAATATATTGTTTAACAATGACATAGGATCAAAAGTAAATTTACAATTTTCAAGTCTAAGTCTGAGATTCAGTCTTAAAACGTTTTTGAATATGGGCCATGGCAGCTCGGCATTTTTTATGTTTTTTGAGCATTAAATGCAATGAAATCACACACCATTTTTTGAAATCTTGTGATAATAAGACTACATGTATAACAACTACATGTATACTTTTTGTAAACATGACTGCCCTACAAAGTCATTGCTCAGGATACAACAAAAATTTGTTTGTTTGTTATAACCCTACCTAACTATGAAAATGAACACTACTCAAAAAATATTTTCAAGCGGGCATTTTTTAGCAAAGTAATAATGGTTTAAACACTAATATGTCAATAATATATAATGAAAAAAAATTAACCACCAACCTACCCACCTAAATTTTGCTGGGTAGGGTAATGCCAAACAAACACTTTTTTATGGATGGCCTTTACATTGCTGTTTTGCGAAACTATTCATTTAACAACCCGTATTCCAATAACAAAAGTTTTGTATATATTATAATGTTAAAATGTATTTGAACAGATTAATACCACTCCCAACCAATGATTGACCGACAGATTGATCGATTAATTGCCCAATCGACTGATTGATTATCGATCAACCAAATGATTGATTTCATTTGATTGATTTACTAACTGATCTGTAACGTACAGCCGAATATTGCAGTTCTCTGCAGCAATTCAATAGTGGGCTGCACTAACTTAGTAAGCGATGGGTAAGCCACAAACCTTTTTGAGGGCGGAGTACAAATCACATTAACTCAAATTGAGAATAATAGAAAATAATGAGAGAGAGTGGTAGCAATTTGGTTTAACAAAGTAGCACAATTATGAGAAAAACATGAAGCTAATAATGTTATGTTGCCAAGAGTAAGATGATAGACGAGTCAGAACATTGACAAAATAACAACTTAAAAACAGGTCAACTCATGTAGAAATGATTACTTAAACAAAAAGGTGAAAAACAACTATTTACAATTCATTTTACACTGGACGGCAGCAACCATGTGCTGCAAGCAAAGTAGAAAAAGATAAATATTTACAAGACTGTGCAAAATGGTGATTGATGGGCATCGCTGTCCCGCTAACTCCACAGACAATGAGGTAACGGGACTCAAATCTAAACAGACTCAAACAAAATGAGCAATGCACTAACAAGCGGCTCAAACCAGAAGAGTTGGTATGTGAACTCACAAAATGAGCAATGCGCTCACCTGCGTCTCAAACAAGCATAATCTATACAAAGACTCACAAAAATGAGCAATGCATGTGCGGCTCAAATCCAAAGTTTCAAAAGAGTCACAGTGTCAGTCACAGGTTCCCGCAAAATACTATCGACGACTCACTACTTGCAGTCAACAAAATGAGGCACTAATATTGAGAAGCTGATTTAAAAATGGAGTTCTATGGAATAATCTGGAGTGCAACAGCAAAGAACTCCCAACACATACTTCTGGGTTAAAAATGAGTTTGGATACTCAGCAAGCCGGAGCATACTTTATATGATGTGTTGCAAATATTTGAAACTTAAAGTGAGTTACTCAGTTGCTGCAAGTGAGCGATAGTTATAAATGATAGTCCATTAACTCCGCTCCGTTTCTCATTTATTTACTCCAATCGCTCATGTTGATGGTCACAAAAGCGAGAGAAAATTAGCAGAGTTCCACTGATACCTGTATCAGGCGACGCTTACTTTGCCTAATGTATAGCGATTGTGACAACGACCCGTGCTTTCACCTGTTATTTATAAAGTTGAAGTCCCATGGTTAGCTAGCAGTACTGGTCTCTGTGTCCTAGTTTGCGTAGACATTGGAACCAGAGTGAAAGCAGGATTCTGATTGGCTTGTTGGTCCCAAAATGGGTGATACAATGCGGAAATATTTTTAGTGAAAAGTTGATGTATGAAAGGCATTTCTAGATTTAAAGATCAATTTGTTGATAAGTTTCTGATGGTTAACTATAAATAATTTGTTAATAGAACAAATCAAATCAATAGGGCTTCATATCGAGTGACTACAACTGAGATGCAAACTAAGAAACATAAAATGTAGTAAACATTTATTTACATGCGATCAGTTCAACAATGTTAAACAGAAATTCGCCACAGATCCATTTGCAAATTTGCTGTAATTTATGACCATCAACAATAAAGAAAGTACTTGTTGCGATATGCACACCAATAAACATTGTTTTCATGATAATCTCAGAACAATGAAGAAAAAAGAACGAATGAAATAGCATAACATACAAACTATATATTTAGGGTGAAAATATGACCCTGTTACATATAAATGATCATTTTGAAATTTGAAATAGCCTAACTGTTGACTGGTGTAATTAACAAAATTATGACCAGTCAAACATCAATAGGCGCTACATTCTCCCTACTTTTTTAATATTTGGCAATAAAATATATTATGCACTGCTTTTCTCTTCATATAACTTGCATAAAAATGCTAAAACAAATCCACAATACATTGCCTGTGAGCACCATCATTACGCATTCTATAATAAGCAACTACACAAAATATTGCCTATGTCCACCATCATTAGGCTTCTATGATAAAGCAACTACAGAATACAGTGCTTTATGTCCACCATCATTAGGATTCTATGATAAAGCAACTATACAATACAGTGCCTATGTCCACCATCATTATGCATTTTATGATAAAGCAACTAGACAATACATTGCCTATGTCTACCATCATAAGGCATTCTATGATAAAACAACTCAACAAAACATTGCCCATGTCCACCATCATTAGGCATTCTATGATAAATCAACTCCACTAACCATTGCCTATGTCCACCATCATCTGGCTTCTATGATAAAGCAACTACACAAGACATTGCCTATGTCCACCATCATTAGGCATTCTATGATAAAACAACTCCACAAAACATTGCCTATGTCCACCATCATTAGGCATTCTATGATAAAACAACTCCACTAACCATTGCCTATGTCTACCATCATTAGGCATTCTATGATAAAACAACTAGACAAGACATTGCCTATGTCCACCATCATTAGGCATTCTATGATAAAGCAACTACACAAGACATTGCCTATGTCCACCATCATTAGGCATTCTATGATAAAACAACTCCACAAAACATTGCCTATGTCCACCATCATTAGGCATTCTATGATAAAGCAACTAGACAATACATTGCCTATGTCCACCACCATTATGCATTTTATGATAAAGCAACTAGACAATACATTGCCTATGTCTACCATCATAAGGCATTCTATGATAAAACAACTCAACAAAACATTGCCCATGTCCACCATCATTAGGCATTTTATGATAAAACAACTCTTCAATACATTGCCTATGTCCACCATCATCAGACATTTTATGATAAAGCAAATATTCAATACATTGCCTATGTCAACCATCATAAGGCATCCTAGGATAAAGCAACTAGACATTACAGTGCCTTATGTCCAGCAACATTAGGCTTTCTACGATAAAACAACTCCACGATACATTGCCTATGTCCACCATCATTAGGCATCCTATCATAAAGCAACTACACAATACATTGCCTTATGTCCACCACCAGTAGGCATTCTATGATAAAGCAACACTACACAAGACATTGCCTATGTCCACCATCATTCGGCATTTAATGATAAAGCAACTATACAATACCTTGACTATGTCTATCATCATTAGGCATTTTATGATAAAACAAATTCCCCACACATTATGCCTTATGTCCATCATCATAAGGCATTCTATGATAAAGCAACTACACAAGAGATTGCCTATGTCCACCATCATTAGGCATTCTATGATAAAGCAACTACACAAGACATTGCCTTATGTCCACCTTAATTAGGCATTCTATGATAAAGCAACTATACAATACATTGGCTATGTATACCATCATTAGGCATTTTATGATAAAACAAATTCCTCAAACATTATGCCTTATGTCCATCATCATTAGGCATTCTATGATAAAACAACTAGACAATACAGTGCATTATGTCCACCATCATTAGGCATTCTATGATAAAGCAACTTCACCAAACATTGCCTATGTCCACCATCATTTGGCATTCTATGATAAAACAACTCAACAAAACATTGCCTATGTCCACCATCATAAGGCATTCTATGATAAAACAACTCAACAAAACATTGCCTATGTCCACCATCATTAGGCATTCTATGATAAAGCAACTACACCAAACATTGCCTATGTCCACCATCATTAGGCATTCTATGATAAAGCAACTAGACAATACAGTGCCCTATGTCCACCATCATTAGGCATTCTATGATAAAGCAACTACACCAAACATTGCCTATGTCCACCATCATTAGGCATTCTATGATAAAGCAACGACACAAGACATTGCCTTATGTCCACCATCATTCGGCATTCTATGATAAACAACTCAACAATACATTGCATATGTCCACCATCATTCAGCATTCTATGATAAAACAACTCCACGATACATTGCCTATGTCCACCATCATTAGGCATTCTATGATAAAGTAACTACACCAAACATTGCCTATGTCCACCATCATTAGGCATTCTATGATAAAGCAACTACACAATACATTGCCTATGTCCATCATCATTAGGCATTCTATGATAAAGCAACTAGACAATACAGTGCCTCATGTCCACCATCATTAGGCATTCTATGATAAAGCAACTAGACAATACAGTGCCTTATGTCCACCATCATTAGGCATTCTATGATAAAGCAACTACACCAAACATTGCCTATGTCCACCATCATTAGGCATTCTATGATAAAGCAACGACACAAGACATTGCCTATGTCCACCATCATTAGGCATTCTATGATAAAGCAACTACACCAAACATTGCCTATGTCCACCATCATTAGGCATTCTATGATAAAGCAACTAGACAACACAGTGCCTATGTCCACCATCATTAGGCATTCTATGATTAAGCAACTACACCAAACGTTGCCTATGTCCACCATCATTAGGCATTCTATGATAAAGCAACTAGACAATACAGTGCCTTATGTCCACCATCATTAGGCATTCTATGATAAAACAACTCAACAAAACATTGCCTTATGTCCACCATCATTCGGCATTCTATGATAAAACAACTCAACAAAACATTGCCTATGTCCACCATCATTAGGCATTCTATGATAAAGCAACTAGACAATACAGTGCCTTATGTCCACCATCATTAGGCATTCTATGATAAAGCAACTAGACAATACAGTGCCTTATTTCCACCATCATTAGGCATTCTATGATAAAACAACTCAACAAAACATTGCCTTATGTCCACCATCATAAGGCATTCTATGATAAAGCAACGACACAAGACATTGCCTATGTCCACCATCATTAGGCATTCTATGATAAAGCAACTACACCAAACATTGCCTATGTCCATCATCATTAGGCATTCTATGCTAAAGCAACTAGACAACACAGTGCCTTATGTCCACCATCATTAGGCATTGAATGATAAAGCAACTACACCAAACATTGCCTATGTCCACCATCATTAGGCATTCTATGATAAAGCAACTACACAAGACATTGCCTTTTGTCCACCATCATTCGGCATTATATGATAAAACATTTCAACAAAACATTGCCTATGTCCACCATCATTAGGCATTCTATGATAAAGCAACTAGACAATACAGTGCAATATGTCCACCATCATTAGGCATTCTATGATAAAGCAACTTCACCAAACATTGCCTATGTCCACCATCATTAGACATTCTATGATAAAACAACTCAACAAAACATTGCCTATGTCCACCATCATTAGGCATTCTATGATAAAGCAACTAGACAATACAGTGCCTTATGTCCACCATCATTAGGCATTCTATGATAAAGCAACTAGACAATACAGTGCCTTATTTCCACCATCATTAGGCATTCTATGATAAAACAACTCAACAAAACATTGCCTTATGTCCACCATCATTAGGCATTCTATGATAAAGCAACTACACAAGACATTGCCTTATGGCCACCTTAATTAGGCATTCTATGATAAAGCAACTATACAAAACATTGGCTATGTCTACCATCATTAGGCATTTTATGATAAAACAAATTCCTCAAACATTATGCCTTATGTCCATCATCATTAGGCATTCTATGATAAAACAACTAGACAATACAGTGCCTTATGTCCACCATCATTTGGCATTCTATGATAAAACAACTCAACAAAACATTGCCTATGTCCACCATCATTAGGCATTCTATGATAAAACAACTCAACAAAACATTGCCTATGTCCACCATCATTAGGCATTCTATGATAAAGCAACTACACCAAACATTGCCTATGTCCACCATCATTAGGCATTCTATGATAAAGCAACTAGACAATACAGTGCCCTATGTCCACCATCATTAGGCATTCTATGATAAAGCAACGACACAAGACATTGCCTTATGTCCACCATCATTCGGCATTCTATGATAAACAACTCAACAATACATTGCCTATGTCCACCATCATTCAGCATTCTATGATAAAACAACTCCACGATACATTGCCTATGTCCACCATCATTAGGCATTCTATGATAAAGTAACTACACCAAACATTGCCTATGTCCACCATCATTAGGCATTCTATGATAAAGCAACTAGACAATACATTGCCTATGTCCATCATCATTAGGCATTCTATGATAAAGCAACTAGACAATACAGTGCCTTATGTCCACCATCATTAGGCATTCTATGATAAAGCAACTAGACAATACAGTGCCTTATGTCCACCATCATTAGGCATTCTATGATAAAGCAACTACACCAAACATTGCCTATGTCCACCATCATTAGGCATTCTATGATAAAGCAACGACACAAGACATTGCCTATGTCCACCATCATTAGGCATTCTATGATAAAGCAACTACACCAAACATTGCCTATGTCCACCATCATTAGGCATTCTATGATAAAGCAACTAGACAATACAGTGCCTATGTCCACCATCATTAGGCATTCTATGATAAAGCAACTACACCAAACGTTGCCTATGTCCACCATCATTAGGCATTCTATGATAAAGCAACTAGACAATACAGTGCCTTATGTCCACCATCATTAGGCATTCTATGATAAAGCAACTAGACAATACAGTGCCTTATGTCCACCATCATTAGGCATTCTATGATAAAACAACTCAACAAAACATTGCCTTATGTCCACCATCATTCGGCATTCTATGATAAAACAACTCAACAAAACATTGCCTACGTCCACCACCATTAGGCATTCTATGATAAAACAACTCAACAAAACATTGCCTATGTCCACCATCATTAGGCATTCTATGATAAAGCAACTACAAAAGACATTGCCTTTTGTCCACCATCATTCGGCATTATATGATAAAACATCTCAACAAAACATTGCCTATGTCCACCATCATTAGGCATTCTATGATAAAGCAACTAGACAATACAGTGCCTTATGTCCACCATCATTAGGCATTCTATGATAAAACAACTCAACAATACAGTGCCTTATGTTGACCATCATTAGGCATTCTATGATAAAGCAACTAGACAATACAGTGCCTTATGTCCACCAACATTAGGCATTTTATGATAAAACAACTCAACAAAACATTGCCTATGTCCACAATAATTAGGCATTCTATGATAAAGCAACTACACCAAACATTGCCTATGTCCACCATCATTAGGCATTCTATGCTAAAGCAACTAGACAATACAGTGCCTTAAGTCCACCATCATTAGGCATTCAATGATAAAGCAACTACACCAAACATTGCCTATGTCCACCATCATTAGGCATTCTATGATAAAGCAACTACACAAGACATTGCCTTTTGTCCACCATCATTCGGCATTATATGATAAAACAACTCAACAAAACATTGCCTATGTCCACCATCATTAGGCATTCTATGATAAAGCAACTAGACAATACAGTGCCTTATGTCCACCATCATTAGGCATTCTATGATAAAGCAACGACACAAGACATTGCCTATGTCCACCATCATTAGGCATTCTATGATAAAGCAACTACACCAAACATTGCATATGTCCACCATCATTAGGCATTCTATGATAAAACAACTCAACAAAACATTGCCTATGTCCACCATCATTAGGCATTCTATGATAAAACAACTCAACACAACATTGCCTGGGTCCACCATCATTAGGCATTCAATGATAAAGCAACTAGACAATACAGTGCCTTATGTCCACCATCATAAGGCACTCTATGATAAAGCAACTAGACAATACAGTGCCTTATGTCCACCATCATTAGGCATTTTATGATAAAACAACTCAACAAAACATTGCCTTATGTCCACCATCATTAGGCATTCTATGATAAAGCAACTCACCAAAACATTGCCTTATGTCCACCATCATTAGGCATTCTATGATAATGCAACGACACAAGACATTGCCTATGTCCACCATCATTAGGCATTCTATGATAAAGCAACTACACCAAACATTGCCTATGTCCACCATCATTAGGCATTTTATGATAAAACAACTCTACAAAACATTGCCTTATGTCCACCATCATTCGGCATTCTATGATAAAACAACTCAACAAAAAATTGCCTATGTCCACAATAATTAGGCATTCTATGATAAAGCAACTACACCAAACATTGCCTATGTCCACCATCATTAGGCATTCTATGCTAAAGCAACTAGACAATACAGTGCCTTATGTCCACCATCATTAGGCATTGAATGATAAAGCAACTACACCAAACATTGCCTATGTCCACCATCATTAGGCATTCTATGATAAAGCAACTACACAAGACATTGCCTTTTGTCCACCATCATTCGGCATTATATGATAAAACATTTCAACAAAACATTGCCTATGTCCACCATCATTAGGCATTCTATGATAAAGCAACTAGACAATACAGTGCATTATGTCCACCATCATTAGGCATTCTATGATAAAGCAACTTCACCAAACATTGCCTATGTCCACCATCATTAGACATTCTATGATAAAACAACTCAACAAAACATTGCCTATGTCCACCATCATTAGGCATTCTATGATAAAGCAACTAGACAATACAGTGCCTTATGTCCACCATCATTAGGCATTCTATGATAAAGCAACTAGACAATACAGTGCCTTATTTCCACCATCATTAGGCATTCTATGATAAAACAACTCAACAAAACATTGCCTTATGTCCACCATCATTAGGCATTCTATGATAAAGCAACTACACAAGACATTGCCTTATGTCCACCTTAATTAGGCATTCTATGATAAAGCAACTATACAATACATTGGCTATGTCTACCATCATTAGGCATTTTATGATAAAACAAATTCCTCAAACATTATGCCTTATGTCCATCATCATTAGGCATTCTATGATAAAACAACTAGACAATACAGTGCCTTATGTCCACCATCATTTGGCATTCTATGATAAAACAACTCAACAAAACATTGCCTATGTCCACCATCATTAGGCATTCTATGATAAAACAACTCAACAAAACATTGCCTATGTCCACCATCATTAGGCATTCTATGATAAAGCAACTACACCAAACATTGCCTATGTCCACCATCATTAGGCATTCTATGATAAAGCAACTAGACAATACAGTGCCCTATGTCCACCATCATTAGGCATTCTATGATAAAGCAACTACACCAAACATTGCCTATGTCCACCATCATTAGGCATTCTATGATAAAGCAACGACACAAGACACTGCCTTATGTCCACCATCATTCGGCATTCTATGATAAACAACTCAACAATACATTGCCTATGTCCACCATCATTCAGCATTCTATGATAAAACAACTCCACGATACATTGCCTATGTCCACCATCATTAGGCATTCTATGATAAAGTAACTACACCAAACATTGCCTATGTCCACCATCATTAGGCATTCTATGATAAAGCAACTAGACAATACATTGCCTATGTCCATCATCATTAGGCATTCTATGATAAAGCAACTAGACAATACAGTGCCTTATGTCCACCATCATTAGGCATTCTATGATAAAGCAACTAGACAATACAGTGCCTTATGTCCACCATCATTAGGCATTCTATGATAAAGCAACTACACCAAACATTGCCTATGTCCACCATCATTAGGCATTCTATGATAAAGCAACGACACAAGACATTGCCTATGTCCACCATCATTAGGCATTCTATGATAAAGCAACTACACCAAACATTGCCTATGTCCACCATCATTAGGCATTCTATGATAAAGCAACTAGACAATACAGTGCCTATGTCCACCATCATTAGGCATTCTATGATAAAGCAACTACACCAAACGTTGCCTATGTCCACCATCATTAGGCATTCTATGATAAAGCAACTAGACAATACAGTGCCTTATGTCCACCATCATTAGGCATTCTATGATAAAGCAACTAGACAATACAGTGCCTTATGTCCACCATCATTAGGCATTCTATGATAAAACAACTCAACAAAACATTGCCTTATGTCCACCATCATTCGGCATTCTATGATAAAACAACTCAACAAAACATTGCCTACGTCCACCACCATTAGGCATTCTATGATAAAACAACTCAACAAAACATTGCCTATGTCCACCATCATTAGGCATTCTATGATAAAGCAACTACAAAAGACATTGCCTTTTGTCCACCATCATTCGGCATTATATGATAAAACATCTCAACAAAACATTGCCTATGTCCACCATCATTAGGCATTCTATGATAAAACAACTCAACAATACAGTGCCTTATGTCGACCATCATTAGGCATTCTATGATAAAGCAACTAGACAATACAGTGCCTTATGTCCACCATCATTAGGCATTTTATGATAAAACAACTCAACAAAACATTGCCTATGTCCACAATAATTAGGCATTCTATGATAAAGCAACTACACCAAACATTGCCTATGTCCACCATCATTAGGCATTCTATGCTAAAGCAACTAGACAATACAGTGCCTTAAGTCCACCATCATTAGGCATTCAATGATAAAGCAACTACACCAAACATTGCCTATGTCCACCATCATTAGGCATTCTATGATAAAGCAACTACACAAGACATTGCCTTTTGTCCACCATCATTCGGCATTATATGATAAAACAACTCAACAAAACATTGCCAATGTCCACCATCATTAGGCATTCTATGATAAAGCAACTACACCAAACATTGCCTATGTCCACCATCATTAGACATTCTATGATAAAACAACTCAACTAAACATTGCCTTTGTCCATCATCATTAGGCATTCTATGATAAAGAAACTAGACAATACAGTGCCTTATGTCCACCATCATTAGGCATTCTATGATAAAGCAACTAGACAATACAGTGCCTTATGTCCACCATCATTAGGCATTCTATGATAAAGCAACTACACAAAACATTGCCTATGTCCACCATCATTAGGCATTCTATGATAAAGCAACGACACAAGACATTGCCTTATGTCCACCATCATTCGGCATTCTATGATAAACAACTCAACAATACATTGCCTATGTCCACCATCATTCGGCATTCTATGATAAAGCAACTACACGATACATTGCCTATGTCCTCCATCATTAGGCATTCTATGATAAAGCAACTAGACCATACAGTGCCTTATGTCCACCATCATTAGGCATTCAATGATAAAGCAACTAGACAATACAGTGCCTTATGTCCATCATCATTAGGCATTCTATGATAAAGCAACTACACCAAACATTGCCTATGTCCACCATCATTAGGCATTCTATGAAAAAGCAACGACACAAGACATTGCCTATGTCCACCATCATTAGGCATTCTATGATAAAGCAACTACACCAAACATTGCCTATGTCCACCATCATTAGGCATTCTATGATAAAGCAACTAGACAATGCAGTGCCTTATGTCCACCATCATTAGGCATTCTATGATAAAGCAACTAGACAATACAGTGCCTTATGTCCACCATCATTAGGCATTCTATGATAAAGCAACTACACCAAACATTGCCTATGTCCACCATCATTAGGCATTCTATGATAAAGCAACGACACAAGACATTGCCTATGTCCACCATCATTAGGCATTCTATGATAAAGCAACTACACCAAACATTGCCTATGTCCACCATCATTAGGCATTCTATGATAAAACAACTCAACACAACATTGCCTGGGTCCACCATCATTAGGCATTCTATGATAAAGCAACTAGACAATACAGTGCCTTATGTCCACCATCATTAGGCATTCTATGATAAAGCAACTCACCAAAACATTGCCTTATGCCCACCATCATTAGGCATTCTATGATAATGCAACGACTCAAGACATTGCCTATGTCCACCATCATTAGGCATTCTATGATAAAGCAACTACACCAAACATTGCCTATGTCCACCATCATTAGGCATTCTATGATAAAACAACTCAACTAAACATTGCCTATGTCCATCATCATTAGGCATTCTATGATAAAGCAACTAGACAATACGGTGCCTTATGTCCACCATCATTAGGCATTCTATGATAAAGCAACTATACAATACAGTGCCTTATGTCCACCATCATTAGGCATTCTATGATAAAGCAACTACACCAAACATTGCCTATGTCCACCATCATTAGGCATTCTATGATAAAGCAACGACACAAGACATTGCCTTATGTCCACCATCATTCGGCATTCTATGATAAACAACTCAACAATACATTGCCTATGTCCACCATCATTAGGCATTCTATGATAAAACAACTCCACGATACATTGCCTATGTCCACCATCATTAGGCATTCTATGATAAAGCAACTAGACAATACAGTGCCTTATGTCCACCATCATTAGGCATTCTATGATAAAGCAACTACACCAAACATTGCCTATGTCCACCATCATTAGGCATTTTATGATAAAGCAACTAGACAATACATTGCCTATGTCCACCATCATTAGGCATTCTATGATAAAGCAACTACACCAAACATTGCCTATGTCCACCATCATTAGGCATTCAATGATAAAACAACTCAACAAAACATTGCCTATGTCCACCATCATTAGGCATTCTATGATAAAGCAACTTCACCAAACATTGCCTATGTCCACCATCTTTAGGCATTCTATGATAAAACAACTCAACTAAACATTGCCTATGTCCATCATCATTAGGCATTCTATGATAAAGCAACTAGAAAATACAGTGCCTTATGTCCACCATCATTAGGCATTCTATGATAAAGCAACTAGACAATACAGTGCCTTATGTCCACCATCATTAGGCATTCTATGATAAAGCAACTACACCAAACATTGCCTATGTCCACCATCATTAGGCATTCTATGATAAAGCAACGACACAAGACATTGCCTATGTCCACCATCATTAGGCATTCTATGATAAAGCAACTACACCAAACATTGACTATGTCCACCATCATTAGGCATTCTATGATAAAGCAACTAGACAATACAGTGCCTATGTCCACCATCATTAGGCATTCTATGATAAAGCAACTACACCAAACGTTGCCTATGTCCACCATCATTAGGCATTCTATGATAAAGCAACTAGACAATACGGTGCCTTATGTCCACCATCATTAGGCATTCTATGATAAAGCAACTATACAATACAGTGCCTTATGTCCACCATCATTAGGCATTCTATGATAAAGCAACTACACCAAACATTGCCTATGTCCACCATCATTAGGCATTCTATGATAAAGCAACGACACAAGACATTGCCTTATGTCCACCATCATTCGGCATTCTATGATAAACAACTCAACAATACATTGCCTATGTCCACCATCATTAGGCATTCTATGATAAAACAACTCCACAAAACATTGCCTATGTCCACCATCATTAGGCATTCTATGATAAAGCAACTAGACAATACAGTGCCTTATGTCCACCATCATTAGGCATTCTATGATAAAGCAACTACACCAAACATTGCCTATGTCCACCATCATTAGGCATTCTATGATAAAGCAACGACACAAGACATTGCCTATGTCCACCATCATTAGGCATTCTATGATAAAGCAACTACACCAAACATTGACTATGTCCACCATCATTAGGCATTCTATGATAAAGCAACTAGACAATACAGTGCCTATGTCCACCATCATTAGGCATTCTATGATAAAGCAACTACACCAAACGTTGCCTATGTCCACCATCATTAGGCATTCTATGATAAAGCAACTAGACAATACGGTGCCTTATGTCCACCATCATTAGGCATTCTATGATAAAGCAACTATACAATACAGTGCCTTATGTCCACCATCATTAGGCATTCTATGATAAAGCAACTACACCAAACATTGCCTATGTCCACCATCATTAGGCATTCTATGATAAAGCAACGACACAAGACATTGCCTTATGTCCACCATCATTCGGCATTCTATGATAAACAACTCAACAATACATTGCCTATGTCCACCATCATTAGGCATTCTATGATAAAACAACTCCACGATACATTGCCTATGTCCACCATCATTAGGCATTCTATGATAAAGCAACTAGACAATACAGTGCCTTATGTCCACCATCATTAGGCATTCTATGATAAAGCAACTACACCAAACATTGCCTATGTCCACCATCATTAGGCATTTTATGATAAAGCAACTAGACAATACATTGCCTATGTCCACCATCATTAGGCATTCTATGATAAAGCAACTACACCAAACATTGCCTATGTCCACCATCATTAGGCATTCAATGATAAAACAACTCAACAAAACATTGCCTATGTCCACCATCATTAGGCATTCTATGATAAAGCAACTTCACCAAACATTGCCTATGTCCACCATCTTTAGGCATTCTATGATAAAACAACTCAACTAAACATTGCCTATGTCCATCATCATTAGGCATTCTATGATAAAGCAACTAGAAAATACAGTGCCTTATGTCCACCATCATTAGGCATTCTATGATAAAGCAACTAGACAATACAGTGCCTTATGTCCACCATCATTAGGCATTCTATGATAAAGCAACTACACCAAACATTGCCTATGTCCACCATCATTAGGCATTCTATGATAAAGCAACGACACAAGACATTGCCTATGTCCACCATCATTAGGCATTCTATGATAAAGCAACTACACCAAACATTGACTATGTCCACCATCATTAGGCATTCTATGATAAAGCAACTAGACAATACAGTGCCTATGTCCACCATCATTAGGCATTCTATGATAAAGCAACTACACCAAACGTTGCCTATGTCCACCATCATTAGGCATTCTATGATAAAGCAACTAGACAATACGGTGCCTTATGTCCACCATCATTAGGCATTCTATGATAAAGCAACTTTACAATACAGTGCCTTATGTCCACCATCATTAGGCATTCTATGATAAAGCAACTACACCAAACATTGCCTATGTCCACCATCATTAGGCATTCTATGATAAAGCAACGACACAAGACATTGCCTTATGTCCACCATCATTCGGCATTCTATGATAAACAACTCAACAATACATTGCCTATGTCCACCATCATTAGGCATTCTATGATAAAACAACTCCACGATACATTGCCTATGTCCACCATCATTAGGCATTCTATGATAAAGCAACTAGACAATACAGTGCCTTATGTCCACCATCATTAGGCATTCTATGATAAAGCAACTACACCAAACATTGCCTATGTCCACCATCATTAGGCATTCTATGATAAAGCAACGACACAAGACAGTGCCTTATGTCCACCATCATTAGGCATTCTATGATAAAACAACTCGACAATACATTGCCTATGTCCACCATCATTAGGCATTCTATGATAAAGCAACTCAACAAAACATTGCCTATGTCCACCATCATTAGGCATTCTATGATAAAGCAACTACACCAAACATTGCCTATATCTACCATCATTAGGCATTTCATGATAAAACAAATTCCCCAAACATTATGCCTTATGTCCATCATCATTAGGCATTCTATGATAAAGCAACTACACCAAACATTGCCTATGTCCATCATCATAAGGCATTCTATGATAAAGCAACTACACCAAACATTGCCTATGTCCATCATCATAAGGCATTCTATGATAAAGCAACTACACCAAACATTGCCTATGTCCACCATCATTAGGCATTCTATGATAAAGCAACTACACTAAACATTGTCTATGTCCATCATCATTAGGCATTCTATGATAAAGCAACTACACTAAACATTGCCTATGTCCATCATCATTAGGCATTCTATGATAAAGCAACTACACCAAACATTGCCTATGTCCATCATCATAAGGCATTCTATGATAAAGCAACTACACCAAACATTGCCTATGTCCACCATCATTAGGCATTCTATGATGAAGCAACTACACCAAACATTGCCTATGTCCACCATCATTAGGCATTCTATGATAAAGCAACGACACAAGACATTGCCTATGTCCACCATCATTAGGCATTCTATGATAAAGCAACTACACCAAACATTGCCTATGTCCACCATCATTAGGCATTCTATGATAAAACAACTCAACACAACATTGCCTGGGTCCACCATCATTCATTAGGCATTCTATGATAAAGCAACTAGACAATACAGTGCCTTATGTCCACCATCATTAGGCATTCTATGATAAAGCAACTCACCAAAACATTGCCTTATGCCCACCATCATTAGGCATTCTATGATAATGCAACGACACAAGACATTGCCTATGTCCACCATCATTAGGCATTCTATGATAAAGCAACTACACCAAACATTGCCTATGTCCACCATCATTAGGCATTCTATGATAAAACAACTCAACTAAACATTGCCTATGTCCATCATCATTAGGCATTCTATGATAAAGCAACTAGACAATACGGTGCCTTATGTCCACCATCATTAGGCATTCTATGATAAAGCAACTAGACAATACAGTGCCTTATGTCCACCATCATTAGGCATTCTATGATAAAGCAACTACACCAAACATTGCCTATGTCCACCATCATTAGGCATTCTATGATAAAGCAACGACACAAGACATTGCCTTATGTCCACCATCATTCGGCATTCTATGATAAACAACTCAACAATACATTGCCTATGTCCACCATCATTAGGCATTCTATGATAAAACAACTCCACGATACATTGCCTATGTCCACCATCATTAGGCATTCTATGATAAAGCAACTAGACAATACAGTGCCTTATGTCCACCATCATTAGGCATTCTATGATAAAGCAACTACACCAAACATTGCCTATGTCCACCATCATTAGGCATTTTATGATAAAGCAACTAGACAATACATTGCCTATGTCCACCATCATTAGGCATTCTATGATAAAGCAACTACACCAAACATTGCCTATGTCCACCATCATTAGGCATTCTATGATAAAGCAACTTCACCAAACATTGCCTATGTCCACCATCATTAGGCATTCTATGATAAAACAACTCAACTAAACATTGCCTATGTCCATCATCATTAGGCATTCTATGATAAAGCAACTAGACAATACAGTGCCTTATGTCCACCATCATTAGGCATTCTATGATAAAGCAACTAGACAATACAGTGCCTTATGTCCACCATCATTAGGCATTCTATGATAAAGCAACTACACCAAACATTGCCTATGTCCACCATCATTAGGCATTCTATGATAAAGCAACGACACAAGACATTGCCTATGTCCACCATCATTAGGCATTCTATGATAAAGCAACTACACCAAACATTGCCTATGTCCACCATCATTAGGCATTCTATGATAAAGCAACTAGACAATACAGTGCCTATGTCCACCATCATTAGGCATTCTATGATAAAGCAACTACACCAAACGTTGCCTATGTCCACCATCATTAGGCATTCTATGATAAAGCAACTAGACAATACAGTGCCTTATGTCCACCATCATTGGGTATTCTATGATAAAGCAACTACACCAAACATTGCCTATGTCCACCATCATTAGGCATTCTATGATAAAGCAACTAGACAATACAGTGCCTTATGTCCACCATCATTAGGCATTCTATGATAAAACAACTCAACAAAACATTGCCTATGTCCACCATCATTAGGCATTCTATGATAAAGCAACTACACCAAACATTGCCTATGTCCATCATCATTAGGTATTATATGATAAAACAACTCAACAAAACATTGCCTATGTCCACCATCATTAGACATTCTATGATAAAGCAACTAGACAATACAGTGCCTTATGTCCACCATCATTAGGCATTCTATGATAAAACAACTCGACAATACACTGCCTATGTCCACCATCATTAGGCATTCTATGATAAAGCAACTCAACAAAACATTGCCTATGTCCACCATCATTAGGCATTCTATGATAAAGCAACTACACCAAACATTGCCTATATCTACCATCATTAGGCATTTCATGATAAAACAAATTCCCCAAACATTATGCCTTATGTCCATCATCATTAGGCATTCTATGATAAAGCAACTACACCAAACATTGCCTATGTCCATCATCATAAGGCATTCTATGATAAAGCATCTACACCAAACATTGCCTATGTCCATCATCATAAGGCATTCTATGATAAAGCAACTACACCAAACATTGCCTATGTCCACCATCATTAGGCATTCTATGATAAAGCAACTACACTAAACATTGTCTATGTCCATCATCATTAGGCATTCTATGATAAAGCAACTACACTAAACATTGCCTATGTCCATCATCATTAGGCATTCTATGATAAAGCAACTACACCAAACATTGCCTATGTCCATCATCATAAGGCATTCTATGATAAAGCAACTACACCAAACATTGCCTATGTCCACCATCATTAGGCATTCTATGATAAAGCAACTACACCAAACATTGGCTATGTCCACCATCATTAGGCATTTTATGATAAAACAAATTCCCCAAACATTATGCCTTATGTCCATCATCATAAGGCATTCTATGATAAAGCAACTATACAATACATTGCCTATGTCCATAATCATCAGACATTCTATGATAAAACAACTCCACAGTACATTGCCTATGTCCATAATCATCAGACATTCTATGATAAAACAACTCCACAGTACATTGCCTATGTGTGTTTTGGGAAGCAAACAATCTATGACAAAATAACTACAAATACAGCCATTTCAAAGAGAAAATTAAAAATAGACTAACTGCAAATTCTTCATATGTTACACAACACACAATCCATAATTGAATTCCCACATCTACAATATTTACCTCCCTTTTTCTTAACTGTCGGCCATTTTGATAGGCAAAACTGATCAGCACTTATTGGGAGTAATTTCCAAATATGTGATGATTGAGAAAATACCAAGAGAATTTGCATGTGACAACCACTTTTTCTTCAACTTATTGAGCTGAATGCCCACATGAGCATAATGAATAAGTTATGTTTTATTTATCGGATTAATTTGTCATCGTTTACATTATATTCCCCATAAACTTTAAAGAAATTTGCTTATCAAAATGGCCAACAATTCAGAACATGGGAGGTAAATATTGTAGATGCGAGAACTATGTATCCCCTATAGTTATAGTGCAATTTTATTAACTGCGAACGTATGAATATATTACCTGGACCATTACATTCCAAAATAGGTGTATAGAAATGTTCATGTTTATCCATAAGCTTGACGGAGAAAAAACGCGGTTCTGTTTTGATTGAAAAGAAATCCAAACATCAGTTTAGCTTCATGCACGAGAGCATTTCCTTACCTAAATTGACATGGATCGGTCCTGTAAGTTCGCAGTCAATCTAACAGCACTATATCTGGATTATTAATCAGGTCTTTTTTATGTACAGGTTCAAGTTCAAAAACAGACCACTTCATAGGAATTATACCACTGGAGAATATCCTATTAAATATTATGCATATGTATGGTAACAACAACTCAGTGGTTAAAATGAAATGTTCTGGGATCAAATATCCTGAAGACGCCTTGTTATGATAAAGCAACTACACAAAACAGTGCCTTATGTCCACCATCATCAGACATTATATGATAAAGCAACTATTCAATACATTGCCTATGTCAATAATAATCAAACATTCTATATGATAAAACAATTCCACAGTACATTGCCTATGTGTGTTTTGGGAAGCAAACAATTTATGACAAAACAACTACAAATACAGCCACTTCAAAGAGAAAAATAAAAATACACTAACTGCAAATTCATCATCTGTTACACAACACACAATCCATAATTGAATTATTAGAATATCCAAAAGTCCAATCACAAATTGTCCATGTGTGTAAGTCCTGCTTTTCACCAACAACTAATGGTTTCCCACCAAAATTTAAACAAATCTGATAGGATGAACCAATTCTGTCAACCAATGAATGAGTCAGTAACAAATATGAGTGAACAAAGCATATCAGAAGGCCAATACAAAAACATACTGAAATTGACCACTCAATACACACCTGAACCAGTTTTATATCAAAGCACTGTGAGCACTGAAGGCCTGGGGCTTTGGATTTGTTTACTTGGTATAGATCTAGTGACTTGTTTGTTTACAAATTATCACATTATCTACTGTACTTCCATATTATATCAGTAGTAAGGTTTTACCAATAGTTTTCATAAGTTGGTATAACTTGTGAATCATTGACTTTTTGTTATAATAACATTATAATATAAACACTCACACACTATTACAGTATTTCATGCAATCAATCCTCAACAATAAACATTGACTAGAAAGTTTGTAATTTGAAGAATAAAAAATTATTTATATGGGATGTTGGACAACAAGATAATCTCAGACAAGATCCAGCATCTTGGCCACCCCTGGGTCAACATCATTAACCCAGCACATGTATATCACATCTTTAAAAAATGACTGGCAGAATGAATCTATGGCCCATCTTCAAAACACAACTTTATTTCAATATCACTACAGCTGGTGTTAAGTGCTGTGTGATTCACTCTATACACTGTATTAGTAAAGTTGTACATGTAGAATGACTTTTGATGATATTATACATTATACACAAAATTCTATTAAGTATTTTTTAATATCAGAAGTATTTTGGAAAGGAGAGAAAGTATACTAGCTTATGCTATCAAGTTTTTTTTCGAAATTTTATCAATGAAAATATAAACAAGATCACACGCCTGCTCTAAGTAAACCACCCCTGAAGCCTTTTGTTGTGTTGTGAGTTAAGAAATAAACAAATTGAAAAAGAAAAAAAAATAGGGGGGGGGAGGGTGCTATCAAAATTCAGTCAAGAGTTATTAACTCCTGGGGGTTGCTATTATGATGTCAGACAATTACATTAAGTTTCAAAGCTCTACCATGAATAGTTACTGAGAAATAGTGGACTTTAAGAAACTGTCACATGATCAACGATGCACAAGCGATGTTAACCGTAGGTCGCCATCTTTAATACATAAATGACCCAGTGCATGCACAGTTTTTCTGTTCAATCGTATCGCCCGGATGAATTATCCGGCTTGCTTTGTGCTAGATCATTAAGCACACTTTCCCTTCGATGACCCAGTTCTCAAGGACACAAGTTTCCTGGTCCCAACCATGTGGGGGGAGATTGAGCAAGATGCTGTTGTTAGACTGGGAAGACGTTTCCAAGGAATAATTCATCCAGAAGACCTGGATCAACTTGAGGACGAGTACTATGGTGATCTCCAGGTTCTTTCCCCTCATATGCTGCCAGAGTACCAGGAGGTCACCAAGCTAGACGAGCTAAACAATGTCACAGGAAATGGTGGAAAAAGGGTAGGCATGGCTTTAATGGGAAATGGGCACATTTAAGATATTTATAAGAAAATGAAACTGTGTTTTAATGCTAAAAATTCTACAACTTTGTCTAAAATCAAGTGAAGAAGAAAATGGAGTTCCAAAATTACCAAATGAAAGCAGACATTATATTCATTATAACCCATATCTTTTTAAAGCTGTTTGACCAATTCCTTCATCTTAAAGCCACTAAATACAACTTTTAGTTTAAACATGTGTTTTTACATCAATTATGAAACAAGTTCTTACAACTTATACTATAATCATTCTCAATGACTGCTCCCCCAGGATTACTAACCAGTACTTGTGCCCATATTAATGATTGAGAAAATTCAGGATCAAACTTAGCCCAGTAGGTCTCGAAAGCCCAGAAGGTCTCGAACCTACGACCTTCAGATCAAGAGTCAGGTGCACTACCCTCTACCACTGCATCTTCATGACTTTCAGATACCTTTTACGGTTTAGCTACTGAATATAATGTATCACTAGTTTTTGCAAAACAATTTGCAGAATAACACAATATACATGTAGCAGGATGTTCTAAATATTCAAGAATGTCATCATTCTGATAATATTGTCAACCAGAGCTTAAATGTTTTCTTACAAAAACCTGGAATTTACTGCTGTCCTATGCTGTACAACAGCCTCACAAAGTAAACAGCTTCAAATTAAATTTACTTATTTATGTAACACACTAAACGGAAATAACGACAAATAACTCTCTAGACATTCGTTCAAAATTTTAGCTCCTAATATGCCAATATGAAGATCAGTTGTTATGGAGATTTGAAAAAAGACATAAGAAAAATTATGCTATAATGATTATCAGATATACATTACATACTGGACAAAAGTGCTAACCCACCAGTTTCTAAGAACCTACAGGATACAGTCATCTTCTGTTGGTTCTAATTCCAATGAACCAGACCATTTAGGGTTCAAATGAATTGATCTAGTTGCATTATTTCCAGAACCCCATAACTTTGTTTTTCGTCTTTTTGAGAAAAACAACTTCAAAGTTTAACCATCTTGAGATAATTGTTACATACTGGGTTATGGAATTTCATTTTATTTAAGTTATGTGCATTCCAGAACAATATAGGTAGTACAGACAGAAAGAGCTTGGAAAAACGGTTTTGACGATACAAAATACTCAAAACCGCCAAAAATTGAAAATCGGTGTTCTGAAATAAGGCGCCATAACCTATTGAAAATGTCGACATTAACCTCTTAACGGATCGCTCTGTCATAAGGCAGCAATGGTTCTTAAATACAGGATGGTGGGTTAACTCTTGAGACCAGTATATATTGTTGCCTGGTAATTTCATCAAAACCTGAGCATGAATAGAAATATTACAGCAAATCGCTCAGTAGTTCTCGGACTACACTCTTATATCTATCAATAAAATATGACATCAAAACCCTGATTGAACCAGTGTAGAATGACTTCACTTTCACAAATATAAAAATAGCTGCTCGCAATGCAAGAGAATCTCACTGAAAGGGGCTCCAAATAGGTCTTAAAAAGTCACGGTCCACACTGTCGGTCGCCATCGGAGCCTCAGAGCTTGCGCATTTGTGATCAAAGAAGTGATAAAATTGAGATTGGCAAAAGCGACGATTTCCTGCTTTAAATTTAAAAGATGATGATAAAATTCTACTGATTTATAAATTAATTACATTGACCACCCCTTCAGCAGCCTCGTAAATTTGGATACACTTACAGTACATGTGTATACAAGTGGCACTATTGGTAGTCGGAGTCTATCGCCTGTCAATCACGTTAATAGATGAATTCGCTTATAAGGTTTTTTTACCAGCGGTACAAACAAAGTCATATTTTAAGTACTTGCAACTTGAGTCTAAGATTTTGCATAACCTGCAAGTGGAATGTGGCGTCATCACAGTACTTTCACTTTGAGTCAAAGTTTGACTATAAAAACATGTGGACGAATCCGAGGTAAAATGAGCACTCACGGTTAAGCTTGACAGATATTGGTAATCATTATGATATTATGCGTAATGTCCACCATAATGCATGCAAAAATCCTACTTTTAACGTTGTAAATACAGTTTAAGCTGCCAGATGAAACTATGATCGGAACCAATTACCCCACCCACTGGATTTAAACAGCGGTTGTCTTGTTTACATTCAATTATCCATTGCAATGCTAAATGGTAGCATACATGAACAATTTCAGCGATATTCTTGCTATGAAATATTGTCGTCTGTACTATATGACGGCAACCTTATTAATTTATAACCTAGCTTATTTATAAATCTACAAAAAGTAGACTTAGGAATTTGATGTTTTCCAGTAAATCAGGCTAATTGCACAAACATTAATTTTGAAAAAGAACAGTATACAAAGATAATAATCAAATGTACCTCATGATCAAGATATTTTTTAAAAGCCATAAATTTAAATTTTATTCCAAAATAACAACAACAGAAACAAGGGGTGAGTACGGAAAATCTAGATTTTTTTATGTCTATATTGTTATAATTTAAAAAAAACTCGATAGCATAAGTTAGTCAGTACTTTCTATTCTTCCAAAAATACTTTTGTTTTTAAAAAAATACTTAACATAATTTTGTGTGCATTTACCGGAATGTAAAACATCATCAAAAGTAATTCTACATGTACAAATTTACAGTGTGTAGAGTTAATCTATAAATGTGTATATTGATTAACTTGTCAAAACACATGGCAAGGCTATCGTCTAGCGGTATATTTTTTTACCGGTATATTTTGTACCCAAGGGTTAACGGGAAATGCCCATATTTACACTAATCCGGAGTATGTCTAGGTAGTTTTAGAAATAAAAATGTTGGATTAGCAAACATGCAATTCTCACTATTAAACCTTGATAAATGGAGATAATCATTGAAATTATTAGCCATACCGGTTACATGTGTGACTGCTTGTCATAATTTTTGTTTCTTCAAATTGCCACATTTCTGGACATTTAAATAACTAATGGAAAATTACTGGTAACTTAAGATGGAAATACAGTAGTAAATATGATAATTTGTTTACAAATAAGTAACTAGATGTACGCAGGGCAAGCAAATCCACAATTCAATTCAGCTATCTGCAGCCCCAGGCCTTCAGCGCTAACAGCGCTTTGATTTACTTGACATAAATAGTGGCACATGTTCTACACTCTGGATGACTGGTTCCTGGGATTCTAACCAGTGCTCACACCAAATTCTAGAATCGTGAAATATGTGATCAAAATTGCTACATTACAAAATACTGTCTGTTTTACATGCCATTAGAGTTAGGTACCCTTGGTCTTCCCTGTTCAGGAACTGGGTATATATTTGTTATTACATAATGAGCAATTTTTTAAGAATGTGATATTCATACTCAAATATCCTGCAAGGGGTCCATTAAGAATTAATACATGTGCCATTTTTACTTATTCCAGTCTATCAATATATTATGTATACCGTTATATGAAGACTTACATGAACATTGTCGAAACTTTTTTCAGGGAAACATAAATGATATTGACCTTGACCTTAACGATCAAGAAATGAATTCCACTGATGATCAAGATACAAATTTATATTTTGAAGATCTTGATACAGAAATAAACGCCCACGAGTTACAACGTGCTATTCTCTCCCGAAAAAATAACAAATCACCCGGTCTCGATAACTTACCCACGGAGATTTTCAAAACATATTATGATTTATTTACTCCTTTCTTATTGATATTATATAACGAATTGTAAAAGAAAGGGGAATATCCATCTTCATGGGGGAAAAGAATCATTACTCCAATATTTAAGAAAGGTGATCCTGATCAGGCAAAAACTAACGTGGTATATCTTTCATACCAATCTTAGCAGGGTGGGCACGGTATTTACCAGTGGTAATTCCCGGTATTTCCCCGTACTACTCTTTAATTTCATGAAAGTGGGAAATACTGGGAAATACTCAAAACTTCAGCAAAATCAAGTTTAATATTACCAAAAATTAACAAAAAGTGACAAATAAATAATATTTACTTGCACACATACGACATTATTAATATAATCAATTATTATGCAACAATCACTATCAGGGAGCACTCTGGAGCCAATTTAACACATTCAGTTCTATTAGTCCAGCCCTTTTTATGGCAAATTTGGGGCCAATATTGGGTCCCATTCCCCAAATCATGGGGCGCCAACTAATAAAAGCAATTACTTTGAGAGAGTAAAACTAATGTTAAGAGTAGAGATTTGTGCATTTTTTCACTCTTCTGATGTTCATTGTATTTATTATACATGTACAACTACAACAATGTACTGTTACTTTGTTTACTTCATACTATTTAGTAATATGCCTTGTGCTATGCTCTGTGTTCTGTGTCACTTAATAATCCATCAATAATCTGGTCTAGAGAGGGTATGACAAAACCTAGAGGTTAAACTTATGGTCTCAACAGTATTTCCCAATTTTTTTTCGGGAATTACCAGTATTTCCCGGGAATTACCAGTATTTCCCGCCGTCCTGGGAAATACGAGTATTTTCCGTCTTTCTGTCAAACCTGAATCTTAGGCAAAATATATTCTCAGATTCTACTAAACAGGCTTAATAAATGGTCTGAAAATTATAATCAAAAAACCAATTCGGATTCCAAAAAGGTAAATCAATCATTGATTGCATATTCATTTTAAATTCAGTTGTTAATAAAGTACTTGACGCCGGTGGCAAATTATACTGCATGTTTATTGATTATGAACGCTGCTTCGATAAAACTGATCAACAGTTTCTTTGGCAAACATTGCTCTCAGAAAATATTCATTGTAAGATAGTTACGGCCTTAAAAGCGATGTACTCATCTGTGAGATCATGTGTCCGCTAACATCACTCTAATTTCTTCGACTCACACGTAGGACTAAAGAAAGGAGACCTGACATCCCCTCTTTTATTTATGTTTTTCGTGAACGATATTATCAGTAATATAAATGCTGACTTACAGGACATCTTCACTATAAATGAACTCAAGTTATTTCTCTTACTTCATGTTGATAACCAAGCTGTTTCGCTAAATCTAAACAAAGTTTACAAGCACTGTTAAATGATATTGAAAATTATTGCAATATTTGGGGCTTGAAAATTAATACAGAAAAAACTTAAATTATGATATTTGAAAAAGGTAGATACACAAAACACGATTTTTATCTATACGGATCTAAGCTTGACATTGTTAACAGCTTCAAATACTTGGGTATATTTCTTTATTAAAATGGAAACTGGCATCGTAGTCAGAAATACATTGCGCAACATGCATCCCTCGCTTTAAATAATTTATTCGCAATATTTCGAAAACATTGAGTTACCTGATTAAAAAAAATGTCAACTTTTTGACACTCTGGTCTCATCAATTCTACACTTTGCATGGTGGAGAAATTATCGGTACTTACTCATGAACAGACCTGGAATTAGTACATAAAACATTCATGCGACGAATATTGTTTGTTAAACGCTCAACTAAATTGTGACCACGTTATATGGAGAATTAGGTAGAGTTCCGTTAATTGTCATTAGAAAAATCAAAATGATTAAGTAATGGGTAAAGATATTAAAATCACCAGAATGCAGTTTATTACGGTCGACGTATAACATGTTGAAACAAGATGCAGAAAATTCAATAACATACAGTGGAAGAAATTGGGCTTTTCAAATAAAATCACTCCTTCAGGAATATGGCTTAAACGATATTTGGTTCAATCAGTATCCGCATAACATCCACCTGTCTCTTATTAAACAAAGAATATATGATATGTACTTCCAACAGTGGTATGCTATTACCAATTCTAATAAACTTTCAACATATAGTATATTTAAACATGAAATTTGTTTTGAGAAATATTTGAAAAATATACAATCATCGAATTGTCCAGTTGCATTGTCGAAATTCAGAGTTTCGTCCCACGATCTTGCGTTAGTTCGAAACAGAATATCATTTCCTCTAAGTTTGTCCTTTTTACAAAGACTTAAGACAAAAATATTTCAGCCGATATTATTGCCATTGGCCAACTCTTACAAAATATTATAATATCATGTCTTCAAAATCATAATGCCTCCAAATTCACATGACAAAATATATCTACTTCACTATGTCAAAATGAAATTCTACAAATCTGTGAAAACTACACTGTACTCATATTACTATTTATGTTTAAATATTTGTCTGACTTTTTGTAACTACCATAATATTTCATTTTCACCGACTATATTATGTGGCAAAAAAACTTTGTAAAATGTTTAAATGCCGAAATAAAAAAAATAAAAATATATTGTATTGTATAATTATGTCATACTGCATAGCACTCTTTCCAGCATTTACTAAGATACAATGAAATCACACACCATTTGAAAGCTTATGATATTAAGACAAAAATCTTATAGTACATACAATATTATTGCTCAGGCCTTAATTAAAAATTTTGTCTGTTTGGCATAACTCTACTTACTCATGAAAATGGCCTTTGCTCAATGAATATTTTAGGGGTCTAAGTGAGAAAATGTTTTTAGCAGTGTAATAATAACGAAAAAATACCATCCTAAATTTGGCTGGGTAGGGTTATGCCAAACAAACATTCTTTAAGGATGACCTCATTGAAATTTCATCAAATCTGATTCATTTAACAATCCATATTTCAACTAAATGCAAGTTCTGTACATATTAATGTTAAAACTATCTTTGAAGAGATGAATACAACTCCCTACCATTGATTGATTGGCTGATGAAATCCACTCCCTACCATTGATTGATTGGCTGATGAAATCAACTCCCTACCATTGATTGATTGATGAATACAACTCCCTACCATTGATTGATTGATGAATACAACTCCCTACCATTGATTGATTGATGAATACAACTCCCTACCACTGAAAGATTGATTGATGAATACAACTCTGTACCTTTTGATTAAATTGATGAATACATTGATTAATTGTTTGATGAATACAACTCTCTGCCATTGATTGATTGATCGATTGATTGATGAATACAACTCCCTGCCATTGATTGATGAATACAACTCCCTGCCATTGATTGATGAATACAACTCCCTGCCATTGATTGATGAATACAACTCCCTGCCATTGATTGATGAATACAACTCCCTGCCATTGATTGATGAAATCAACTCCCTGCCATTGATTGATGAATACAACTCCCTGCCATTGATTGATGAATACAACTCTCTACCATTGATTGATGAATACAACTCCCTACCATTGATTGATTGATTGATTGATGAATACAACTCCCTACCCTTGATTGATTGATGAACATTACTCCCTACCATTGATTGATTGATGAATGCAACTCCCTACCCTTGATTGATTGATGAACACTGCTCCCTACCATTGATTGATGATGAATGCAACTCCCTACACCATTGATTGATTGATGAACACTACTCCCTACAATTGATTGATTGATGAATGCAACTCCCTACCATTGATTGATTGATGAATACAACTCCCTACCAGTGATTGATTAATTGATGGATCGACTGATGGATTAAATTTTATTGAATTACTGACAGATCCAGTTACCAATTTCTCAGCAAATTTATTGAACAAGTTGAACACAAATTTAATATTCTATTTAAAAAATATCACATACCCAACATAATAAGGTAAAACACATTATTAAATTGACCTCATTAATAATGACAGCAGCATCAAAAGTAATAAGGCTTTTTTTAATTAAAAAGCCAAACAAGAAATGGGCAATGCCCCCAAACCAGTATAATGAATACATGATGATCATCAATGCTGCAAAGGTGCCATAGGTGATACATGCATATACACACTCACACTAAGATAATGCAACAACTATACACCAAGTTTGATGTCAATACACCCTAGCATAGCGAAGATATTAAGTGGAAACTGATTTTTAAATTTTAGGTGACCTTGACCTTTGACAGAACGAACCCAAAAGCAATCCCAAGTGAGCTCTCCACATGTTCTTACTATACACTAAGTTTGATGTCAATATGATCAAACCTGGTTAAAAAGTAGCCCTATTTACAAATTCATTATGTCTAAAATTATCTATAGATCTATGAATATTTATCATTTTCCAATTTATAAAATATATCTAACTATTTGCTAATATCATGTGTAACTTTAAAATGTAAATAAAAGAAAAAACGTTCTTCAAAAAAATGTCATTGATAAATGTGTCAGAAATTTTTGGCCCAAATGACATATCTGGGGGAAATTGAGTTATTAACATTTCTGAATGCAGGATTATTTGTAGGTCACTGCAAAACTACACTTTTTCAGGGAATTACATCAATACTGCAAAAATTGCTGAGTTTCACAAATTTATGAATGCAACTATGTTTTTAGATACAATAATATTTTACAAATATATTTTCATTATTCTTTTCCTTATGCAATGGGCCCGTCTAAATGTTTACTGATTTTGGTTTTGCTTCTACTCACCGCTCAATCATAAATATTTATCTGAAATGTTTTAATTATCTGTTGCAATTAATGTGAAAACATGACATCATAATGTGAAAACAGATGTCATCTTAATTGCGTTTTTCTCAGAAACGAGGCTCAGTGCATTTGGGCCAAAAATCTCAGATACAGCCATATTTAATATGTTTAATGATGTCATCACATAAACAAGTCTCTGACATCATTTAGTATACACCCGTTCAGTGAGTCCATTCCATCTATATATCAAGTGTTCAGAATCTAGTTCATTTTGATTGATATAGGACTGACC
Source organism: Mactromeris polynyma (assembly GCA_032209605.1). Taxonomy (NCBI): domain Eukaryota; kingdom Metazoa; phylum Mollusca; class Bivalvia; order Venerida; family Mactridae; genus Mactromeris; species Mactromeris polynyma. The sequence goes on from JASFXZ010000001.1 coordinate 26,952,373, forward strand.
TCCTCAAACAAAGATAAATATAATTGTTACAAGTACCTGTGTGTGATGATGACGGGTTATGACGTCTGAAGGTGTCGGCCCGGTGATTTTCGCCCTCTTTATTCTATAGTAAAAGTTTCGCACTGGAATTAGAACTCCATAACATAGGCCGGCAGCTATATGCAATCTCTAGTTTTGAAATACAACACTATCCCAGTAAGTCCATAGTAAGAAGACACCAACATCAACTAGGAACTTTTCTGCTATCATTCCATGTCTACAGTCACTGTCCAAATTTTCAATACACAACTGTCAACATTGCCGAACCGGTGCACTTTTTAAATCCTTCCATGCAAAAATGTAGTCCTGCAAAACAAAGAGAAATCACTCTTTTTGTGAACAGAAATGACACATAAGTTACACAGTAACAATAAAGACAGCTGACATTGGATCAGTACAGCCAGAGACAGCCTTAAATCTGGGACTTCAACATTTCTTAGAACTACTTCCTAGACTACAACGACCCGGAAGTACTTGCTCACCAGGCCGACACCTGAAACACATATTGTTTAAGATGGAATAAACTTAAGCCCCAGTCACACTGAGAAGTCAGTTTCAAGTAGTCAAAGGACTAAAATGCCACAACAAAAGTAGTGTTGGGAGAGAGTCTTGCGTTGGGAGAGAGTCTTGCGTTGGGAGAGAGTCTTGCGTTGGGAGAGGGTCTTGCATTGTTCCTGCGATGTGTTGGGAGAGAGTCTTGCGTTGGTCCTGCGATGACGCAGGACCTGAGAAAAGATCGCCATACGAAATTCTAAGAAGCAACTGTCATGCATTGACGTACGTCGTCGTGTGTTTACTGGCGTCATCGTGTGTTGACATGTGTCGTTGTATGTCATGTAGATATGACGACACATGTCAATGCATGATGACGTATGTAGTCTTGTCTATCAGCAAGGACTTTATCAAATTAAGTGCGCTGCAGGCTTTCCATTTCATAGGTACAACTTTGGTGTGTGAACATAATGGCTCATGTTCCACCAGAAAGACTAGGCTCAATCCTAGTGGCATTAGAATTGCTACAGCAGAAGCAGGTTGAAGACATAGCCATTCTAGCCCTGATCAGATGTTGTTTAATAAGAAGAAGGAGGTGCTGGTTGGTCCAGCCATGGATACAGCGAAAATTTTGGAAAATTTTAATCGCTTCAACTCCAGTTGAGGTAATTTTACATATCTAAATGATATATAAACAAGCATTCTAATCAACATTTCTAAAACTGTCAGAACCACAAACATTAATTACACAAGTGACAATAATGGCCAGAGTTAATAACTCTTGAGTTATTCAAAGAGCTTCAAGACATACCAGGTCGCTCCGGTAGAATATTTTTCATAGGTGCTTCTGATTGGAAGAAAAACCATACATTTGGCTTTGGGAATGGGTCAGATAGTCTGACCCGTGGGAACTATAGAAAAAGGCCTGTGATGGGACCTCTCCCAAAACTTCCAGAAAAAGCCTAGAATCTACCAACATTTGATATACCTACAGGTGTCGGAATGACAAGACACTAACCTTTAGTTCAAATCTTTTTTCCTTGTAGTCAACTGTTTGGTACTATTAAAGTCTCAAGTACAACAGCCCCTGGTTTGTATTTCTCTCTGTGTTTTGATGTTTATATGACTCTTGTACCCAGTGGTAATCCAGGCACCTGAAAGTTATAAATTTGCATTTTTACCACTATTCTAGGCATTTATGCACTTAAAAAAAAAAAAAAAATATTCTTCTTAGGTTATATATTCATTAATTATATCATATGATAAGCACATGAAATTCCAATGGTTCTCAGTGGATTTCAATGGGCTGGTAATGAGGTCAATGACTCAATTCCCGAGAAATATTCAACAGCCAACCCTTTCACCCAGCCCTCAAGTCAAGTCAAGTCAAAATTTATTTATTGTCAGATAAGTACATCAATAAATAACATTAGTCATGTATGGCTATTTACCGACATTTATAACAACATAACAAACATGCATATAATTTTGGTTACATAAATTATTAAATAAATACATGTTATATTAAGTTAATAAAATTATATTAAGTTAATAAAATTAATGAAATACATATTTTATATGATTATAAGAAATTTTAGTTTAAAAATGCTTGCAGTCATGGCAGCGTTATTGTATAAACCTTAAATACACACATAAATAATTCAATTAATAAAAGCTTCATTATTTTTAGTTAACTTAAAATAGTCATATTACTAAGATCATACCGATGCAAATACTAAAATTGATACAATTCACATATCTATTCAAAACATAAAAAGATACGTCAATAAATTATAAAACAAACACGTAACGTTAACGTAGCATTTCTAATCAGAACAAAATCTGCATGTACAACTCATTCCATCCCATGACGCTACCAGACTCTGGAACTGATTGAAGTTTCCCTCATCGCGGAAGTGTTGGGGCAAAGAGGTTCAAAGTCTCGAAGTGCCATAGCGGAATAAGTTTAGACCATGCCTGGACGTTCTAACACATGGTACATAAGCAGTATTATAATATCAAAATAATAATTTTGTTGTTTCATTTTTATTAAGTCGTGTAGATAAACAGCACTCATTTGTTTATGGATAATTTTGAAAGTTTCAATTGCAATAGTTCTAATTCTTCTATTTTTTAAAGATGGAAGTTTAGATTATATTAACAAAGTATTATAGTCCTATAAGTAATCATCATATATAAATCTTAATGCCCTTTCCTGTATTTTTCCGATCTTCATGGTATTGACCTCCCCGCAGAAATGCCACGTTAATGGCCAGTAATTAAAATTGGATAAAATAAAACTAAAATAGATATTTAGTTTCCCGAGTCTACACAAATAACGACCATTCTCTTAAGAACATTTAATTGTCGGGAAGCTTTTTTACACATGTTAGATATATGAGTATTAAAATTCAATTTCACCCCCAAGAGTTTAACCTCACCCTCACTTTTTATTTCTATATCATCCAATTTAAAACTTAAATCTGATTTTTAAGTCTTCTTCCCAATGGAAATAGCTTGGAATTTTTCTGGATTTGCTTTCATTTTATTTATATTAAACCAGTGGATGAGATTACAACTATCTTCTTCTAATTTTTTCTTTACAATGTCAAGATCATGATTTGAACAAGAGACAGTATTATCATCAGTATAATTATAAAGGTCACAATTAGACACAAAATAGAAAATATTCATTCAAAACATGTTAAACAATACAGGACCAAGAATTGATCCTTGTGGGACACCATTTATTATATTTTGAAAAGTGCTTTGGAAAGTTCCAATTTTAACACACTGTTGTCTACTAGACAAATAACTCAATAGTAAATTCAAAGCATCTTCAGAAGCACCATAAGCTTTTAACTTTAACAGCAGAAGGTCATGAGGTAAACAATCAAACGCTTTAGACAGGTCCATGAGAATTGCTGCAGTGTATTTATTTTGGTCTACAGCAAGTTTCCAGTCTTCAATGAGTTTTAAAAGGGTAGTTTGACAACTGTAACCAATAAGGCCTAAAAGCTGATAAAAATGTGTTGAAATGTTGATTAAAAAACTCAGTAAGTTGGGAATGCACTTTCATAAATCTTGGATAAAACTGGTAAAATGCTTACTGGTCTTTAATTGGTTTTGTCAAGCATACTATTCTTTTTGTATAAAGGAGTTACTTCAGCTTTTTAAGAGTATCAGGAAAAACTGATTCTGTAAATGACTAATTTACTTAACTTGTCAAAGGTACAACAATTGATATACATATGTATAACAAAAAAAAGAAATTATAATCATACACAAACACACTTATACCAATAATTTGACCAAAATCACCTGATCGTGTCTGCAACATAAGCCATATTACTGCCATGACCGTACTTAAGGATCTCTATAGATCTATGTATAACTGTATGTAAGATCAAGTTGTTACAGGGAACGCCATATACACAAATCAATATTTACCTTCCCACACAGACCCATGATCGCAAATTATCTGATCAGTTTAAAATCATGAATACAGAAAACTTAAGAAATACTCTCTATTCACTTCCCAGCAAATTTATAGAAGTTATAACGAATAGATCATTGAATAGCTTCAGCCACAACACATCAAGCGACTGAAAACACCCACGACGTCATTTTAAAACGTTTCTTACAAGATACAGCATCGGATCCAGCCATAAACAACAATGTCAACTGTGATACACAATAATGGGTCAAAATTTACATGAAATATGCACAAATGTTTCCGTAAAACTTACCAATTCAATCGAGAAGCCTGCAGCTACATCAATCCATTCATGTCCATTGCCTGTTTGAAATTTGCGAACTTCACACCATGTCGACCAATCAGATTGCAGTAACTCGTTATTTTCCGCCAAAGATTGTCCTTGTTAGGCGGCCTCGAGTCAGGAAAATGATAAAATGTGCAATAAGTTACGTAGGGTCTTATTTATAGGACTACTATGAAATAAGACCTCGTCGTAATATTAAACACAATGATTATGTTGGTCAGTATGTCTACACTGTCCTGTCCGGCATGTTGCCATGGATACCACGTGGAGTTCCTACCACACGCACCATAAGAATAACGTGGTCATGTAAAGTCGCCTGTAAGACAACTCCACGAAATATCTATCCGACTTAGACCACGCCGGTGACTAGCTACACACGAAATCCCGTGAAATTCACCCTCAAAAATACCATTTAAATACAAATTTTGTTATTCCACCAAACATTGAAATCGCTGTCCCCACGCCTATATAAACACTAGATGGTGAAAACTCATTTTGTGTCTTGCTTGTTCTTATATTGGTGAATCCATGACTTTTATCAGCTGTTTGTTACTCACATGTGTACAAGAAGTCCCTGACATTTTCATACACTTTCGTTGCTGTAATTGACAGTCAAAAATGAAATTTGACCTACATGTACTTATCTTAACAAGAAATGAGAATGTGGATAGAATCTGATGTATGAATTCTTATAATTTTAAAACCGAGAAGCCAGATTTCTATGACGAGTGCGCAAGCTACTGTCGTTAATTAGCAGAACATACCTATGCTCAGAAATATAATTTAAAATCGTTTGATAAAATAAAAGAACTGTAAGAACTTAAATGTGCTTTTAACAAACTCTGAACCGAGCAACATTGATTAACTGACCACCATATTTATCTGAAACACAGTGAAAGCGACATTCGCCGCCGTAATTGTTGAAACACGGCGTAAAACCCAATGAAACAAATCAAAACGACATTTGACCGAATGTTGCAACATCAGCGAACATGGTCATGAAAACCCAAGCCTTATTGTTTAACTTATGTAACGTATAGATAATCAAGCAGACGACAACTCAAGGAGCTTTTGGAAAGTATTACCATCATAACTCCATAACAACCATCATGTAATGGATATATGTTACATGAAAGACACAAACACAAAACACTAAACAAATACGAACATTGTTGAAACTTTCGTACAGTAAAATATTTTCTGCAATGGATAAACATGGCTCAAAATTATCTTTAAAACGGAGGAAATTATTTCAGCATTTAATTCCCAACATGCGAAGTTGTTCACCGAATCGCACAGAATTATTTTTGAAAACATTAGCCTAAGTCTCATCAATAAGAATCATTTGAACTTTCTCGAGGCCGTTTCCTGTCCAATAACATTCCGAATAACCTTGCAAGGGCTAGCATTTTCAAACAAAAAATATTTGTAATGTCACGAAATTATGTGATAATAAAGGTTAATCAACGCGGTTTTAATAAATGCCTACTTTTCGTGATCGAATGAACATGCACGTCGATCTTCGTTTCTAAACTGAGCATTAAGTGATATCAATGTTAAAACGTTGGTTGCCTCGATTTGTTCAAAGCGGAACCAACAGCGGAAACCTTCGGAAAATTAATCTGCAAAAGTTATTTCAGTGCTTTGATTTACTATGTATGACTCATAGGAATGGAATTATTTCCGACGATATCACTTGACGTTGATTGGTCAATCCGCTGTCAACACAACGATTGTTGAATATGCCCTCACGAGTGGTCTCCCTTCTGTCTAAATACAGTGAAACCTCGATAACAGGACCACCATTTGTTCAGAAGAACGGCGAACTGAGTTACGAAGGAGGTGTGATTATCTAGAGCCTTATTAAGGAGGAAGTCCTTATTTCGAGATGGTCTTTATGAGATATTATACTGTAATTTAGATGTCAGCGGTATATTCGACGCCAAGATTTGTAGAACTTGTTCATCATGTTATTCACCTTCGATTTAGGTAAATTTGGAATTATTCCAACATGTCTTTTTGAACATGGCAGATTGGTGATAGTGCAATTATTGAAAATGATCCATACGTTCATCTTGGAATTAGACTCGACACATATATGTGCTGCTCTGATAACATGAGCGAATCTTATAGAAAACTACGCGGTACACTCCTAAGCATCATGAACAATTCTGTCCAAACTGCGAGTGTCAGTCCTGTAACCAAATCTACAAACATGTTTTACTACCGAGGTCTTTGTATAGATGTGCATTATGGAACAACATGACACCAGCAAGCATACTCACGCTCGATTATGAGTACAACTTATACATAATCTATCCCCATAATAACAGTGGGTCTTCCAGTCAAAGGGAATACCTTGAACCAGGACTGTCTCTTTCATTAATGTATTACATGTATAGAGAAACATGCAGTGAGAGTAGGAGAAAGCCAGTAACATTGTCAATGTATCGAAGTATTTTCAAAACCGAATACAATATAGTATTCCTAGAAAAGATAAGTGTAACAATTGAGAATGAACAAGGCTAACAGTCTTGACCTGTCCTGTGATCTTTTCCATCCATTACCCCCCCCCCCACCCCCTTCACTGGCTGTCCTCTTTGATTCTCCTAGTTATTCCTTATGGTGTGCCAGGTCATTCCTTGCGCCTCTGTATGTACCCTTTAACCTCATCAAGTGCATTATGTGGTATGGATTGTTGTTTTGCTTTGCTGTAACATAGATATAACTGTCCAGGAAGATGTGTCAACAGTAGTCCAGCTATGTCAACAGTAACACTTGAAGCAAGTTTTGTGCATGCCAAGACTAATCGAAAAATAAAAATGTAGTAGTTGTATCTAAACATATCAGAATATCCCTATAAAAAGTGCTATGCTTTCTTTCGAAGAAAGCGGTCATGTCTGTCTTCTATTATTGATGGACATGCATGCATGTGATATTGAACCATACATCAATGTACATGTATTATGCTACTACTTGCAATGTGTGGGTACGTTCGGTGCTGTTCAGTTTTTGTAATAGAATCTTCTCAGTCCTGATACCAAGGGATAATAGTTCAAATTAGTTAGGAGATGTTTGTGTTGACACTGTTCCATTTTTGTTCAAATAATGTTAATTGGCAAATAATTACCGTTTAAGAGGTTATTAGGATTTGTTGAAGTAATTCATAACCATATAATACCTGCAATATACTAGTTTGAGAATAGTATAGCTGTTAACTGTTTGATAAGCGCTGTTAACTGTTTGATTAGCGCTGTTAAAAGTTTGTTTAGCGCTGTTAACCGTTTGTTTTACACTGTTAACTGTTTGTTTAGCGCCGTAAACTGTTGTTTGTTTAGCGCTGTTAACTGTTTGTTTGGCACTGTTAATAGTAATCCAGGGATCGCAGGTTCGATTTCCCGCTCCATTACTGACAGTACTAACAGTCTTTCGGGCGAGACTTTAAAAACAGAGGTCCCGTTTACATCGAGCACGTAAAAGAACCAGGGGTGCATCTCCGGAGGCGTCGCCCGTGTGGGAAACCTGTGGCGTCGATAAATAAACGCAAATACAAAAAAAAAATGTTTCTTTAAACTATCAATAGTTCGTGTAAATGTAAGGTACAAACAACTTGTTTGACATTGTATTTGAATTAAACAATAAGAACTGTGTCTGTTAGGTACTGGCTGATTGCACTATTATTCAAATTGTTTGATAGCAACGTTTTTGGAAGGCAGAAAAATAGAATAACTTTTGGCAATCATTTTTAAAGCAACATTAATATGCTATAGGCTGTCCGTCGTCCACAGTTGGTAACACTCTATCAACCACATTTTTGAAGCATTCTTGACCAAACTTGTTTCTTAAATATCGTAATTATTACAGACATGCATTGTAAATTCTAAATGTTTTATCGTTCCAAAATAAAATTACTTAATGTTCACAAGAAGATTTTAAGTTTACTTGTTAGCTTTTTATTGAAAATATGAATACGAGGGGTGATCCAGAATTAATCGGACTTTCTGCATAACTTCTTAATAAACGTCTATGAAATTTCTCTTATATGCATAATGTTTGATACTCACCAGATTGACAGCAATACATTTTGGCTGTCATTCATAGTATTCTAAAAAATCGTTGTCATAGAAACAAGGTAATACATAGGCGGGTAAGACTGATAATTTTCATAAATACCCTATTTGAAAACATGCACAGCTAATCAATCGCCTAATAAATGATGGCGCCAAATAAGGCACAGTAAAACTTGATTACAATCAAAACTAATTTTGGCGATATGGATCACGCTAAATTCGATCCCTGTATTTATATATTTTGTAATAGAGATGTTGCAATTATTCAGACAAAGGACCTATATAACCTACATAATGGGAAAAAAGCACGAGATTTGATATTTTTCTACAAATATACACAGTACTCATAGAATGATCAGGATAAATGCCAAGTCCTGTTTTTAATTATTCACAGACGTCCATCGTTATCATGTTAGTACTTGTAGCTCTATTTAAGGTTGTAAGCCATGTACATGTATAATTATTTAAATGTCCACTACGACAGTTTACTGCAATGCTCTTGTTGTTCGTATAAGCTAGTTTTCTGATCTTATATTAATTCATCTTTATACAATATGCGACAATTTACCAGTATTAATGTTCACATACTTTCGAGATAACAAACTTACTTACAAAAATGTATTATTTATTTTTACAACACATTTTCAGTTTCGACTGAAATTTTAGTTGTTGCCGTGATTGAAGATTTATTTGAAATATCACGTTCAATTCAAAGTTGTTATAAATCCCCAATAATATAAAAAGTCAAACTATTGCCCAAGGCAATTTCAACATGCTGTCGAAACACAGTGGGGTGGCTAAGTTAGTCGCCAATGATAATGACCAAGAGACGTTAAATCCTAGTATATTCGGTTATAGCATGGAGCCAATATCGATTATTGATTATTGACTAGTTTGACAGGTGTCATTTTCGTGGGGAAGGGAGACGATCAAAGTTAGAGGAAATGGCTTAAACAAAGCCGATAATAAAGGGAGATCATTCTTGATATTTATCCCAGAAAGCTGCACATGCTGGTTTAAGTCCCCAGTTTACTTTGATAACTACATTAGGTTTGAAGTCTGTTATTTCTATTCATGTTTAATGGTTGTACGATCCAGCATCGTTCTCCACATTCCATGTTTCTATTCATGTTTAATGGCTGTACGATCCAGCATCGTTCTCCACATTCCATGTTTCTATTCATGTTTAATGGTTGTACGATCCAGCATCGTTCTCCACATTCCATGTTTCTATTCATGTTTAATGGTTGTACGATCCAGCATCGTTCTCCACATTCCATGTTTCTATTCATGTTTAATGGTTGTACGATCCAGCATCGTTCTCCACATTCCATGTTTCTATTCATGTTTAATGGTTGTACGATCCAGCATCGTTCTCCACATTCCATGTTTCTATTTCGTACCTCGATATGGTGATACACCATCTGTGAATGTGGTCTTCCATTAGCTTCATTTTCTCAATTTTAAATTAATTTATTTGAACTTACATATTGCACTCGTATGTTGTGAAAGAACATTGTCCATATTTGAAACATCATCGAGCCTGCTAAAACGCTTCCTTAGAGACCTTATATTGTTTTTGTATGACAAGTTGTGATTGTGGTCACGGAAAGGCTCAAACCTATAACTGACATTCATGTTTCTATGCCCTGGAAGCAAGCTACGCAGTTCATTATTCAGAGATCAGATTAATAGTTATATGTAGCTAGAGCTACAATTTATTAGAAGGAAAGGGAGCTTGGAGGTGTGCTCACTGCAAAAATAAATTAATTCATGATTCCTTGGGTTATATTTTTAACCTGATGACATTCTGAGGGAAGCGAGTGCCTCCCTTTGCCAAAGTGTAGCTCAAGCCAGCATTGGAATTACTGCTTACACAATTTAAAGGTAAAAAGGGGTCAACAACAATGACAACCAAGACGTCATACATGATTTTATTAAATTTATAAAAAAAGAATATCTTATAATACATCATTAAAAATCACATTTACATTTAAGCACCAAATTAAATTGCAATATAAATATAATACATCAATTACCATGCTTATTACAAACTGATTCCAGATTATCTATGTCAATTTGAACCTATTACAAATTATTCTATAAAACAAACCTTATCCAGATAATTCCATATAACACATACATTACAAGTAACCTTATCCAGATAATTCCATATAACACATACATTGCAAGTAACCTTATCCAGATAATTCTATTTAACACATACATTGCAAGTAACCTTATCCAGATAATTCCATATAACACATACATTGCAAGTAACCCTATCCAGATAATTCCATATAACACATACATTGCAAGTAACCTTATTCAGATAATTCCATATAACACATACATTGCAAGTAACCTTATCCAGATAATTCCATATAACACATACCTTGCAAGTAACCTTATCCAGATAATTCCATATAAGACATACCTTGCAAGTAACCTTATTCAGATAATTCCATATAAGACATACCCAGATAATTCCATATAAGACATACCTTGCAAGTAACCTTATTCAGATAATTCCATATAAGACATACCTTGCAAGTAACCTTATCCAGATAATTCCATATAAGACATACATTGCAAGTAACCTTATCCAGATAATTCCATATAACACATACAATGCAAGTAACCTTATCCAGATAATTCCATATAACACATACATTGCAAGTAACCCTATCCAGATAATTCCATATAACACATACATTGCAAGTAACCTTATCCAGATAATTCCATATAACACATACATTGCAAGTAACCTTATCCAGATAATTCCATATAACACATACCTTGCAAGTAACCTTATCCAGATAATTCCATATAACACATACATTGCAAGTAACCTTATCCAGATAATTCCATATAACACATACATTGCAAGTAACCTTATCCAGATAATTCCATATAACACATACATTGCAAGTAACCTTATCCAGATAATTCCATATAAGACATACATTGCAAGTAACCTTATCCAGATAATTCCATATAACACATACATTGCAAGTAACCCTATCCAGATAATTCCATATAAGACATACATTGCAAGTAACCTTATCCAGATAATTCCATATAACACATACATTGCAAGTAACCTTATCCAGATAATTCCATATAACACATACATTGCAAGTAACCCTATCCAGATAATTCCATATAAGACATACATTGCAAGTAACCTTATCCAGATAATTCCATATAACACATACATTGCAAGTAACCCTATCCAGATAATTCCATTTAACACATACATTGCAAGTAACCTTATCCAGATAATTCCATATAACACATACATTGCAAGTAACCCTATCCAGATAATTCCATATAAGACATACATTGCAAGTAACCTTATCCAGATAATTCCATATAACACATACATTGCAAGTAACCTTATCCAGATAATTCCATATAACACATACATTGCAAGTTACCTTATTCAGATAATTCCATATAACACATACATTGCAAGTAACCTTATCCAGATAATTCCATATAACACATACCTTGCAAGTTACCTTATTCAGATAATTCCATATAACACATACAATGCAAGTAACCTTATCCAGATAATTCCATATAACACATACCTTGCAAGTTACCTTATTCAGATAATTCCATATAACACATACATTGCAAGTAACCTTATCCAGATAATTCCATATAACACATACATTGCAAGTAACCTTATCCAGATAATTCCATATAACACATACATTGCAAGTAACCTTATCCAGATAATTCCATATAACACATACATTGCAAGTAACCTTATCCAGATAATTCTATTTAACACATACATTGCAAGTAAGCTTATTCAGATAATTCCATATAACACATACATTGCAAGTAACCTTATCCAGATAATTCCATATAACACATACATTGCAAGTAAGCTAATTCAGATAATTCCATATAACACATACATTGCAAGTAACCTTATCCAGATAATTCCATATAACACATACATTGCAAGTAACCTTATTCAGATAATTCCATATAACACATACAATGCAAGTTAAATTATTCAGATAATTCCATATAACACATACAATGCAAGTTAAATTATTCAGATAATTCCATATAACACATACAATGCAAGTTAAATTATTCAGATAATTCCATATAACACATACAATGCAAGTAACCTTATCCTTATGTGTTGCATATTCAAATGCACCAAAACATGCCCAAAAAACCCACTGGATTTCATGGATTTGAAGTAGAACAAGAGATGTCACTGTATAAAGTGACGAATGCCCCTGAAGTAGAACAAGAGATGTCACTGTATAAAGTGATGAATGCCCCTGAAGTAGAACAAGAGATGTCACTGTATAAAGTGATGAATGCCCCTGAAGTATGATGACAAGATCAATAATTAAGTGAAGTAACAGATGATTAAATGACCTTCTTTACTCCATGAGCATTTACGCAGCATTCCATAATGATCAAACTCTAAGTGTGACCTTTTGAGGTAAGGACGCGTTACACGCAGCACGTCGCCTTTATGTGCCAAACACATTTGCCAAGTTATTTTAAAATCCCTCCCTACATGACAAAGTTACAGCCCGAACACAACCACCTATACTCAATTTGCATATATGCAGCATTCCATAATGATCTTGACTTTTGATTTTAAAATGTCATTACGTGACAAAGCTACAGCCTCAACAATAAAAATCAGGATGGCCGGACTCACAGACAGACCTTCGGGGCATTACACCCCTCTACAATACAGACTCACGGACAGACCTTCAGGGCATTAAACCCCTCTACAATACAGACTCACAGACAGACCTTCGGGGCATTAAACCCCTCTACAATACAGACTCACGGACAGACCTTCAGGGCATTAAACCCCTCTACAATACAGACTCACAGACAGACCTTCGGGGCATTAAACCCCTTTACAATACAGACTCACAGACAGACCTTCGGGGCATTAAACCCCTCTACAAATACAGACTCACGGACAGACCTTCGGGGCATTAAACCCCTCTACAATACAGACTCACGGACAGACCTTCGGGGCATTAAACCCCACTACAATACAGACTCACAGACAGACCTTCGGGGCATTAAACCCCTCTACAATACAGACTCACAGACAGACCTTCGGGGCATTAAACCCCTCTACAATACAGACTCACGGACAGACCTTCGGGGCATTAAACCCCTCTACATTACAGACTCACGGACAGACCTTCGGGGCATTAAACCCCTCTACAATACAGACTCACAGACAGACCTTCGGGGCATTAAACCCCTCTACAATACAAACACTTTTAGTAATATGAAGTAAATGATACCATTTCTCTATAGACAATATATTTCCAAACAAAGTATAAAATTACAAAAACAAATTCCATAGTGTCCACTATCATAACTTAAAGCATCTGTTCTATACTGATAAAGTTCTATAATATACAAATAAAGCAACAACACAATATTGAGTACATGTACAAAAACACTTATAACTATTTGTTGAACTATGTTGTAATATGTTCATTCTGTAGTTTGCAGATCTGTGTTTTATAGTACATCTTCCAAATGACCACTGTAAGCAAATTGAGTACACACCTATAAAACACAAATCTGCAAACTACAGAATGAACAGATTACAACATAGTTCAAACTTGATAAAACAATGGACTAACAAAAACCATCAAACATGAACTTGCCCAAAAGGGTATGGCACACCATAAAGCATGGATAGGGCAAAGAAGGGTATGACACACCATAAAGCATGGATAGGACAAAGAAGGGTATGGCACACCATAAAGCATGGATAGGGCAAAGAAGGGTATGGCACACCATAAAGCATGGATAGGGCAAAGAAGGGTATGGCACACCATAAAGCATGGATAGGGCCAAGAAGGGTATGGCACACCATAAAGCATGGATAGGGCAAAGAAGGGTATGGCACACCATAAAGCATGGATAGGGCCAAGAAGGGTATGGCACACCATAAATCATGGATAGGGCAAAGAAGGGTATGGCACACCATAAAGCATGGATAGGGCAAAGAAGGGTATGGCACACCATAAAGCATGGATAGGGCAAAGAAGGGTATGGCACACCATAAAGCATGGATAGGGCAGAAGGGTTCATACAGACAGACCAAAAACATGCCGGCAATATGTGCATCTCTCTTGAGTAGTTAAGCTTCCCATTAAGTTTCATTGAATTTCAGTCAAAGTGGTTGGTGAAAATAGTGTAGACACAAATACAGGAATGATGCACATACTAACACACAGGCAAACAAAGCTACCACAATATGATCTTCCTGGGAGCATCAAAATAAAGGTCCTAGATTATAAAACAAGCTTGAAGTCCAGTCTAGAATGCAGCCTTGTCACCTGATTTTGATACAGACTGTACAATGTCATAGAATCCAATGATAAGAAAATTAGGTTTGTAATCATTATTGAAAATTGAGTGACGATAAAATCAATACTTCACTCAAATCAACAATTCAAATCTCTATATCAAAGATTACTACATGACATAGCAGAGTAAATTTTGAGTTCCGAGTTTTGAGAAATATTCATACTTCTGCGGTCTGATTTGTTTAATCTATTGAAGTTATGAATTAAATGCTTAGCTATTAATAAGTTATTTAATGATCAACAACTTAAATGCTGCTATCAAGTATCAATACATTTGAAATTAGCTCTCAAACAGGCGAGCAAAACATCACTGAAGATATAATTAAACAGACCATTGAAACGTATCATTGCACCATAATTTCATTGACATTCTAACAACAGAACATAGATAAACAAGGTATAAACATCAACAATCATAATTAAAGAAAAAAAATTAGAACATCCAAAATCCATACTTGATTTTGAGACCCTGCCCAATTTACCAAATTAGACTGGACACCAATTAAGTTTGGGCCTTCTGAGCAGGATTTTTATGTCTGAAGTTCTAGATCTAAATCATCTATCAACCGTTCACAAAGCTTGAGGGTAGCAGTACAGCAAACTAATACATTCTTAATGATGATCTTTCTCAAACTTAAACTTTGATTTATGCCGATTGTCCGACATAGTCAAATTAAGTAATATTGAGAGATACATAGTGTAAATATTGAGAGATACATAGTGTAAATATTGAGAGATACATAGTGTAAAAATGCCATTTTTGTGATTGCTTGAATATCTCTGGACAGAAGTCATCATACACACTGTATTGTAGATATGAAAAATGATGTGCAGTTAGAATACTGCCCTTAGTCAGGTAACATGATACAGACATACTTTAGGCAATAGCAATACATGTATTACTACAACAAAATCATATTTAAAGCAAAGTGGTTTCATCAAAATGAAGTATAAACTTTTGAACTATTTCATTTTTGCAGTCCATTTGGTTAAAGTGTTGTTCACTCTAGCTAAAGCTAACATGGCCAAAATAGCAACACCAAACACAGTAAAACTTGACATGGCTTGATACACAAATCTTGGCGCAAATATTTTCCACACCATCAAGTGTCTTTTGTGAATACCAGCAGCCAGTATACTGCCTAACAATTTCAAGCCATTATATAAATACATAGATAAAAACATTTTCATCTGCAGAAACTTAAATATAGGCAGATTTTCATGCATTACGAAGTCTCCTTTCCATTGGCTATCTTTTCCTTCCTTCCAAATTGAAGAGTTGCTGGCAAGCATGCCTTTAGTACAAGGCCACAGAATGAGCAATGGTGTAATAAATGTGAAGAAAAATTCTGCTGCAAACATATTGCAGTGAATCATTGCTGCCGGAATCACTTTATTTGTCCAGTCACCATTGAAACCAACAAATGCTGCTTCAAATCGTATCGCTGGTATGGTCGCCTGATGACCAAAACTGTAGAAAAAATTGGATGTGAGAAGACTGAAAGATAAAACCCCATAAAACAGCATATCATCATCTCGACATAATCTCACAGCCAATATAAACAATTCTAGGTAGCAGAATGTGGCACAAACAGCTGACAGTACACAGGGAGAAAATTGTTCACCCAGTAGAAGTGATAGTAATAGTAACAACAACATGCCATTGTAAACGATGGCCGATGAAAATATCGTCCCTAACCCAAACACTTTTGGTACCTCAGATGAATTGTCTGACGGATTGCTGTCATTATTCCAATTTTTTTTCACATACTTGAATACTTTATGGAAAATATCCTGACCTTGAACTTGGGGGTCAACCGTAATAGACCTTGGGTCATCATGTTTTGATTGGGGTAAAATGTACATAAACAAAGGTGAGAAGATAAAGGTGGTAAGTGAAATTGCTATAGCAACATAAGCAACCTGAGGAAAGAAAACCTGCTGCCATATTGGTAATGAATCCATAACTTTAACTGGCAATTTTTGTAAAGCCCAGTACAAAATGGTTGCTAAGCAACCAAAAGGTATCATGTATCTTGCACATAGTGTTGCAGCATTAGCACTGTTGAGATTTCCGCTTGTTTTCAGCCATTTTCTAGGCAAGTAAATGCTGAGAACTAAACATGCTGACTTAATGAAATAAGAAACATTCTGATTGGTCAATATTTCGTACTCATTTGCATTGGTTGACCTTTCATTCTCACTCAATTGTTCCTCACGTTTAGAACGGAAATTGGCTGAAAATCTAATACATGTGCTACAAACAAATGTAATGCTGAACACTATCAACAGTGTCTCGTATGATCCCTTCCTCGTTTCTCCTTTAAAAAGTTTTGATTTATTCTTCACAGACTCTTTCATAATCTTGACGTCTTTCAAAAGTTGCAAAGCAATTTTACCAAACAAGTACCAAACGCAAGTCTGGGAAAGAAACTGAGCAATATCGTCCTCATACACTACAAAACTATTTGAAAAGTAAGTCACCACGGTAACAAACACCATGACACATATAAGAATTTTATCTAACGACATCCTCTTGATTCCTGATAAGATAGTTGTAAACAATGATACCGGCATCGCTGAAGATTTATCTTTGGCTTTCTTATTGCTGTTGCTTGTCATATGTATAATAATACCTACGGTAATGAAGTCGAACAGTCCTAGAATAAATGCCATAATACTGACAGCTTTGTCATCCAGATAGAACGACTGAAACACAGAAAACACCACAAACACCAAGGAAAGTATAATCACGATCAACATCGTGCCGTTGTCACCCTCCTGTCTCGATTCAGACGCCATGCTCAGCAGATACACATTCACCAATAATGCCACAGCTAGAATCAGAACCCCCAACATCATCGATGCTACATCGAACTTGGCCCAAACTCCTTTGCATAATTCTCGCACGCCTTCCATAAATATTTTGTACTCATTTTCCAGATAGTGTAAGATCTCGTGTGCATTATCTGCTTTATTGTGCACAAACATAGTTGTTACTAGAGATTGAAGCTGATTTTCAGCAGATCGTAGCCTGTCTTGTAGGGGGATGAGTTTGTGTACCGGTAAATCTGACGATGACCTCATATACTGTGTTATGTACTCATTGATCTGGTGTGCATTGACTCTCAGAGCCTCAATACTGTGATATACCTCTTTGATGTGTGAATCCAGCGACCAGCTACAATGGTTGACAAGGTCTGAAAATCGATAGTAAATAAATGAAAAGTATTGCTTTCAAACATTCTTAGAATAGGACACTGTTACTGCAACACACTAAAAAAGTTCTAAATATTTTTAAATGTTTTTTTTCTTTAATCATTGTGACATGTTCAATTTTATTAACCAGAAAATTATCTGGATGTTTCAGAACAACCTCATGTAGTATGCATGTACATTAGCATTGTGACGATGCAAAGCATTAAATCCGGTGGCTTATAATTATTCTAAAATACAACAAAAGATTTAAAATCAACTTTAAATTAATGACCATTTTTTGAAATGAAGATTTATTTTGAACACAATTGACCGACTTATGGAAAACGCAACTAAGAAAGACAACTGTAGCATTTATAAAATGGAATTATTGTAGTTACTTCCCTTGCTTCATTGAATCTTGTTTTTGAAGTTACCTACCTTGATTAAATAGTATTTTCGTTAAGAGTTGTCAAGTGAGCAAGTAAAGACATTTTTGACAAGATGTGCTTTTTGGAGATTCTTCGTTCTTTTTAAGAACAGTGTGTGTATTTTGTAAAGCCATCCCATCCTTTCCAAAGGGCCATGGTCATGTAGTCAAAGGGCAAGATATGAATGTACATGTGTATTCTCTTAAAACAAAATGATCTATTTGAGAAATCAGGTAAAGAAAAATCTCACACTTGGATTTATTTTCGTTCAACAGATAATAGCACCACTCCAAACAATTATAAAATGAAACACTTACCAGTTATAACAGTACCCAGGTTAGAGAAGGGCACAGGAGCCCCAAGGAGTAAGGAAATAGTTGGCACAAGATCAATTTGAGACACAGTCTTATATCTATCTGGTTCATGCTTGGATGCTGTTATCTAAAAAGTACAAATACACAATTATAGAGCAGGACAGATGCTGAAATTACCAAGTGATAATAAATGTATTAATACAACTGTATACAAAGCACTTTGCAGAGGACAGACACTGTCTATGGGGCATTTGACAGCACTTGACTTCTGACAGACAATATTTCGATAGGTTAGGCAAGACCATTGCCCAGGAAATAGACTTCCCTAGAATTTCTAGAAGGTGGTTGAAAATGTCTGAAGCACCTCTGACCCAGAATATTTTGTCAAAAGACAATACTCCAAGTGTCAGGGTCAGGTGTAAGTTTGTCTCAATCCCAGAGTTGTGTCACCCCACTGGCACTACATAAACAGAGACGACATTCACCTCCTCATATGTCTGTCAATTAGGTATACATTTATTTGGTATAAAAATGAAAATAAATCTTAATTAATTAAAATTTGATATATTTGACATGAATCAATGTCCCTAGGCTGATCGTCACACTCTTCATTGACAACTAAATAATTATATTTCTACTGTCAAATAAATCAATGATCAAATTGTCATACACAGTGACAATCTGTCCGTTTTATAGTAGACATTGCACACACAGAATGAAGTCTTGTACCCCCTTCTTGCCACCTTGTCAATGTAAAACGATTTGACATTTTTTAGACAATTGTGTGATACATTAGTGTTGAAAACAAAGGGGAATAACCAAAACCTCGTGAATGAAATGCATGCAAAGTCAGTTTGTGTAGTTGGTCAAAGACTGTAAGCTTCGGTTTGCTTTTATTTGAATAATGTTTGGTGCAAAACTATTTTGCACATAAATATTTGCTTGACCAAACTGATAACCATAATTGTGTGAGCCAAACTTTCAAGCAGTCCCTGACCTGTAGAGTAATAAGAATATTTTCAAAATATTACAGAAAGGTTTCAGAAAAGATTAAAAGTCCTTTGTAATTTAACAAAAATGATTAAAAGTAGGAGTTTCCACAACTAAAGTAGTTCAGGACCCCAAATACAGAGTGCACTGAAAATTCTGAAAACTTTGCTTACATACTTTAAGTAAACAACACCATAACAAACCTGTGAAGAGCTGTACACAAATAAAGCAGCATCCAATTCGTCATCACTATCACCACCATGGTCACCGGACGATGTCATACCATGATCTCCAAGTACAAACAGTACTGTGTCTTTCTCTAGTCTCTGTGTAATGTTCTTTATCACTTCATCCATTTGAGCGAGCTTTTCAGACATTGCTGGATGATTTGGACCATATCTGTGTCCACAGTGATCAACTCCCAGAAAGTGTGCAATTGTGACATCCCAGTCTTTCTTCCGTAATTCCCCATAAATATTCTCCAATATTCCATTATCCACTGTATGTAGATCTTTCACATTGAAAGATGGAAAAGGATACTGGCGATTGAAGCGACCTGGGTATAGACTGGTCCATGTATCATCTCCTAGAAACGTTATTTTCTTTCCTTTCTGCACTAGCTGATCAATAAAATTATCCTCTGTTATTTCTGTGCTAGCAAAATTGGATCCAGCATCAACAAATGTGGGTAGGCTTCCTGTAGTCAGGCCCTTTAATCTTTGTAAAGTTGTAGTAGGTGGATCTGCCACGAATCTATAGAGCCTGGCATTCTTAGGTTTATGTTTAACTAAGTCATGCACTGTTTTCATTTGATTTTGGTATAATTTATCATTTGCAGGGATTGGTGCAACAAAGTCAAACCTTAAAGCATCAATCAAGACAATCACAACTTTGTCAAATCTTCTGTGCAGCCAACAACCCTGAAATAATAAATGAACTCCAATATTAAACAATTAACATAATATCTAGTGACAAATTCCTTATTATCCAGTTAATAAAAGTATGTAAGAAACAGTGTTTAATGCAGATGTAATTTCCATGACATTGCTGCCATCTGAACAAATAGGTAATGAATAGGAACTAAATGATGGCTTCCTAGTTAAAAAACAACCTAAACTTATGTTTATGGAAGACAGTTCTAACTACATGCAGGTTTTCAAAAGGCTTTCTAATTTGGTAGTGACTAGGGTATGGGTCTTTACCTCAAGAACTAGAGTCTAAGGGTTGGAGTTCCGTGCAGGCAGATATCCTATATCATATATATATTCTAATTCTTCTGAGTTTTGATACTGAACACACCACACCATAAGAAGTGAAGAGAGTAATGATGCACATACAGAGTATGTATCAAGAGCATATTAAGAGCATTCCAGACGGTTTCCTCTACGAATTTCAACTAACAAATTTTATAGTCATCAGTAAAGACATTTGATAAGTTTAACAGTTTAACATATGGAGCGGGAGTGATTATAATAAATCTATGCATTATTGCTCGTAATCCACTAGTGGATTATTTATACAAATTAAGGCCGCATCACATATTAAAACGCTCTGTCAGAAATCCAAACAAACATGGCTGACTTTCGCATATTGGTCACCGACAAATATGTAGCATTTTGCGATCGTCGAACTGTCAAACAGCTTCATAAACGAAAGTTTATCCGAATTCTAACCATTGCGAGCTGAACGCGTACTTCAAATCTGATGTGAGTGCAATTTCAGCTTGTCTAAAGCAGGGTTGGCAAAAAGACGTGACGGAAGGAAATACTGGTAATTCTCGGGAAATACTGTTGAGACTATAAGTTTAACCTCTAGATTTGGTCATACCCTCTCTAGACCAGGTTATTGATGGATTATTAAGTGACACAGAACACAGAGCATAGCCCAAGGCACTTCTTTACTTAATACAAATGTAGTATGCCACAAACAAAGTAAACAGTACATTTCAAACAAGAAATATCTTTAAAAAAGATGGTCGGCGCAACTTGAAGTATGCAAATTTGTTGCAATCTCAAGGTTAAAATTTGTTGGACAACATAAAAAAATGCCTAAATGTTACGACTGCCGGTCATTCCATTACGCTATACTACAGAAACTCCGAGACATGTAAGGGGAGATCACTGAGTAGTGTGATTAGTCATAGACACAGTATAGTTTGTTTCAATATAGTTCATCAATATCAATTAATGCATGTTAATAAACTTGTTGTATAGCGATGTATCCGATAAAAACGATATAAATGATCGCGACTGGTACATTACACCAAGAAAGTATTCTTAATTCCAACACCGGACAATTCCCCGTGGTGATGATTAATAAGTCTGGTAGTCAGCGTATTCTGCACACCGATAATGTAATGGTTAGGGCAGGTAATCCAGGCTAATGACTAACAACACTACTTACTGGATAAATCATGATTGTCAACCAATCTGCGTCAATGTAACAAACATTTTTCAGTTGAAGAGAAATTGCCTTGGTGGTTAACGTAAGATTTGATTTTGGTTTACAAAACACTGATACGCAAATAGCAAACCATGTTAGTATGGCTGCGCCGAAAAAGATGGTCGGCGCAATTTGAAGGTTAAGATTTGTTTTGCAAAATAAAAAAATGCCGAGATGTTATGATCGCTGGTCACTCCAGATCCAATGTGTATTTCGGTCATTAACCTAGAACCTTTATCGAGAGTGTTAACCAATCCCCGTCAAGATTACAAATGTTACGATAAGAGAAGCGGTAGACCACATCATCGTGACATGATTTTGGCAGTATCAACAAGTGCAGCGCATCATTTCCGTAGAAATCGATCGACAATAAAGCGGATCGTGCTGGATTAAGCCATGGAAATGTATATAACGTTTTTACAAAGGACTTGGTAATGGAAAGGGTGTGTGCAAGATGGGTGCCACGCCTTTTGTCGAAAGAAAATATGAAAATCAGGATCGAAGCATCTGAGAAATTTCTATGGCGCCGGAGAAAGGAAGGTGATCGGTTCTTAAATTGTATCATTACCACGGATGAAACTTTGGTGAACTTTTATGATCCTAAAACAAAGAGAGAGTCTATGTTGTGGAAAAGACGATCTTCGCCTCCTCCTCAGAAAGCTAGGAGATCAAAATCATCAAAGAAAATAATGTATATTTTCTTCATGGACAACCAGGGGATGCCAGTTATGGCAAATACCCATCGAACAGTCAGACCTGACAGATAAAAAACAGGCAGGTCTGATGCAGAAGGCCTGTGCGTCGGTCTGTATGTCCGATATGGAACAGTACGGATAGGACGGGTTTTACAACATCCGATTGCTGTTCACACAATGCGGTATTCTTACGCGCATCAATTGTCTGCACATTCGCTTGTCTTTTGGACATTTAAACTTTGATTGTGTCGTCAAAAAGGCATTGCAGGAGTGAATGTTAAAGTTAATCATAATTTTTAACTGTTATTTATCGAAAAATGCCATTTATTTGCCCATTTCTGTTTGATTTGTTTACTTTCACTTTGAAACCAGGGGTCCTATACGGCTACAGCCGCACGAAATCCAGTCAGAAAATGGAAAAAACGGTTCTTTTCTTGGAAGAATCGCAAAATTTTGCAATGTAGACAATTGGTAGAGTTGTCAAAAGAGACATTTCCTGATGATTTTCGAGTTCAGTGCGGTACAATTCAACTTAATATCTTAATATTTCGAGAGTTGTCAATAGGTCAGACTAGTTTGCATTCGGTCAAGGTTGCCATTTCATGTCGTGTAGAGACATCTCACGAACGCATTGAGAAAGAAACGTCCGTACTGCGAAATTGAAAACTTGATATTTCATCAAGATAACGCTCCTGCACATCGGGCTGAAGATGCCTTATTTACATTACAATAGACTTCTTGGGGTATGAAAGACTGCACCATCTGCCTTATAGCCCAGACCTTGTTCGCATGGATTTTTGTGTGCTTCCGAGATTAAAGGCCGACTTACAAGGTAGCAGATTCGAATTTCGATTCTGAAGAAGAACTGAAATTGCTGTTAGGTAGCCAGTACACACTACGAAAAAAGGGTGGTACATAGACATTTTCAACAAATGGGTAGATAGACACAGACAATGTATTGAATTTAAAGGGCAATACTTTGAAAAACATTGACTAACATACAAGCGTCCATCCCAACGTCATTTCTTAAGTGGACGTTCAGAGTACAGCGTTTTCGTAAGAAGTGATCCGTTCGGCGTCAGTGATGTTTATTTGCGATGTATAAAATTGTCTTTTTTATGTGTGATTGATATTTCAAATATGTACAGTCATATAGAATATTGTTTTTACTTGATATAATTAAATTCTCAAATTTTATTTTCTCATCATTATCATCTCAAATGGCCTTTTTAATTGATATCTGTATGTTATGTGCAAACTGCGATAATTATATTATACCGATCGCCAACTCTTACTAACAATTCATGAAAATTATTCATTTTCTCTATATAATATATATATCGGTTGTACGCTTCGTCGTACAAACTGGTACGCTTCGTCGTGGTACGCTTCGTCACACATTCTTAGATCCTCAATATAACACCGTCTAAAATGTCAATATCCGAAAATATGGCTAGAAAAACACCGGTTACCTCGGCACCATGCTTTTGTCCGTCCCAATATTGTGCAAAATCGACGCGACAACTACTGTTCATGGATATGACATCTCGCTTCAACAAAAATCCTTTGGTAAATATGATACTTCCGACAAAATACATGAAAAATAGATAAAATAACAAGAACACAAATTTCGTTGTGGAAACCTCCATTTTGGAAATCATCTTTGAGTTATAAATAGTGACCAATCAGCGTAGCTTTTAACACGAGCGAGTTAGTACCAAAAAGATAGGAAAACATCACAAACGATATCTATGATTGTACGTTGCATTGTCTCAAAATATGGGCAGGTGTAAAAGGCGGCGGCGCCGTACTTTACAACAAATATAGAATGAAAAACACGGCGGTAGGCATTTACTTTTTTAATATTTGGCATACAATAATAACTTTGATATCAAATGAAAGGTTATGCTCCCAGCTTTCCACCGATTTAAAATTGGTGCATGCCTTATTGTTCTAATTTGACTCTAAAAATGGGCATTTTTCCGTGAAATAAATTTCACTCTGTTTTGTTTCGAAAAACACGGCTGTATGTATTAACATTCTCATTACTTACATTATGTGCATAAAGTAGGTACCAAATACAAGGTAGTATTAATCTACTGATGTGCACAAAGGTGGTACCAAATAAAAGATAATACTTCCAGCTTTCTATCAATCTAAAAATATTGAAAATCGATGGATTTTATGCATCAGAATTTGACTTTGAAATGATCAAGTTTTTAGAACTGAATAATTTTCAAATTGTTTTGATTCGAAAACCACGGCGGTAGGAATTACTATTATGGACGAATAAAGATATACTTAATTCGTTTCGGATGAAAACCAGTGCTTATAACTTTACAATCAGTTTACAAAATTGATGCAAGTTTTATAATTGTTTTTGAATAATTAGCCTATGTTTGTTTTTTCTTCATCAATATTATTCTATATTTTCCCTGTTCCATGTAAGATACATTATAATTTCCAAAAGCAAACGCTGCATGATGACCATAAACAACAAAACAAATTGTGCCATCATCATCGCCATCATTAGCAACAACAGCAAAAGAAGTACAACAACACCGGAATTATCGATACCTTACAAATAAGTATGAGGTTTTTGTAATCATAGTGTAATACATCAGTATAAAAATGATTATTCTGCCTCATGTAGAGTTTCCACTTCAAACGAATTATAAAAACCCACAACAGAAGAAGTGGGATAGTATGGTGTCTCTGACGATGAGAACGTTGAAACAACCTGGCTGTAGGTCAGTGGCTCGAACCCCTCGCGGCTTGTACAGATAGGCGGGTCTGCCAGTGTGAGCACCATGGGAATCACAATTGAGTCTACAACAGCTTCTTGCAGACGATGTGCTAGTGTCTCAGTGCCCAATCTGCTCAAATGCAGACTCTCTTTGCTAAGATGTTCACGTCGAATGTTAAATACAGGATATACGATTTGGAAGATGGTTAAGTCGGTCGTTGATTTTGTGAGCAGCGGTGTTGAACACTGACAGAAAGCGCTTGGTGACCTTCGGATACTGGAGACATACACATTTGCCCTGAAAATTGAAGTGTATTGCTCATCAAAACAGTACATATACTTGCTGTTCAGCATCTGTGTACTGTGGACAATTAATTTCATATTAGATTGTTATCATATTAAATTGGTTTAAGAGTGCAAAAACTTTTAAAGACAACGAAATTTTTATTTTTATGTTTGACATTTAATTTGAAGTTTCTTCCAATGACCGCACACGTCGCAAATAAAACATGACAAACATATTTAGATTGAATAATACATGCATTGCAATCATTCAACTTGTGTGATAATTACTGTATACCTCTTTATATTTTTTTTCTCGTTCTATTTTTATGACTAAGAAGTAATAACACGTGTATCATTCATGGTAGACATACAATAAGAACATACATCAATTCATGACTAATCTCGAACATACACTCATGCATTATGACAATGAGGAAGATAATAAACGGATTTTTCAATGAAGTTTGCCCTTTATTAAAGACGATAAATGAATGTTCTAGAATTTATTCAAGTTTCAATAAATAATTAACAATTATGTTTTTTCTTTGTTCATTAAATTTAATGGATCTACTAAGTGATTTGTTGGTCACATAAGTATATGTATATACTACAACAGAACAGAATTATTTATTAATATCTGGATTTAAGTATAATACTTATCATCCACTATTTACAATTTACAATAATAATATTAACATACTCTATGAGGGTAAGTACATGTACATTCATACATACAACATAGTCAAACAAAATATTACAAATACACATGACAAATGACAGTGATACAATATGAATAAAAACAGCATTATAAGTATAACATCCAATAATGAACGTAATAGATTAGTATGTACTTTAATAGCACTTTGTTTTGTAGAACCAATTTACGCATACATTGTACTAGGTTTTCGCCAATAATATTAATTTATGTATCGCCTTCGTAAAATTTGATATTTGCAACAATTAAGGATAAAATGAAACTCATTATAACAACATACTAATCCTGCTGATTATTTAATAGGATTAACCGACATCTTTCACGCCTGTTTTAACTACCAATTTCATTCCCAGTAAACATACTGCATACTTAATTATACGTTGCATACGTGTCTATGGTTACGAACACAGAACAGAATGATTTACTAATTTACTAAATTTAAATGTCTGTCACATTCACAGGACACAGTTAGACGATTAAAAATCGCGAAGACAACTGAAACCAAACTGAAGTTAATTCTACATATTCCAGAAGGGAAACTGGGAGTTGATAAAAATGGCCTCCGAACATACAAGAAATCGTTCTATGATCTGTACGACTCTGGAACTAATGTTGATCAACTCTGGAATAACTTGAAAACACAATCGTTCTCCCTACTCGACCATCACATCCTTCAAAAACCGCCATTCAGTACCTTGGATAAGCAGGAAACTCCGGAAAATCGGTAGAAAAAACACGTTTACACAAACAGGCAAAAAGACTAATAACTGGAATAACTATAGAATCTCCCAGAAAGAATGCAAGAAAGAATTCAGAAGTGCAGAAATGCACCAACAGATTAATTGAAGAAGGGCTAAGAGAAAACAACACCAAACCATTCTGTAAATACATTGATTCAAAGAAAGAATAGAATGTAAGGGTTTCCCCACTAAAGTTCAACAGGAAGCTGTTCAGTTACAGCAACACCAAGGCCAACCTACTCCTACGCCAATTCAGTCTTTACGAGATCGGATGACAAAACCATGCCTCCAGTAGACAAGCGGATGAACAACGACATCCCGCCAATTAAAATCACAGGAGAAGAAGTAGCTGATTAAACTTTTGAGAAGCTTAAATGTCAACAAAGCAACAGGACAAGACAATATCCCAAACAGACTTCTACAGGAATGTTCCGAGGAATTAGCACCCCTCATAGCCAGAGTATTCCAGAGATCGCTAGACGCAGGTACACTACCATCAGACTGGGAAAACGCCAATGTTTCACCAGTCTTCAAGAAAGTAGACCGTCATTCAGCCGAAAACTACAGACGTGAATCTCTAACATCAGTCAACTCGAAACTACTAGAATATATCGTTTGTCGCCATGTACTTTCCCACTTAGAACGTAACAATATACTCACAAACCGCAACCATGGCTTTAGAGCTGGCTTCTCCTGCGACACCCAACTAGCAGTTACCATGGACGACCTTTCCAAAAACCTTGATATGAACATACAAACAGATGTCGTCATTTAAGATTTCTCCAAAGCTTTCAACACTGTTCCACATCAGAAACTACTGTACAAACTTGACAACTATGGCATCAGAGGTTCTTTACTATATCGGATGCAGTCATTTCTTTACAACCGATAGAAGAGAGTAGTTGTTGATGGCGAGTCATCAAAAGAAGCTGAAAGAGAGAGAATACGTAGATACAGGGAACGCCACATACACATGACAGTGCCTCCCCACGCAGACCTCCGAGAAAACAACAATCCACAAAACATAAGGCACTTAAGAAGGTTACAGGGTACATATGTTAAGGAACAGAGGCACAATGATTGGCCTGGCAGACCATAAGGAATTACTAGGAGAATCAAAGTGGACAGTGAATGAGGGGGGGGGGGGGGGTTAATGGATGAAAAAGATAAAGACCTTGTTTAAGGTTGTCGCTTCTTTAACTATGGTCTGTTTTATCCACAACGTTCACTTTATAATAGACACTAGATGTTTATGTTATACAATCGTAACAGATTGAGGATAGCATCTTATGAAAAGCGAGGACAAACGTTGGTGATATCCATGGACTCCATGGTATATAGTGAGTCGAAAGATACTCGAATCTTTCTGATGTTTAAATTTCTTTCCTGTGTTTACAACTCTGATTCATGACAGCTGTTTCCTTTTCCTCCCTAACGATAAATCCAAGCAGTTTTATTGTGTATATTGCGCTTGTTTTAAACGTACACTTTCATTTCAAGCTCTATCTATATTTATCTTCAGTATGTGTGTTTAAGAAATGTTCGTTATTCACAGAAATTTTGTTTTCTGTCACCAACGAATTCTGTTCATCCTCGCGGGAGGTAAATGGAACAGCCACAATACACAATTAGTTGCCTTTGTGGATTGAGTCTCGTCTGGTCGTGCGACGGTACATCGAACCAATTAAAGAGTATTTACAAATATTCACGATGTGAATATTGAATTTTCATTTGATGATGCCAAACAATGATGGATTTACCTAGTTTTCGTCCTTTTGCCTCTCTCGGATGATTTTTGTGACTATTTTTTAAGTTTTATTTCAGCGAACCAAAAATGGCCGACGCTCGCCCGAGTTCCTTCGTACTGTTGTGTGTATTCGTTGTTTGTCTGTCTAATTTATGTTATTTCGCTCAAAGTTTGGACTTATCGTGTATTGAAGTGAAGAAAGAATATCTTGAACTTGGATTCAAAGATGAAAACAGCGTGCCTATATCTCCAACATCAGGTAAATAATACATTAGTTGAAACTTTTTCTATTGTAAAGTCTTCGTGATGAATTTCATTCATTTACCTGGGTTTGAAGTTAGCTGATTCCATCATGGGGTCATGACCTGGAATTATAGATTCTGATAGTCAGGAGATTCTTGCTTATATTTCAAAACCAGTATGAAATATATTTGAAAAGAGGAATGTACGTAATTGGTTACTAATTGAAATGTACTTTTTGGCAAAATCACATACATGTGTATTATTATTTTGATACTGTATTAAGACCATAGTGTTAATTATATTTATGTACCTCTATATGTTTTAAGCTATGCTGGTTACACGCACACTTCATCATTTGTGATCATTTATATGATGATAAAGAGATAACAAGTTTATTATTGATGTTCAGTTCAGTCTATAGATCTTTAATAGTATAAATAATTTTTTCTGTTCCTCTAAATGAAGTGCATTCTGAAGGTATTGTTGTCACTGATATTGTGATTGTTGTCACCGAGTTCATTTCAGCCAATTCCTTCAGTGTAAAATATAATTATTTATCATTTTTTGGTATATATATATATGCTAAGTAGACATGATTATGAAGTCTGACACAAGTGTTCACTCATTTGTCTAGTAGAAATTTCTGTCTATAGATAAATATTAAATAATGATTTAAAAAAGCTAAATCGTGGATAGCACTGACTAAATAATCATATTTTATGTACATGTGATAATTGGAAATGCTAGCTACTGAAAAACATTTTATAATCACTTTTACTATGGTCAATGGTGCCCTTTGGGTTTTTCAGAAAGTCAGGTCATATTACCATTTATTGATAGCAAATCGGCATATAAATACGCCTTTAGCCATTTACAAAGTCCTAAAAAAAGATGGCCTAGGCAAGCATAGTGACATACAATTACCAATCATTATTTAATGGTATATCCTTGCAGTTGAGTAAATATTATAATATAACTTTTATACATTTCAATCAGTTGTGAAAAAAGGTTAACAACTTTTATTTATCACATTTTATAACTGCTTCCATCGTTACTAGTGAGTTCTTCATAACTATTTTTACTTTATTCATGCATTATGATGTTTAACTATCATTACAATTGAATAAATGAATTCAAATTTATTACATGTAACTTATAGTTATATAAGGCACTCACAAAAAGTACCTTATACTGAATAGCATTATTATACTGCAGTAACGTCACTCTAACCATCCTATGTTCATAAACAAGATAATTAATTGTTGGCCAGTGGTCATAAATAACTTATTTACAGACATATTAGTATTGAATCAGAATGTGTCAATTTATTCTCCACAGAGCAATTACTCTTCACCTTAAGCATTCACCATGTATTCCGAAAATAGCCGAAGGTAAACTAACAGACAGCTTTTATTATCATAGTTAAATGTTCAAGTGTTCATTACAACTTCATTCTAAATTCATTATGTTCTAGACAATGTATACATACATCAAATAGAAACTAATGATGAATTACATTAATTTGGATAAATATTAGGTACCTAAGACATATTACCAGACATTGAAACACTCAATTTTACTATAAATTAATAGGAAAGTCATAACATTTTTCACAGCAAAAGTAACAGTGAAACTAATCCATGATAAACACCCTTTAACAAGGATCAACATAAATATTGGTAAGTCAAACGAATAAGATGGCTTCACCCTTGATCAAGGTTTTAAATCTGCCTTGAAGGTATAATAGATTACTGATAGCACTTGGTAAAAAGCATTGATACTGGTCACTCATGATGATAGGTGTAAATATTGGATAGTATTTAATTCAATCTTTGGCGTAGATCTCTGTATCAAAGTCACTCTTACTACAAAGGCTAAGGGCCAATTTTAATGTTTTTAGAGTTTGAGCATTCAATTTAATACATAGACTAGAGGTGTGTGTATTTGAGACGGGGACTTAAAGAACTTTTTCACTAACTAACGGTAGTTTGATTTTTTTTCTCATTTAAAAACAGATATTACTAAATTATGAATTAACTGAATATTATTTTTATTTAAATAAACAAAAAAATCCCCAAAATTGTTTCTATATAAATGGGATGTGTTACTTTGGTCTTCCTGTAAGGTGGTTTTCATGTCCTGTGACCTCACCATTTCTGTAAAATAGTTGAGTTACCTGGTGACTGTTCTATGTTTCCAATTTTCCCAGTCACTATATTTGTGTATGACACCATTCTACTGAAATTGGGTGATAAGAAAATTGTTGTTCATGGTGAATAGACACTGTTTCCCTTGTTACGCTTCAAGTTTTATATGTCGGCCTCTGCCAGATCCCACAATCGATGTACAGTAGTTTTTTCGATAACCTATGACCCATTGTAAACATTGTGTGATGGCATTGTATGTTATTCAATGTAATGTATTGATTATCTGTTTGAATTTTCTGATATAAATTGTAAATTCAGGTCAGCCTAGATAAACTGTACGCTTGTTAGACTGCCATTTTGTTAAAATATCTGTTAAAAAACGACCTTGTATTATTTAATGTTCAGATTTGCCTGTCATGCACAATACAGACTGAATTTACGTTTTCAATTGCAGAGTTGCATATACAATGTATATATTGGCTGGATATGGCTCAGATCTTCATAATGAAGTTTGTTTAACTTTAAAAATGCATTTAGCTGTTTAAAACTTTTATGATAGTTAATTTTCAAAGCCAATTGGCTATATTTATCAGGTCATAGTGTTGTCCTTGTCATGCATGATTATGAATGCTAAGCTAAATGTAAATGGCCAAAGGCTATTTATATGACTGAATTTGTCAGTAATTTCCGAGGCATTGAACTTGGCTAAAATGCATAATATTTTACATGATTTATATTTCTTTTGACACTGTCATCATCATTATAAATTAATCTTGCCATTGCACTAATTGGTTTGGAATTCTTTTATGTAATTAGTGATTGTATATAATATATTAACAAAAGAATTTGACACCTTTGAAGACTGCATACCTTTTATTGAATTGTCAATCAGATATGGTAATAAGTGATAATAGTTTGTAATTAAAATGATTAAAGGGCTCCATCTGTCACTTCATAAGATGAACAGTTACCAGTTCACAACTTGGCCTTGTGCCAGTTCATAACTTGAAATTGCTTTGTTAGCATAATTTTGACGACTTCATGGAATATATGGAAAGTATTGTACAAAACTGTTCTTACTGTTTGCTGTTAAAGAAGCAGTTACGGTCATTTTGCATTAAACCCATAATGCATATTAAAATTATGAATCGGTATTTTATTCCGGAAGTTGTTCTTAGAAAAAAAAGTATATTTTATCATACTGCTGATCTGGAACACAATATCAGTTTTGAATGATTGGAAACTGAGGTCAAGGTAAACTTTACACAATAATGTATAAAAGTTAAAGTCCACAGAACTAAATAAAATATGAGGAGTTCTGGGTTCAAAATCAGGGAGTTATCAAGAGGACTGGTACACATAGTCATCACTTGGTCTAATCCTTTAGAAATATTATACATATGCAAGTACTTCAGGTAGATTCTTGTTTGAACAAATGCTTACACCTTGCTTTATTTCATGTACATTTCTATTTAATAATAAGTGGCCATGTGTCTCAATGTTTATAGGGAGATAAAAACATCCTGGCTTACAACTTCTCTTCAAGTACTGTGATTATTTCATTGTATTGTTAAGATGGTATTTAGCCATGATTATGATATAAAAGATTCTGTTTGCTTAACATCTTAATGTCATTTGTCTCTGCTGTATTCTTGATATCATTGCATTTAAAGAACAAACACATTTTAGAAAGTTCAAACCATAAATGTATAATGTTTAGTAAGCACACACTGATAACATTGCATTACATAACACTTCGACTTCAAGGAATGTGAAATATTTATTGCTACATGTAATGGCTGATATTATTGTCAAATTTATACGATTTGCACTCACATTTTATTTTAAATCAATATCACAAAATGCTGGATACATAATGTGATTATTTTAGTGTTTTGAAATAAATTCTGAACATTACTGTGTGAAGGATAGAATTCCCTTTGACAAAATTCGTCTCGTTCAATTTTATCTTGGCTGACAAGATATTCCTTGAAATGTTGCCTGTATACCAAGTTTAGTCATGTTGGTATTTCTTAGTACTAAATTAACACATGGTGTGAAGTTTCTATTTAAGGTTTTGCTTAATTATGTATGTACATTGTTCAAGCCTAAAGCCATTGTTCTCTTTGTCTTTGTGTGTGTTAATGCATTTTTCTGTCAGGTTTATACAGTATACTTCTGTAACAAAACCAGTACAACGGAAACTTCTCCCTTGAAAGTAAATGCATTTCCTTGTATTAATTTAACATTTGTTACACAAAGTATGAACATGAGTTTGGAAAAGCAGCTCAAAGACCATGCAGGCATGCACAAGACAGGGTATCTCTAGACCAGACAGGGTATCTCCAGACCAGACAGGGTATCTCCATACCAGACAGGGTATCTCCATACCAGACAGGGTATCTCCATACCAGACGGTATCTCCATACCAGACAGGGTATCTCCAGACCAGACAGGGTATCTCCAGACCAGACAGGGTATCTCCAGACCAGACAGGGTATCTCCATACCAGACAGGGTATCTCCATACCAGACAGGGTATCTCCATACCAGACAGGGTATCTCCATACCAGACAGGGTATCTCCATACCAGACAGGGTATCTCCATACCAGACAGGGTATCTCCATACCAGACAGGGTATCTCCATACCAGACAGGGTATCTCCATTACAGACAGGGTATCTCCATACCAGACAGGGTATCTCCATACCAGACAGGGTATCTCCATACCAGACAGGGTATCTCCAGACCAGACAGGGTATCTCCATACCAGACAGGGTATCTTCATACCAGACAGGGTATCTTCATACCAGACAGGGTATCTCCAGACCAGACAGGGTATCTCCAGACCAGACAGGGTATCTCCATACCAGACAGGGTATCTCCAGACCAGACAGGGTATCTCCAGACCAGAGAGACAGTATTCAATATTTATTTTTGCTATTTTGGAAAGATGACCCATACCTTCAAATTTTGATTTTTTTTTGTGCATTTATTAAGAAGTCTAGAAATTTCAGCAATATTTTAGGAATAAAATTAAAGACTGATGTAGAGATTAATTAATCAACAATTGGTTTATATTAACTGACTGTGAGAGAGAATCCTCTAACTTTGTCAACTTTTAGCTTAATTGAACAAAAAAATTTTCTTCAGATTTATTGGGAATTTTTAAATTCAAATTGGGAAAACTATAATACTTTTTGTCATGCTATGAAAACAGCTGAAAATAAACCCTGGAATTACATGAAGTCACAACGTTTTTGGGTTGTACATTGCCCTTCATTTCCTTATGAAATATTTTATGGCAATTAAGGTGTTTAAAGGAAGCTGCTGCATTATAATCTGACTGATTCATTGATCAAACAAAAATCTTAAGCTATTGTAAAATATCATTGTTCTGTCCAGGTTTTTTTCTATTGAAGAATTTGGTTTCTTGAAATTTCGAGTGATTAAGGTATATAGCACATATTCTTTATTTCAGTCTCATTTATGTACATGCATAAAACATTTACAAATATCAAAACCAATAAAATGTACATAACCATTCAACTTTGAATTATAAGAGACAATTGACACTTTCTAAAATCTTAAATACAATATCACATCAATACATATAAGCAATATTTACATACATAAAACTAAGAGACTGCTGTTAATACGTTGTTTTAAAAGGTTGTTAAGTAATAATTATTATAAGACACTGACATTTGTAAAGAAGGCACTACTGCGTTGATTAAAAAACATCTTAAAATACCAATTATCACCCCGGTCAGACCGTAGATGAACTGATTAACAACAGCCTCTTAGAAGGAAGTAAAACACACATATATGATAATAAATAATGCCCAGTATTATATACAGATAAAATTAATATATTATTTTAATTACATATAAAAAATCTTATCTACATAAATAAGAACTTCTACGATTTAAAATATTATAGCAGGTTTTGGCACTTATACGAATCAAATCTGGGTGAGTAAATAACACACCCAGTTTATCGTTATCTGACAAATTATGAAAAACATCACACACTTCTGTAGCTCGTTGTAACAAATTAAAACGTATGTCATCATATAAACTGCAGTTAAGTATTGTATGGCATTCATCTTCAACAAAGACATTACAAAAAGGACAAGTTCTTTCATGTACAGGTAGCCTTTCATATCTACCGGTTTCAAGCCTAATGGGCGCAACTCCACATCTGAATTTACAAAAAGCAGATCGATGATTAAAAGGTATGATCATTTTACAATAATTTTCAGCAGTAAAGTGATGTTTAAATGAAGCATAGGTGCGTAATTTATTTCCACCTCTACCGTTACGGCTAGAAACCTGTTGCACTGAATTAAGCCATTCTATTTTATAAATATCTAGCATACGTTCTTCTACATAGCGTTTAAAGCTATGTTTCGGTATAACACTATTAATATCACAATATTGATGTAGATCAAGTTCAAATAATTTTCTTTTAACATTGTAATACCAGTTTTTACAAGAATTATTTGCTAGAGAGTTTGCCCAGAGTGCTATGTGTTTAGTGAGACGAGAAGCATGTAATGAATTTAACCTCGTCCAACAGGTTGTAATACAGTTCCACTGCCGAACTATAGGTGGCTTCCATGCCATTTCACCAATAACGGCCGAATTCGGAGTATACTTGCCTACTCCTAAGAAGTAGCGCATAGCTTTATTTTGAATAGCTTCAATACACGAAAACGCTTTTTGTCCCCAAATAGCTGCACCATACGCTATAACAGGCCAAACAATTGAATCATACAATTTGGTAAAAACATTATAAGGGACTCCACCCAAAAACTTACATTTAGCAATAACCAAGCCTAGAGCCCGATGTGCACTCTGAGCAACAACTCTAGCAGTAATATCAAAGTTTAAATGTTCATTAAGAACTATACCAAGATACGTGTACTTCTCAACAACACTTAACAAATTATTTCCACATGTAAAAATGACATCAGTTTTTAAACAAGACTTTGGGCGAAAATGTACAACATTACTTTTCTTGCAATTGATAGACATATCATTCATATTACACCAGTCATTTAAAGCATTAAGCAAACGTTGTAGGTCAGTACTAGTTTCCGCCAACAATACTATGTCATCTGCATATAAAAGTATACAAATACGACTATCATCTAAATCTATACCAATATTAAAAGACTTTAAGTAAATGGCCAAATCATTGATATATAAATTAAACAATATTGGAGACAATATACAACCTTGTCTCAATCCACAATGGATATCAAACCACTCCGTTTTATAATGATTGACTCTAATACATGATGCTACAGATGAATATAGACTTTTGATTGCACAGAACATGTTTCCTGAGATACCTGCAGCCTTGATCTTTATCCACAATTTTTGCCTGTTAATAAAATCGTAAGCTTTACTAAAATCAATAAAAGCGCAAAATGTTGATAATTTCTTCTTCTTTCTACAATCTATAATGCTTGTTAAAGACAAAATATGGTCAGTTGTACTGCGATGTTTACGGAAACCGTTTTGTTCATCGACAATTTTCTCATTAGATTCAGCCCATTTACTAAGCCTAGAATTGAGAACACTACAGTAAATCTTATACATTGATGATGCTAATGATATGCCTCTATATGAGAGTGGGTCTCTAGGATCAGCCGAAGACGATTTAGGTATTGGATTAATGATAGATTTTCCCCAACTTGAAGGAACAACCCCAGTAGTAAAACAAACATTAAACAATGA
The DNA here is from genome assembly GCA_032209605.1 of Mactromeris polynyma. Classification (NCBI taxonomy): domain Eukaryota; kingdom Metazoa; phylum Mollusca; class Bivalvia; order Venerida; family Mactridae; genus Mactromeris; species Mactromeris polynyma. Next base: position 26,989,588 of record JASFXZ010000001.1, read on the forward strand.
ATGTAAGAATAGGACTGAGGTATCAGTTTTTAACACTTCACTAGGAATACCATCAATACCGCAAGCTTTACCTCTCTTAGCATTATCCAAAGCCTTTTTAACTTCTAATAAAGATATATTATCATTAAAAGATTCATGATTAGGTTCAACAAAATTTTCATCATTCTGACTGGTATGATTGTTTACGTGCGTTTTATTTAATAAAGAACTAAAATCAGATTTCCATTTGTCAAGTACACTTGTGACACACTGAGAGGTAGAGCCATCTGGTAACTGAATTTCCATGGGGATAAGTTTGCGACTGGCATTACCAACGCCTACCTTCCCGATAGATTTCCAGAACTTCGTCTGATCAACATTACACTCTTTCATCAAATCATCTTGAAATGAGTACCAGTATAAACGTTTAGAACGTTGTACTTCACGATCAAAGCGCTTACGAACAGAAATATAATCACATTTCAATTTCTTTTTAACAGTAATATTATAACAATTAAGCCATTTCCGCTCAGCATTGCTTACATCATTCCATAATGTTCCAAGCCCATCATTCCACCATGGCTTGCCGGGTCGAAAACCTTTCTTATTCGAACCAGGATTAATGGTTTTATATGGAAGCGATCTATACATATTATCCTTTAAAATAGTGCACCAAGAATTGTATGCTGAGTCAATATCATTTTGCGTTCTAAAACCCTGTTCTATATCGTCAATGGTATTATTAACTTTAGCAAGAACCTCCGCACTAAGCATAAAATAATCCGGCATTTTAGAACAGTCAAATTTATCGAAAGATTCAAATTGGCCAGACTCATCAGACACTTTATCAGAATTGCTTGCAGACCTTAAAGACTCAAGGTTAATATTCCATCTTAACAAAGAGTGATCTGGTAAGTTGCCTGACAGTAAACTGTTTATCTGTCCGCATTGATTTATAAGATCAGCAGTTGTAACGACTGAGAACTCTGTAAAAAGTGACAAATTTTCATAACTAGTTACACAATAGTCAACTACAGATAGACCTTTAACTGATACAGATGTAAAGTCGTTATTTGAGTAGTTTCTACCATTTACAATACACATACTCACATTTATTAAGAACTCAATAAAAATTTCACCATAACTGTTCGTTTTAAAATCAACAATATGACGTGGAGATACATAATCTACACCACTTATAAAGTCTTCTAGTTGACCACATCTACTATTGAAATCACCACAAATGTATAAAAGACCATTATGCTGGTATTTATATATATCTGTTAATAAATTATCGTAAAAAGCATTTACATCAACGTATCGTGATGAATTTTCGGGAGGCAAATAACAAACACACGGAAACAATACATACTCATCAAATTTATGACACATTTCTAACCATAAAATACCTTCAAAAGAACTTTCTAATATCGTTATGTCATATTCATCACATATACTGTTTTTAATCAAAAAGCCAACTCCACCGGAGCCGGATTTTGCATGTTTATGAATCATTGTTCGGTTTAACCCAAACCATTTAAAACCATCAATATTTAAAACAGAGTCAGATAAAAGATGTGTTTCAGCTACAGCTAAAATATCACAGCCACTCATAGTAGCACACGCAGTTCGTAAAATAGAACTATCGGATTCGGAATCGGCATTCCATCCCCGAACATTCCAAAAACCCGCTGTAACCTAGTTACGCCGATACTGTTGTCCACCACGACGTTGGCCGTAATTACGGCCTCTTCCACCAACACGCGACCAACCAGAATTTGTATTACCGGAAGCTACTCTTTCACTACCACGGGGACCGTTATCAGAGTCACTATTGACACGAGTGTTATGTTGGTGATCTCGTCTGTCGCCTCTTCTCTCGTTGTTAGTGTTGTTACGCACAATTCTTGAAATGTCGAAAGCCTTTGTAAATGCAATACATTATACAACTTGCCCATTGTTTGTATGTAAATGGTTTTGTGTTGGTTTGAAGTTGATACTTATTTTCAAAAAAGCAGTTCTGACCCATATAGATAGGATCTTAATGAGTTTATGTTAGCTTGATTCAGTGATGACAGATAGACTTTTATCACTCCTGTTGCATGAAAGAGCATGTCTGTCTCGGGTCTGTGTGTGGCTAGGTAATAGATAGCAGTGACTAAGTTAACCCTAGCAGAAAATGTTGTTGGGTACCCTAATCTGAGAGAAAATGTAAAAATACATAATTTGGACTACAGCTAAGTTCAGGTTTATCATTTGTTAATTGTAGTTACTTGTTATTTTGATGTGGAAATCAACTCCAATTCGTGACCAAAAACACGAAAGCACCTTTGCTTATTTCAGTTTGCACAGATCATTTTTAAAGATATTTCTTGTTTTGGCTGACCCTGGAATCTGTTTTCTTTAAAGATTTCTAGAAAGATTGGAAATTTGTTGAATGTTTGTGATTGAACTTGATAAACCTCAGTCTGGTAATGGTGAAAATAAAAATATGTATGTAGACATATTATTCTGTCATTTTATGTAAATTTAGTTTCCTGTGCTCGTCTGTAATACAATAATATTAGTTATAGGTGTACATTAGTCACTGGCTGTAAATTATTTGTGGTGTTATATTACGAAATCTTTTCATTGATGTTTCAAACACTGTATGATGTATTGTCATACAGTTAGCTGTTGTATTTCATGCTTCGTTTTGCATAAACTCAAGATGCCCATCCCGACCTGATGGCAAATACTGATTACATTTTCATTGAGTAACTGGCTTAACATTATGAACCCTGGTTTGCTGTTTTGAATTTCAAATTGCTTTTTTGAAATATCCTTATCTCTAACGTTATTAATTTCTGTTTGATGTACTGCAGTTTATTATGACTTCCAGAATACAGTACATTTTTAATGCATTGATGTAAAATATTGATGATGTAAGTATAGAGTTACTTACTCTCAGCTCGTACCTCATTTTGTCAGTGCATCACTGATGTTTATATCATATAAATATCCAACATTTGGTACAATACTATTTTAACTGCTGGTGCAAAACTATTGTAAATACATGAGTTTTTGTAAAGAAGTTGATACAGTAATTCAGGACGAATTCCGTGATATATTTATGTTTGCTTAGGCTCCTGTCAAGGTTCTGTGTCATTCTATTTTCTTCATTTTCATTTTTTTGAAATACAATGGAGCTTCCAGTACTTTCACTGTTCACACACATACTGTCTGCTTTCAAAATCATTTCTTGTTTAAAAGGCAAGGGTATTGAAATACATGTACAGATCAAGTCTTCATTGTACTGGTTTTGGGGAAGGGGCCGAGTTTGGTCCCATTTCCCCTATCTGTTGATGTATTATATGAACTTCCCCTTTTAACCATTCCTTATATCTTGGCTGCTTTCACAGTAAGTTAATGTATTTAAGTTTATTGATAGTATTAAAATTCCCCCTTTTTTAGTACAATAGGTTATTCCCCTGCCCCTGGCCCCAGTCCCCCTAAAGTGTAGGGGCCTGGTATGGACACATACAGGTTGAAAGTTGATTGATTTAAATATTCTTTAAAAAAATAGGATTCTGTTATTTAGTCACCAAGTTTTGTCACCTCTCGAAAATAATGAACTTCATTATACTTTTAAGAGAAGTTTTTTATATAATATTCCACCAACATAACATTACACTGATAAGACTACATTTTACATAGTGTGCTTGAAATGTTCCTAGAGATTCAAATATTGTATGCGGGTGGGGGATATGTGTTTAAAGTCAAGTTGAATGTATTTCCAACTAACTGTTGGTTCAGGTTTGACTGCTGATGTGTAAGTCTGACTTATAAATGCAGAGATACAATTTTGCTGTATTTGAGATTAGATCGCATGTGTTATAACTTTTTTAGATATAAACCAGTTATGTAATGGGTTTTTAATGTACTCTCTGAATTTCTGAAGTGTTGCTAGGTTTTGATAAAGTTTCATATTTTGTATCTCACACAGAAGCGTTCAACTTACGAATTCAGATCACTTAACACATATTAGTTGCTGTAGAAATTTTGGCAGGCTTCACAGTGTTCTTACATTTTTATGCGTATATTAAGAAATCTAATTTATATATCAAGCGTTTTGCAAAAACAACTGTTGTAAATGTTTCTTTACAGTCGCTTGGTTAAAATTGTTTTGCACCATTTCCTCGATAACTTTTTTTGAAAACGTAGCTTTGTGTAGGTTGATAGTCTTCCTCTTTTCAACTGTGTCAACAGTTTAACCTCGTTTTTGACACTTTGTGTGGAATTCAAGAGTTTTTGCAGCTGTCTGTAAATTTTTGCCACTGTGCAAATTATATCTCACCCAATGTGCTGTTAAAATTCCAGTGGGGACAATTGTTAGAACTTAAGTTGTCTAAAATTCTTTCTGGTTTCATTTTCTCATTTACCTAATGTACTGAATGATTATCTTCTTGAAGCAAAATGCGCCCAATTTTATCTCATTTCCTCATTGATTAGTATATGCCATTTTGTGTTAATGTGAGGTTGTTTTGATGATTGTTTATCAATTTTTTAATGTTTGATCAGTTCTCTCGTCTTTGGTTTCAACTTATTGCAAATTCAAGTTCTTGAGAGCCACCTGCAGAGATAATAATGTATTTTAGTGCGAGTGCCTTCAGTTTGCATAGAATTTTCATTTTATTTCATTGATTGTTTTTTACACCTCGTCAGTCTTATGACATTCTGATAATTTTCTCGTATCAGTTTTTCTGAAGACAAACTTTTGCATGTTTTTGTTACTATGGTAATTTGGAGAAGTGTTCATTTTTTTCAGTTTGTTGAGAATTAGGTTCCTTAAAGTCTGGCAACTGCTTTATACCAAGGCATAATGTGTCGAAATTACTTCTTTTTGATATATCCAATGTCACGTATCTTCACAGTTTTTCTTTTTCCCCATGCATCAACCTTTATTGTGTTATCTTAAATGTGATAAAAACCCTTTTCCTCTGCAAACATAGGCCTTAAATAGTTTTTATCCTGATGTAATCATCATAGAATGGACTTCTTTGTTTGGAGTGTTTGTTGTACCATAAAAAGGCTGCATGAGCCCCTAAGCGATGTCTCGGTCTCCAGGGGTGAAAGCAAAATATGTGCATATCTGCTTCTATATTTGTAGACAGATAGATTAGCTTTGCTTTCACCACTTGATGACAATATGAAAAGTTGTGAGTAACTGGTCATTGCCCAGTCATTTCATATAGATATGGCTTATCCAAATGTGCAAGTCTGCAAATGAATAGCTTGTTTTGTATCAGGCTGTATACCATTATTTCATGCTGACTATTGTATAGGAAGAAAACATACCTAGGGCAAGGGGAAGGTGGATTTCACTGACAAATACATTTACCATGTTGTCTGGTTACTTAATTGCATAGGAAATTGTGTGTCCAAGTTGTATTAGGCAAACAGCTATAAAAATGTAATGAAAGTCGACAAACAAGGCAAGCAATATTGATAAAAGATTTACTGCCATGTATAAAGCTATTAATTTCTTATAGTAAGTGTTCAGTTTTAAGATTTACTTGGTGGGATTGTTTGTATTGTTTGCGGCTAAGACTTCACATTCATTTATTTCATTCAAATGGCAATTGGATTTCTCTTTATTTGTATTGTATAATATTGAAATTGAAGTATAAAAATCTGTTTAGTCATACAACTAAAGTTGTCCTCATAAATATGAAATGTTTTTGTTCAAGGATATACTTGATAACATTTAATTTATGTTGCATTGGTATGTTAGTTTAAATCTGTTTCATTGTATTATAATTCATAAACTGTTGAAAACAGATTGGTTGTTGAAATAGTCAACATGTTTGAGTAAAAATTTTGTTGATGTTTTTGAGATTTTTTCAATGAACAGGTGTGTTTTATAGTATGTCAATTTGCTTGGGTGAAAATAAGTGGGTGAAAATAAGTATGTTAAAATGAATATTTGACAAAATTAAAATTTTGATCAACTTGGCTTTTAATTTGGGAGCAGCCATTGTTTTTTATGATCTTAAATTTGGGCCAAAATTCCTAATTGCCTTGACTTTTTCCTACATTCTTTGTTAAAGTACCCTCTTACAGACATATCGATAGTTTCAGTGAGAAAACCATGGAGTAGCATTGACCAGTAGATCCCGTGTTGTAGAAGTGCTGTTAAATGGTTTACATGATTGTGCCATGTAATGTTAATGAATCCAAGGGTTGGATACAGAAATGCCACCATTTTCCTAGAAGAGGAAAAAAACACTGCACTGTTCATGTATCTGACTTGTAATGATCAACTTTGTTGTAAATATTATGCTACCCCATGTGTTATCAGTGTGGCCTGTTCCAACATGTTTGAATCGTTACCCAACTCCAGGAGTGTGTCATCAGTTAAATACAACATTTTTATCTTCAATGTTATGAATATTTAGCTCATTATACATGCATTAATTACAATATATAGTTTACACAACGTAAGCTGTCGACGATGTTAAATAGTGAGTCATCACCGAAATTTGCATGTTTTATCTATAACGTTGTTACACTGCGCTCCTAAAAGTGTCTCCCCTCAAAATGTGTTGTGTATACATTTACTTGACCTTTCATTCGTCCATAAAATTACAGCTGTCTGTTTGTTTATTTCAGATGCAACAAATAAGTATTATTGTTAACATATTTTACAATAATGTATAAAATATGCAAGAAAGTATGATTAACTTATAAGAAATGGATCCTGTGCGTTTTTATGAAAAGTATTATGTATATAGATGGTTGAGTTTAATTATTTGGAAATGATACCGATAAAGAATGACGAGAAAAGGATTAATTGCGATACACTATGGCCACCCAGTATGTTTTGTGTTGTAAATTGAACAGTTTATAAATTTAAGTACCAAAGGTTTTAATGTACCTGTATGCTTCAGTGAATCATAGAAGGGATTTGATTTGATTTGGGTCAGTAGTTCAATGTATGCATGTTAAGACATACACACTTCTAGTATATTTATCATTGCATCTATATTACTTAACATGTTAACATATAGAGTTTGATTTGCTGTAAGACTTCATTGCTGGCTATTACAATGAGCAAATGGATATGGGTTTTTTCGGCGCAGCCGTACTAACATGGCTTTGCTATTTGCATTTCAGTGTTGTGTATACCAATCAAATCTTGTGTTATCCGCTAAACCAAATTATCTTCAATCGACCAATGTTTGCAGTTTTGGTTGTTGTTTATGATGGAAACAAGCTTGTAGTTTTTGCTATTGCTTGTTAGATTATTATCATTTTTGTCTTAAAACTGGGAAATTTTATTTACAATTTGGTTGAAAAGACTTGAAATTTTTGTCATTGAATATGACCAAATAACAGCTATAAAATCAGCTAGAAAAACTTGGTCAGCTGCTTCCTTTCAAAGTCAACCTAGTGAACTTTATATTGATATGATAAGCCTGTTCATGAAATAAACCACCCTTCACAATATATAAATGGACATTGTGATAATTTTGAATATCAGACGAAATTATGCAATTAAGTATGTAATTAAACTCCAGCAATCCACCCCAGTTATCTCTGTTCGTTGATTAGAACACCTTGCCTGGTGAAGAGTTGGATCGGTATCTGCCCTTTGACATCTGCCTTCTGGTCAGCTGGGTAAGAATTTTGAGATATTCTGAAATAGTGCATTAGTTGTGCTCAATTGAGAATAAGATGGTCTGCTCTCTTCATTCAAAGTTTTCAAGATGCAGTGAGTAGTCAAAATGACAAACTACAATTCGAGAAATTAAATACCTCATATTGTTACTTGTTTAACTGTTTTGTTTTGTTAATATAATAGTCTTTGTTGCTAAGACTGAGTCAAATGTTCAGACTATCGTGTTAATCAGTGTATTGTCTTACAGAGTAAGTTGGAAACACTTACAAATATCTCTAAGAGGTCTAAACAAAGTAACTTTTCTGATAACAGGTTTGATTAGAGTATATTGACTCTTATCTGAGGTACTGATAACATCTGGACTCTTCAGTTAGAAGTTACTACTCTTCAGTATGGAGGTACTACTCCTGGCCCAAGTATTGAAGATTGTAAGATTTGGTTATGGATTTGGTGGTGTAATTAATAGCAAATACGTTGTTGACCTACTGGGAAATGACAAATTGTTGATACTTTGCATAAAATGGTCATATTTTATCAAAGTAAGCTGGCTAATGAAGTCATCAGAATTCTTCAAATATTGTTAAACATTCTGTATCCTGGTACCTTGAGCTGCTGGTACCCTCTTCCACTAATACTGCCTACATTCTGTAGCCTGGTACATTGAGCTGCTGGTACCGTCTTCAACTTACTGCCTACATTCTGTATCCTGGTACCTTGACCTGCTGGAACCTTTTCCACTTACGGCCTGCAGGGATTAATGCTGGGTATCATGTTTATTATGATGACCATCTCACATTTGTTCACAAACACTTCTTGTTTTCTTTGTAAGTCAGTGATTGAGGTTAAATGTAACTTAATGCTGTATAGGAGTGATGATTTTCATATTGGATGATCCTTGTTGTTACTTAAAGCAAGTTACCCTGCGATTATGACCAATGCCATTTCACTGATGACCATGGTTTGACCATTGCCAACAATGATATGGCCATGTTTCAAGGTCAAATAAATTAATGGTCATGAAATAGCCATGCTGTGACCATGATATGACCATTTCTATATCACTGAAAAATCAGAGACAAACAATGGATATATTTTGACCATGGTCAAATCAAATTCATAACAACTTCAAAGAAGAATAACACTTCCATATCAAGTTCAAATCAAAATTTTCAAAAGGTCAGTGTTTTGGCACTGGTTAAAAATATGGTCAAATAACAGACATATCATAGCACATTGGTTGATTAAAAAATGGACATATCTTGACCATGGTCAAATCAAATTCATATTAACTCCAAAGAAGAATAACACTTCCGTATCAAGTTCAAATCAAAATTTTCAAAATGTCAGTGTTTTGCCACTGGTTAATAATTATGGTCAAGTAACAGAGTCATATCATAGCACATTGGTTGATTAAAAAATGGACATATCTTGACCATGGTCAAATCAAATTCATATCAACTCCAAGAAGAATAACACTTCCATATCAAGTTCAAATCAAAATTTTCAAAATGTCAGTGTTTTGCCACTGGTTAAAAATTATGGTCAAATAACAGAGTCATATCATAGCACATTGGTTGATTAAAAAATGGACATATCTTGACCATGGTCAAATCAAATTCATAACAACTCCAAAGAAGAATAACAGTTCCGTATCAAGTTCAAATCAAAACGTTCATAGAGTCAGTGTTTTGACACTGGTAAAAAGAATTGTCATTATAACAGACATAATGCACCTGTCAATATTTTGCCTGCAATAGGGGGCAGAGGGCATACAGGGACTTTAGACAGAAAACTATTCCTGACAGGTAGGAATTTGAATAACTTATTTGACTTCGGGTCCTGGGAAATAGACTTTGGCCCGTTTTTACATCCTGGGACCCATTACAGGCGCTAGGGTGGGGATTTAGACAAAAACGATTGTCTTTAGGGTGGGGACATCAGAATGTTAAAATGTCAAGATCCCCTGGGTCAGCCCGCAACCCCCCAGGGTGGGCAAAATATTGACAGGTGCATTAAACACAAGGGATAATATACAGTTCATTTAAAATATGACAGTCACTTGTATACAAACAAAGTAACATCAAAACATAGCCACATACTCATACACACAATCTGATGAAATAAGAAATTAATATTTTGTATACTATATGACATTGTAAATGATTTGAGTAAAATAGATATTATGTTGTTGCTGAGAAATTAATTTATACTGATCTTTTTTTAATCCTTTCATACACATATATATATATAATTATGACATGTTTACATAGTCAAATAAGCAATTTGGATATATACACAAATTATGCTTGAATGTAACACATCCTTATTTATACTAATTTATTTTAGGTTGATTGTGAAACAAGTTCTTACAACTTATATTAATTACTCTCGACACCTCATTCCTGATGGTATCCATCGCCACGAGGGTATGAGAGAGAAGCCAGTTGTCCCTTTTTATGCAGAGCGTCTAGCAAGGGCATTACTGGTACCATTTTTATTTCGTCTTTGGTATGACGCAGCCTCAGGGATTGAACCAGGAACCTCCAGCACTCGAAGCAGACACTCAATCACTAGGCTATCGAGGCTGAGAAATTACAATGTTTATTTACATCCTGTGTTTGTGCACAGATGGCAGACCTAAATACCACTGTGTAAAGTTACTAATTACAAAGATACAGAATAGATAGTGGTTGTTCACAAAACTTAATCCATTTTTACCAGTAGTCCAAAATGGCCATACCGGTAATTCATATTCCCATCTTATGTTACTTGATTGTACTAAAATTGAAAGGTGCACATAACTTTTAAGCAAATGTTCTAAATCGGCCATAATTCATGTAAAATAAACTGTATTATCACCCCAGTAAAAAAGTCAGTGGAATACCAGTGGAATACCACTGCATTCCAGTGGTAAGCAAAATTCCACTGGAATTCCACTGGAATTCCACTGGAATTCCACTGGAATGCAGTGGTATTCCACTGCATTCCAGTGGTAAACATAAATCCACTGGAATTCCAGTGGAATTCCACTGCATTCCAGTGGTAAACAAAAATCCATTGGAATGCCAGTGTAACACCAGTGGAATACCACTGGTAAGCAATAATCCAATTGGCATCCCTAATGAAAATTTTTTTTAGAATTTTTCTGATAAAAATGGGGGGAGTGTAGTGCCTTTTGAAACTGTTAACTTGTGTTTTCAAACTGAATATTTCTGAATCAAACTTTACGGGACGGACATTTTTTGAACATTTGCTAAATATTTCTGAATCAAATACGTGTATGATAATTTCTCAAAAACACTGACGGACTTTTTCAGACATTAAATTGATTATTTGTTGCAAAATTTTACTTAATCTTTTAAGGCAAATATTAAATATGTACTAATTGTCGTATTTAATACTCAAATATGATCCGAATAACATCTCATCCTCGTAACGCGTATTATATGTCGTACGTCAAAGAACTGCGTACCGTCCGCTATTCGGTCCGGTATTACTTAGTTTTATACCCGGCGTGTTTACATTTGGTGAGAGAAGCGGGAGAATTGCCCGCCGATAGCTGTTCTAAAATTGACGATCATACCTAATAAAAGGTTCCGCAGAACAAATCAAACCTACCAATGGTGCAGGTAAGTGTAACTGTATGCTTATTTGAACACTGTCGGATATATAACATTGGTGGCAGCGGCGAATTTCAGACTGTTATTTCCCCGACCAAAACGACAAAAGAACTCTGCGTAACCGTCCATTTTTTCGAGTGATTCACTCATGCTAGCTTGAAAACTGTTGAATCGGGTGTTGTGGTTGGTGGCATTTATCGTAATTAATTCCATACGATTGCATAGAATAAATAAGAGCTGAAGTACAGTACCTGTTTCAAGAAAATCGTTTAAAATACGTGTTCTAAGTCTGCACTTACGTCAGGAATGGTTGATTCGTACTCAAGTCATTTCGCCTCTGTTCATTTCGACCCATAGCATTCCTAAACGGTTACTGGTGTCATTCTATTATTTCCTAACATTGAGAATTAATTTTGATGACAATAATTTAATGTGTAGAGCAATTTTATGCATTCTGCTTTTGATTTTGTCACGGTTTACTTACAGTTGTGATTTATTAACGGAGAAGTCGTTAATTTTTACCAAATTGTTTCCTCTTTGGTTTGGCAGCTAGTTTTAATGTGATTTGTTTAATATGTTGTTTGTATCTTCTCAAGTTAGAAGTAAATTTATGTTTTATATTTCAGACAATTGTATAACTCACGAGGTGATAATATTAAAGATGTGTTTAAAAACACCCTGGTCGTTTAAAGTCTTGGAGGTTTTGTGGTAGCTAGGAAGAGATAGGTGCATCTACCCATAGTGTTTTCCGTTGATGACACTGCAAAAACATGTTGGTGTGGTGATGTAAAAAATGTTGGTGTGGTGATGTTAAAATCACCAATGACTTTCAAAAAACCTTTGTTTCTTAACTCTCATTAGGTTACACACATTCTCTTCAATGCATTTAATTTTGTTCAACTTATACCATGGAAGAAAGAAATTTGTGGAGTGCGTGGATGGACTTCACAGAAAGATCTACTGAATTATGGAAATAGTTTAAAGTGTGAATTTGTAATTCTATTGTTTAATAATGTATCATTTTAAATTCTCTAAGAATTTCAGTTTTCAGTAATGGTCACATGGGTGTGTTCTTACAAAATGTGTTTATTATTGTCACCATTGCATTTTAAGTACCAAGTATTTTTGTTCATGAATGTAGTTTGATTAATATTTAATTGCCAGTTGTGACGTTCTGATAATATGCAAGTATGTGTAAAATTAATTATTTTTTAGGTAAAACTGTTAAACAATGATTTGTCTTATTTTGTTAACTAAGATATGTGTGTATGCTATATTGAGTCAGCTTTATCACAAATATGTAAAATATTTACTATACATGTATCCTTGAATCTGTTGGTCACTTTTTCATACCTCAAGGAAAATCTCCCTGCTGGATAGGAATGACAGTCGAAAAAGTTGACCATCAGTCACCAGAATTGTATTCAGGTTTTGATCCCCACCAAGGAAATTTTAAGTGGTTGTCATTCTTACCACCCCCCTAGGGAGATTGTCCTGGAAAAGTCCTAAGTGACTACCTGTAAGGATGTGTTAGTTTATTTTTAAAATGTAATTATTTTGTTATTCTGGAAGACGTATGGATATAGTATAAGTGTTGCCCTTCCTATGGGGTAAAATAGTATACTTTTGTTGTTTGAATAAGCAATCACAAGATTAATCAGGTCACAAGTTTGTTCTGTTGTTTTAACTCATTATGCTAGGAATATTTGCAGATTCTGTCAATATTTCAGTTGTATACCAGTGGTAAATTTCTCTGGTACTCCAGTGGAATACCACTGAAAGTTTACCGCAGGTATACCAGAGAAATTTACCAGTGGTATTCCACTGGAATACCGGCGGTAAACTTTCAGTGGAATACCAGGTAATTTTACCGCCAGTATTCCACTGGAATACCAGCGGTAAACTTTCAGTGGTATTCCACTGGAGTACCAGAGAAATTTACCACTGGTATACTGAAAGTTTACCGCCGGTATTCCACTGGAATACCGGCGGTAAACTTTCGTGGAATACCAGGTAATTTTACCGCCGCTATTCCACTGAATTACCAGGTGGTATTCCAGTGGAATACCGGTGGTATACCGGTGGTATTCCACTGACTTTTTTTGCATGCGGCCATGATAGTCTTGATAGGAGAGTACTCTATAGGATTGACAAAGTATGTACATGTATACAAAGCTTAATTAGCCACATGCTTAGGATAGCTCCCCTATTCTTTGAATAGTAAAGCTACATATTTGCATTACAATTTGAAGAGTCTTAATAAATGCATACTTTTGGAAATCTTTAAGGTCTACTTTAATACAGAATAACCAAAAAGATTTGGCGCTTTTGATATATAACAAACATGACCAACTTTAACAAGAAAAACTTTCTGTGACAGTGTCTCAACAGGTAACACCAAGATTTGGTTTGTTTCTCTCATCAGAAAAACATGACATCCACTATTTTCATATATATGCAAGTCAATGTTATTTTCAAATTTTTTACAAACTAAATGAACTGTATCTTCAAGTATATTGTACACGAAGTACTGAACAGCCACTACATCACCCGTGGTAGTTAATGCAATGCTACACTGCCTCTTCTTCATTTTCCTGTATTCAGCTCCATGGAACTTCTGACCATTCACAATAACCCAAAGAACTTTTCTCAGGTTAACGGTATCTGTTACATTCAAATGCTGGAATATAGTATGCAGAACTTCTGGCTGGTTATCATTCAAATGCAGCACACCTAGAGCACCTACAATATCACAACTTCTTGTCTTTACTGTTCTTTTTACCTGCTTTGAACTTTTTCTTGTCATTTTATTTATTTCAATAATAACAAGTTCGCAATTTACTTAAAGCCTTTGCAGTTTACTGATCTCATATTGTAACATGTTATTTTAGCTCACCTTGTCACGTGACAAGGCGAGCTTTTGTGATCACTCTTATGTCCGTAATAACAGGACAGACATGGGTTAGAGTACAATGAATCTGCGTCCCCTTCGATATTGGGTCATCCAGGGTAAAAAACTCGGTCACTAGGTTCAAACTTTAGTAAAACCTTGTGAACACAATAGATGTCACAATTTTGGCCTAATCATTATGAAACTTGGTCACAATAACAATCTCTACTAAATTTGGGCCATCGGGGGTGTCAATAACTAGGTCACTAGGCCCATAATATAACCCTGCTACGACATTGATACATGGGCATGATATGGCCATCTTGTAGACCAGTAATGATCACGGTTCAACCACTGTTCAACCATGTTTGTCAAAAGGCCAAAACATAGTCAAAACAGACAATCCATGACCATGACATGACCCTGAAATAGTAGTGAGCCAATTGACAAACGTGGTTGTACCATGGTTTAACCATGGGCATTTTAGAACTATTACATGTACAAATCATGTCCAAAAAGACGGGGTCAAACCATAGTCAGAACAGGGAATCCATGACCATGGTATGGCCTTGAAATGGTAGTGTGCCAATTGACAAACCTGGTTATACCATGGTTTAACCATGGTCATTTTTGACATAACATTGCCAAAACAGTCTGATGAGTATCTGATTTGTCTTTGGTTTGGCAGCGAGTTGTTGGACATGATGTGGAAATCATTTGACCATATGCAAAATAAGTCCAAATCATGTCTAAAAAGACAGGGTCAAAATATAGTCAAAACAGAGAATCCATGACCATGGCATGGCCTTGAAATGGTAGTGTGCCAATTGACAAACCTGGTTATACCATGGTTTAACCATGATCATTTTAGAACTATTACATATCTAGAACATGGTCTTTAAACATGGTTTAAACATGGTTTCACCATGGTTAAACCATGGTCTGGATATGATTTTTTCCGCAGGGTAGATTACTTACATACATCAAGGGTTCAGTGCAAACTTAATTTTGTGCCAAAGCCTCATTATGAGCACTTCATTTAAATATGTTTTATGTTTCAATTTGTCTTTGGTAAAACTAAAAGTTAGGTAATTTTCATCTATTGCTTTTACTTTATCATGAAGATCTACATCATTAGTCGCTATTTGTGACACTTTTCTAGACATTTTCAATTAGGTAGTATATCAACTTCTAGTTAGTGCAGTTGTTTACGGGAGTTAAATCATCAATTGAAATGTGAAACCGCTGTAAATTAGACTGCAAATAAGGCAGTATAGCCTGTTTTATTAACACCATTAACTATGACACTACTTGAAATAGAATGGTCCGGTGTCGCGATGGCTTCCGCAAAATATGTCATTTATTTTGATGGCCTGTTCGTTATTATGAAATTTGTGTGTATAGAGTTTCTTCCATATACCTTCCATTGTTAATGGCTGACATTTGAAACTTGGTGTGACATTTTTGCTGTCTCAGCAATTTTATGTGGACATGTTTCATAAAATGTGCTTTAAAATTAACTGAATTTAACATAAAAAAATTCAGGTTACAAATTCTTTGCAAATATTTTAACTTGGTGTAAATAAGCTGTTGCAGAGGCTTTTTATCCTGTATCAATCTTGTATACAATTAATCTATAAATCCAGTAAACTTTTATCATGATGATGTCATATGCTGTATAAACCAAGTAAATACAATGATTTTGTACCTGGCATTAATATTTTCCAAAATATGAGTTCATTGACTGACCACCTCACCACCATTCTGAAGAGAATACAAAGACTATTAAATCATACATGGTGTACAATGTGCACCTCTGAAACACTCATTGTTTACAGTTGTTCTTCTATTATTAAATTGTTATTGTTGCCCTTACAGTACTTTGATACAGATCTATACATTATCTATGTAAATATAGAATATTGACAGTGTAGTGTGAAGGCAGGTCGGATAAATTGTACATAACTCACTCAGACCTTTTTTCAAGTGGTATGTACGGACACCTGGTGTTCCAGTATATTATATTTCAGGCAGGTGGAATAAATTTCATCAGCGGCCATATTGGCATGGTGCCGGCTTTATGAAGCTGTGTATATCTCATACTGGGAATGTACATATTTTAGATTTTATGCTGTAATTTACAATAGATGAAATTTTCAGTATTGTTTGGTCAGAATTTTGAATAGTGTAGATGCAGGTTATTGATATCAAATGGAAAACCCTTTTTGCCTTCAGCCACTATTTTATTCCTATGCATTGTTTCAATTTCCATGTTCTTTAGAATAATGGAGGGTCTTAGCTGCAGTTACATGTTTTGTGCGCTGTTGCCAAAAAAGGTTCTAAACACTCCTACTGTTGGGCAAATGGAGTGGTGGGGAAGGTATCAAATGCCTCTTCTGTTAGGAAAGTGGGGTGATGGGGATCGAATGTGTCAAATACTCCTACTGTTAGGAAAGTAGTGTGGTGGGGTAGTTGTCAAGTGCTCCTACTGTTAGGAAAGTAGTGTGGTGGGGTAGTTGTCAAGTGCTCCTACTGTTAGGAAAGTAGTGTGGTGGGGTAGTTGTCAAGTGCTCCTACTGTTAGGAAAGTAGTGTGGTGGGGTAGTTGTCAAGTGCTCCTACTGTTAGGAAAGTAGTGTGGTGGGGTAGTTGTCAAGTGCTCCTACTGTTAGGAAAGTAGTGTGGTGGGGAAGTTGTTATATGCTCCTACTGTTAGGAAAGTGGGGAACCAATATGCAGTGGCAATGTAACAGTGCTATCCTAGAGAGGCCTGACTGATAAGGCAATGGACCTTCCCTCATGTTATTGTAGTTTTAAGTAATTCTCATTTGTTCTCTGTAACCTGACAACTTTATTACATGACTCCTATATTCTATATCCCTGTCTGAATCTGCATTTAATGATGTAATTGATGAAACCTTTGTGGCTCAACTACTGAATTTAAACCATTTCTCACTGCTTTTCAAACTATTATAGAATTGATCCGCGGGACTTTGGGGGGGGGGGGGGATCATGAATATTCATGTGCTGAAAAAGATTTTCTTCATGAGAAACCGTTTCTTGTTTGCAAAGAATTTGAGATTATTTTTGGAATAACAGATAATTTTTATTGTTTATATACATGTACATTGTATTGACGCATAATCAAACTTCACTCAGTTTTGTCACAGAATTGTTAAATTATAGTGTCAGGAGATAATTAATTAAGCTATGGTTAATTGATGTGATAAGGGTATTAGTATTCTGTTTCATGTTCTAAATCAACTTAGTTTATCGATGGATAATTGGACAAAACTAGTATAACTGCTTCATTACCAATTGAGTTACAACAGTTTATAGAACCTACAACATGTCTGGTGCATATTAAAACAACAGAAGAGATGGGTGTGACATTAGGTGTGTAACTGTATAAGGATACTTGTGTCGTGTCTGAGAGGTCATTGGTTTGAAGATCAAGTTTGGGTTCATGATGACCCTTTGTGAGGCTGGGATACTGAAATAGAAGGTTTATTGCACAAGTATTGCAGCTGATTCTTTCTGAAAACGTGGTTTTCATAGCTTTGCACCCAACCCTTTAAATTGTTCAATTTTTGGAAGTAATGAATCTATATGTGCAGTCAAAGTTTCAAATTGCAGTAAAAATTATTGCAATAAATTATTATTAATGATACAAATTTTGAACATAAATTGAGTTTGAACATATTTGTAGATCAGATTAGTACATGCACACTTCAGGTGAAGATGTTCAATTAAGTCATGTTGGTTATATGCTTCAATGTTTATTATTGTAATTCAGGAGTGAAGTTTGCTAGTTTAGGGCTTTTTACTAAATCTAACTGAAGAACTCCAGGGCAAGTTAATCATTATAAGTTTCTTATTAGGGCAGATAACATTTGATATTGTGACATCAGTGTGACATAGTGTCACATACCATTGCTTAAAAAGCCTTTGAAGTGGTAAAAAGTATGGTTTATTTTATTGAGATTGCATGCATCAGATTTATCAAATTTCTTTTCCTTTTATCAAACATTTTGTCACCTTTTTCATTAAGATTTTATTACAACTTGCACCTATAGTGAAAATTTTTTTAGGCTTAAATCTTTTTCGTTTTTTTAATTGTCTTTCACCTTTTTTCAGAAATTCCATTTCATTTATGAATTTAATTAATCCATGACCTAAAATGACAGCCACTTGAAAGTGTTAAGTGTTACTCCCATTTAAGAACTAGTTGTGAAGAGTTATCTGCTCTTAAATATAATCTCCATTTTGATGTGACCTATTGTCATGTTTATTGCTCTGCTTATTTAGTGATTTACACATTGATATTTGTTCATTTCTCCTAATCCTCTATTGTTTATTTTCTAGGGCATTTAGTATTTACATTTATTGGCATTTCAATTGAAACATTAAAAGATTATCTCCCTTTTCTGTATGTAAAACATTTTGTAATGTTACTTGTTAGGTAACTCTGTGTGGATTTATATGTTAAGGTTACAAATATCAGTTTAAGCTCAAAGATTCAGTATAGGTAAATATATAGTTGCTGAAGTGTGCCAGACATTTAAATCTGCTATTTACCTTTAGTAACAAACGCTTGATGTTGGTAAATTGTTTATCATTTTGTACACAAAATTGGAAACACAAATTAGGTCTGTTGCGATGAAGATATTACCCAGAATTTTGTTTATTGATGCAAGAACTTCTAAAAATTCCATTCTAAATTTTGTGAACTGGTTTTCCAAAAGATTTATTCTAAACTTTTGTGAATGTGTTATCAGACTTGTCCTTTGTCTACTCTGTTTATACCAAAGTTTATTTATATAATTTCTTTTTTGTATTTATTTGTACAAAAGTGGTTTTACAAGTTACCTTTGTATAATTATATTTCATAGATTACAAAAAGAAATTTATCTATATCAAGGGCGTTGCACTAATTTATTCACTCAGTTGTGATAAAGACTTTGTTACATTATAGCTTATAGCTTTCAATCCTTGAATAAAGTAAAATATTAATTATGTTAATTACTGGCGCCTTGATATAAGTATATGTGACTTCAGGTCAACTTTTTATCCAAAGTTTGGTGTCCCATCTTAAAACATTAAATGGCTTACTGGTTATATAATGTAAATACAAAATAAATGTAGACATTTAAATGGGGTACAAACAGTGTGTATTTTATGTTGAAAGTCACTTAGTACTGGCCCATCTTCTATGAATTACAATTACAAATGAGGTCTAAAAATACGTTTGTCTTCTTGTACCCAACCCCTCATTTGTTGCCCCCTGTCCAAACTTTCAGGGAGCTGGTAAAATTTCTTGTATGAATGATCATAATTTTAAGGGGAGTACCACACCTGTGCCTACTTTTGGCAATTTCCCTGCTGCTTCAAGAATGATTGACACGACTGCATCAGGGATTAGTGTTGTGGCATTTGACATATTTGAAGATATCCCTACCTACTGACTTGACTTCTCTTCAGCCTGTCACTAGAAACGAAGTAATTTTGTCAAGCTTTAACGAAATTGTTACATTTGCTTGTTAATATTTGATCATAATCTGCTTATGTATCTTTATATATAATTAATTTGTGGGTGGGGGGAGGGGGGTATGGAAAACGATCTGGTGATATCTACCCATGATTCAGTGCTGTACCATTGTAAATGTGTATACTTTTTTTTATTGTATGTAAAAAATGAATGATTTATTTTGTTTCATTCGTCAGCGAAAAAAACAAGAAAAATTGTCATTTATATTCTTAAGATAAGATATCATCAAATCTGCTTGGTCATTACACAAAAAATAATAGTATGAAAGTGAAGCACTAAGAATGTTTTGTGGCTGAAGGCAATATGAGTTTATATCAATAATTTCTAGACATGTTGTCTGACAATTCATTGAACCTTTGTTACAACTTAAGTAAAGGTATTCGGTCCTAAAAACTCTTTCATGTGATCAGACAGAAATTGATTTCCTGACTACCTGAACAGGATTATTGGGTTTGTTATGAAAAGCGATTAACGTTTATGGATAGATTAAACATTATAACAATGAGTTAGCAAATTTGATCTTTCGTGATAATGTGAGAAATGCAGTTTAACTGGTTAGATTGACCATTGCTTTTCATAATCAGTCTGGGTCACTGTGGTTCAACCCATGTCCGGACCTTTGATGACCAAGACAGACCATTGTCCATTCAGCATTTCAGGAAATTGGCTTAATGTTTGTTCTTTTTTGACCATTTACTTACTTTTATTGAACTACTCGGCTTAATACATAAAGTTATGTTGATTCTTGTTCTGCTTATTTAAGTTTTTTAATTACATAGATTTGTTGATTACCTACCTTAGTACATTATACCACCCACGTGAAACTTTCAAACCTAACCTGCGTCACCTGGTCACCTGTTCCTGTCGGGAACCCAAAAATGTGAAGTAAATTGTATGAAGTGTTAATCTTATGGTTATGATGTTGTTTAATGTACTGTCTGTTGTAGATCAATAGATTTACTAGCAAATTTTAAAGATAATCTCAAAATAAACAAAATTTTGAAAACAGTTGGAAAACACAACATTATCTTAAACTGCTCTTCAATTTGAAGAGTTACCATGGCTTATATTACTCTGATGTTATCGCAGAAGAGTTTAAAGGGTTCACAGTGAGATCATAAATGAATGTTACTTTATGGGTTGGCTTTTTCCTTTATTTAGTGTCGTACTGTATTTCCTATCTGTGGTAATTACTCGTTTACCCATAAGCAGGTGCTACTGTTAAGTCTTTTGTTCCCGGCTTATTGATTTATCGATAGTAAACTGTCTATTAACTTCTCTCTTCCTATTCACATTCATTGTACCTGAAAATGATTGATCCCTATTTATCTTGTATGTTTTGCAAAATACAATTATATTTGCCACAGAGACAAATTTGTGATGATCAGATAACTGGGGACAGTCTCTGACTTCATTCATTGGTAACTGTTAAATGTTTGCGGCTCATCTGTTCCATCACTGAAAGGGTTTTCTCGCTCATTTACTAATTTAATTTTGTTAACAAATTCTTATAGTTCGCTGCAATACAATTGTATCTCAGGTTGCCTTTATTATGAGCAGTTAGAACATTATTGCTTTCATATCTGTAATTGTTCTTTAAAAGGCCAAAGAGTTTTGTGGCTAACAGTCCTTAATTGTCTTTTTTGACAATTTCTCTCTTGTTCTGAAGATACAGTAAAAGTCCTAACTTATCAATGTATCTGTTATATTAAATGCACCACCATATGTTTTTGGAACTTACTTTGAAGTGTCTGTGCTTTCAATTTGACTGATGACAGTATATTCAAATTATAATTCATTTGTCTTCAATTCTTATTAATATAAGCATCAACTTGCTATAATCTAGTATTAACTTTTTTGATAACTGCATGATAACTTGGTGAAAGAGGTGAGTGAAATGTTCATGCCACAGCCATGAATGATTGTCTAAATACTCGACTACCAAAGAAACAGCAAAAGTAACAAATGAATGCTCAGACAATGGTGTGATTAAGTAATGTTTTATTCCATTTTAAAAGAAACCAGAAACTTTTTCTCTGCACGTAGCATTGTGACTCCAGAGTTATCATGTGTTAAATGCTTTTCTATTGTAAGTGAGCCAGGCTGTATTTTACAATGAAGACATCCTTGCTTGTGTGCCTGTGAAGCCATACTGCTTGAGTGATAGAACATTTAATGCATCATTTTGTCACGAGTGGATTATTTTGTGTGTGATATTTGTCCAACCTTACTGATAAAACATATTGTCAACTGGTTTTGTAATGTGTAAGGTAAGATGCACAGTGAACGTAATTGTATGCGACAGGCAAGCTTTTGATGTTGTAACAAATACTTAAACTTGGGAGGCAACACTTTGAATAATTACATCTTGTGTCATTGTGTGCGTTTTAAGCTATGCAACATTTGCATGGTAATAAAATCTGTCCCTAACTTTTTGCATTTTTTTAGCATATTAATGACAAAATGTTCACTGTTTTGTAAATGTTGTTTACTCAAATGTTTGTGTGCATGTGAGCAAATGATTTAAATTTACTTCTAATTTCTTATTGGACCGATAAGCATACTTAGTGCATGCTGGGATGTATTAAATTACAGCTCTTTTATTTTAAGGAGTGATACATCCTCTGTGCGACTTTAGATATGATTGTCATACATTTCATGACCTAAATTTTGAAGTTTCATTTCAGCAGAATAAAGTGTAATGCACATTCATATCATGGGTTAGATATAAAACTATTGTAAGGTCATTCTTGAAAAATTGTTTGTTTGGCATTATGTAACACTACATTGTACAATTTAGGTGGGTAGGTTAGGTAGGTAATTAAGTTTTTATTTGTATGGTCTAAAAGTGTTTACTATTAATTTGCTGCTAAAACTATTTTCTACTCTGTCCCCTCAAAACATTTTCTAAATAGTTGCCATTTTTATGGGTTGCCTTTTAGTTGGTAGGGTTATGCTTAACAACTGTTTGTTTAATTATGGCCTAATTGTGTGGGAACACTTACAGTAGTATTGCACCAAGCCATTGATATGGGATCAACATTTTAAGTTAACAGGTGTTGAATGTGTTATTTATTGTCACAATATTTAGTGTATTTAGTAGCCGTATTTTAATCTTTTTGATATTTCTCACATATAATTTTAATACTAAGTCTACTTCTAAATTGTCTGTGAAGTTAGATTTTAGAGTTGGTTTTTATGAAATTGTTTAAGATAAAGACAGTTGTGCCTGTTATAGAAACTGTTGATATCAGGGTAAAAATGAAAATGGTTTGTGTGTTTGTAATAAATGTATAAAAACAGATAAACTTCGAAGTTTTGACATTGTTTGTAAGTTTGTGTTTCAAAAATTTTATCTTTGGGTTTTGATATAGATTTTTTTCCATGTTAAATTGTTCAGAATTTGAATGTTTTAAATTTTAAGTCACATTTTTTTATTCTTTTCAAATTTACTCACCGGATAAACAAAAATTGATTTCTGTATAACACGTGGCTGTAATACATGAATTGATTGAGAAGGAATGTTTTAAACAGTGTTGTTTGAAAAAACGAAAAAAGATAATAGATTTTAATGGTAGGGTTTAAGCTTTCAAAATTGCTTGTGTAAAATTATAATTGGTCAAATGTAAAATGTCCATGCCATGTCTGATTGGTTTTTAATGGGAAAACTTCTGTTCACTTGTTCAAATTCCTTTTTACGTTAGATAAAAATCTGTTACATTGGGTTAGATCTGACTGATAAAGAAAAATGGCTGCCGTGACCTTTCATTTAGGGTGTGCTTGATTCATGCAAGAACATGTCTGGACCACAAAATTAATCAAGAGATTTTTTCATATATAGCCATTTTGTTAAAAGCATTACTTCTTTTGTTTATTTGTGATTTACAGATCATTGCCATTTGTTGCCAAGTATCAGTTGCCTTTATTGTCTGAGTTTTGAGTTAGCTTATGAAATTCGGTAATTTCCATTCAACATTTCGTCCATTTAGTTTGTATAAGCAGATTATTATCATTTTTGTGTTGAGTTTCTACTGTTCATTTAATTGTCAGTTCAGAGTAAGTTTATCTTATTCAATATTTTTTTTTTAAAGATTTGAATCGTTTATTTCAATACAATCCTATATACAATACAGAATATTTTGTCATATACAATTTTAACAATTTTTTGGGAATATGATCTACCATACCATGAAGCATGTAAGAAGGTAGGTGAGATGTTTCAAGTAATAACATCAAATTGAATATGTTTATCTAGTAAGAAACAAAAGTAATAGATTAACAAGATGTATTAATATATTCGTCTATGAGGAAAATTGAGAAAGCAGTTGGAAAAAATAGAAAAGTGTACAATAAAAGCTAGGTTTTCTATTCAATATTATTACATGTAGTGTTATCTTTTAAAGTAAATTCCAGTATGCTTACATAAAACACATCTTCATAACACTTCATCAGTTGGGCATCAAATACAAACATGTTATAATTTATCTTATATATGTATTCCCCACACCAAAACTCAACTTAGAATTTAGCTGAGTAATATTGGAATCAATCTATGCATGAACATGTAATGGACCTCTTGTTGAATGAGTTTTTCCTCTATTTGATTTGGAAACAATTTAATAACATCTAAGTGAATCAGAAACATACAAGATGTTCCTGGTAACCATCCAGCTCCCAATGGAATAATCCCCTGTTGCTCTTATACGTTTATGTGTTTATGTCAAAGGGACAATCTCACAATGCCAGCACTTCAGCCTCATCAATAATTTCTTCAACTATCGGTTCACTTTCTGAGGAAAAATGATACATGCTGCCGTTATGGTTGACACAGATGGTGTAAACTTCGCATTATGTCATTTCCCTTGTGTGTTTGCACAATGCTGCAATAGGGGCTCACTACGCCCATAAAATAATATCATTTGCATAATTGACGTTGTATGGTGACTCATAAACTGTTATAAAGTACTTCCAATAGACTGGTTCCTGGAACATGATGTCATTTTCACTGATTTCTCTGAGTAATACACTGTGACGCAGTCTGTTAAAAGTCTGACGAGAGTTGATTGCATTGTGGTTCATTAAGAATGGGTAATTTAAGATGCAAGCTCCATGATGGTTATTATATTCTGTGTTTTTTGTTGTAAACATTCAGTAAAAAGATTATATAGACCTCTGGAAAACAATATAAAAGTTAATTATGTTTGAATATTGCTACTAAAAATTGGGTTTGTTAATCATTTGATGCATCCGAGTCAGACTGCTCCAGTCAGACTGCATCTTGTGCTCTCTTTCTTTCACACTGTGAAGTTATTTTATCCAGATCAGTGGAATCCTGTAGGAGTAATTAACTAACACGTGCCACTCCAAATATGGTGAAAGTGTTCACTTACTTTGTTCTCATTTGAAGCATGTGGCCTTTGTTGGCCCATTGTGCTGTCCTTGATGTTATCCTTCCACTTCTGTGGCTTTCAAGGCTTTGGTGCATAACATTTGGGACCGGTGCCTAACTCTGTGTATAAGAGCTAGCTACAAGCTCCTTTTTTTCCCAGTTAGACGTTTGTAATTTTTGGAAGGTTATGTGGTAATATTTCATTTCTGTCTTCATGTAAGCATTTGGCTTAATGTGTATGCACAGTAATAAGGCAAGGGTATTTGTGTTACTGTTATCACTTCCTTCAAGCAAATTTGTTAAGTGTGGTGATTATGCCCATGGCATATTTTATTAATTAATTCAGTTAGTTTATATTACCCTTATAGTTATAAACTAGAAATAATAATAGCTGAGTTGATACTTGCCTTGGTTTTTCAGTTTGACCTTTTAAAACTGATTCAGTGAAATAGACAGATGTCCAAAACAGTAAACTCATGTTGTAATTGGTACTAAAAATTGGGTTGACTGTATAATTGTTGATGTTCACAACAAAAATGCAATAGAAATGAGCGGTTTTATGGATCTGCTTGCTAATGTTGGTTACTTACATGGTGATGTGTATAATGCTTCAAACTGCATGCGTCAACAGTATGTGTACTGGATTTGGCCTGGAAAACAATTTGTGTTTGCTGTAACCGGCCCACTCGCCATAAAAATTTAATCCCATCAGCATTTTTTACAGCCAGATATTACAAAAGTTGGGTTAAGTGTTTTCTGACAAATACAGATAACTGAAAAAATATATAAAAAAGCAAACATCCCACTACCCTATCAACTTTTATCGAGCATGTATATAGAAACATACATTTTTTAAGCATTACTGTGTGTCTGACATGGATATTTGAAATTTGGCAACCTGGAGTGGCATTTGGTTTCAACATTATGGCTTTTGCATGTGGAGCATACTCTAAGAAAACTTGTATTGCCCATTTAAAAGCCATCAAATGCGTGCCTTTTTCTTGTAAACACTGCTATTTATGAATCTTGCTTAGAGAAAAAGTCATTCGCACTTTTGAGTAAGTGAAATATCTGGCTTTATGCGTTGATTGACGGTGACCAGAAATTGCCAAACACCGCAATGATGAATGGATAAATAATATGTATAACTATCATATCACACACACATTAAATGGCCTGTGAAATCTCATATTTTGGTAGGAGATCTTCATGAAACAAAAATATAGAAGGGTTCTTCAACTTGTTTTTATTATGCCCCTGAAGGTCACAGGGCATATTGAAATTGCACCGTCCGTTCGGGCTGTAACTTTGTCATGTACTGAGGGATTTTAAAATAGCTTGGCACATGTGTTCAGCATATAAAGACGACATGTCACGTGCAAGACCCATGTCCCTACCTCAAAGGTCAAGGTCTTACTTTGAGTTTGATCATTATGGAATGCTACATATATGCACTTTGAGTAGAGATGGTTGTGTTTGGGCTGTAAGTTTGTCATGTACTGACGGATTTTTAAATAACTTGGCACATGTGTTCGGCACATAAAGGTGACATGTGGCATGCAAGACCCATATGACCTTACCTCAAAGGTCTAGGTCACACTCAGAGTATGATCATTATGGAATGCTGCATGCATGCACATAGATTACAGGTGGTCGTGTCCGGTCTGTAACTTTGTTGTGTACTGGAGGATTTTAAAAATATCTTGCCAAATATGTTCGGCACATGTAGGTGTGGTGTGCAATGCCCATGTCCTTACCTCAAAAGTTAAGGTCATACTCAGAGTTTGATCATTATGGACACATTTAATCATCAGTTCCTTCACTTAATTATGGATCTTTCCACCATACTTTGAATGGCATTCCTAACTTACTATGACTGCTCTTGTTTACAATTGATTAGCTCAAACTCAAAGGTTAAGGTACTTTTTATTGCTTTAATGAACATGTTGGTAAACCTATAATTCAAGATTGTTTATGAACAGCCCATGAATATCCATGAATTATAAGTCCATGAACAGATACTTGACAGGGTAGAATCAATCATTGTTCATGGACTGGTTGAAAGGCTGTATTTATGTAGGTAAACTATATATAATCTGGTAAAGACTGGCTGTATTTGTTAGTCTGTGGTGCACTGACAGAAGCTATGTATTTTTAAGTTTGTTAATACAAACTTGTAGCACATATTGAAAGCCCCATTTTTACTCTTGAAAGATTATGCTTATGGCTTGACACACATGTGCATGGTATCTGCAGAAAAGTTTTAATACAAACTATTCATCAGATAATTGCAGTCTGTAAAAGATAGATTGTATATAACTTGCACAGCTGTTTGATAGCTGCCTATTAATAAAATCTGAAAATAGATGGCGGCTCATTGAAACATCTGTTTGTAGTGCTGTAATTCTGAATCTGCTGTAAACCAGTCTTGGCAAAAGTTGGAGATTCTTAATGAATTATCTCTGCCCTAGACTCCTCATGCTGAAGTTTCTTGTGTAAGCATTCATATATGTTCTAGTTTTGAGTATTAACTATCTATCTGGTTTGTCTCACATCACCTGGTGCCATTGTCTGTTTATAAAACTACTTGTATTGTGGTGCTTTGAAGTAATGAGTTAAATGGTATAACTTGGTTTTGTTCCTTGAATTTTTCCAATTAAGGGCTTCTCTCTGAGTAATTATGAGATTTGTATCAAGAAGGCTGATAACATTGAGGAACCTTGTTCATTCCATTGCTCAAGTACTTTGCAATGGGCTCTAAAAGGTGCCAATGAGTTGCAAGTATCCATTTTGCCATCACTTTCAGTCACCTTATCTGTGTATTATATGTGACTTGTTTTAGTCATAAACTAATCCCAATAATAAACCCTGATGATTATTGTTTTTTTATCTTAAAATTTGCATGATTTGATCATTCAGTGTGCCTGAAAAATAAATATGTGCCTTCAATGTTTGATCATGTAACTTCCATATTGCATGTATCATATTTCCTTAGATTTCTTTATCACACAGTCATATTGATGAATGTTTTCTGATGAGCACTTTTGATGATTGTTTGGTCATATTTCTGCATTCATGTGTCTGTCATTATAGTAAAAAAAAGCCATGAAAATATAAGGTATATGAAATTACTAATAACTAAGTGCTAATGTTGATGTATGGCTATATTGAGTCAGTGCACAAAATACTAGAAGTGGAGAAGGTGGAGTCCAGCTTGAGGCTATTTATAGTATGGTTACAGTACATTAGAAAGGTCTGCACCACAGACATTGAAAGGAGAGAGGAACAATTCTTCAGCCATGTTTTCAAATGAATAACAATCTGGTTTCCTCGAGATTGAACTGGTGTATTATAAAGCTATCAGTGAAGTGAGGCTGAAAATGAGACAGGAATAGACAACTGCCAGTTATTCACTACTGAAGTATAAGTGGTTTACAGCCAGGGGTACTTCATCAGCACAGTCTATCCATATTACTTGTTATAAAAGAACCATTACCAATGTACCCTCAGAACACAATGGCTAATTACTTTTGCAAATGGCTGAAAGGTCGATGCTATTTCTGTTGAAAAGTCTGGAGGTTGGCTCTTTAGAAAGATATACAGCAATAATTTTCCAAGAATGCCAACTTGTATTTTGAGTATTACATCGTTAAAATCTGCTGATATGTAGATTAATCAAAGCACTTTGTTAACAGATATAAGCAAGTAAAGGAAATGCCATGTTCAACTTGTCCTGCCACTTAATTGTAGTTTAAACTTGGTTTGGTTTCTTCTGCAGATGGTGCCATTGTACTGTTGGAGTGTTTTGGAGTTTTTTGGAGTTTTTTTTGGTCTCGAGTAGTCCTTACTTTTCCATACACTGTACATGCATTAGTAGCCAGAGTAGTTGAATTCATGGATACTTGTATATTAAACTCAAAATGCATAATTTCCATTTATTCGTTGGTGGGTTTATTATCATTAATGGTGTTTTTCAACATATGGTTTGTTGACTCAGAAACTTCATTTATTCATAACTTCACTGGGGTAATGAAGTGTTTTTGTCAGCCACATATTTTATGTGTCCCCTGCATCCAAACTTGAGTATTCATCTTAGTCTGCACCTATCAGGTATTTAATTGGCAATTACAAGTAGGTTATATGAGTTAATAGGTTATAAAACAATAAGGTTTATCTGATAGTGTTGGTTTTAGATTTCTGTCTACTATCTACATACTTTAGGTGTCGTCTGTCACTAGTATGCATTGTGTGTTGTTGGGTGTACTGTGCCTTAGTTGTATTAATTACACTTTTTTATATCTTCTCCATTTTGCAAAATGTGTCTTACACATGATTGCAGTAATTATCTACATTTAACCTATCACTGCAAAGGGTTGTTCAAGTGAGAATTTTCATTGTAAAGACATATTAAATGTGTTATTACAAGCACTGGACCAAAAGTTAGCAGCTTCTTTTAAGTTATTAGTATGGAATAGGAGCAATATGTCCCGAGGGTCACTCAGAGGGCCACTGATCATCCCCATGCATGTCTGCTTTTAAACAGGCCTAATATGCTATTTTTGATACAAAGAATTGTGTAGACTGAGTAGAAGGTTGGTCAGTATGTCACATCACTGTCAATTAAATCTATGGTACATTGTTACTCTTATAAGTGTTGGTAAATGGGAGGTGAAGGTCATTTGACCATGAAGTTATATCTGTTTTGTTTCTTTTTGACATTGACACAATTTGTTCTTTTCCAAATGCATTTTGTTCTGGCATTTCTTGTTGTCAGACATTTTCTCTGACCTCTGGCGTGTTACACAGGACCCTGACGAAAGTTCTCATCAGATATATGTCTCAATCTCACATTTTCAAGAAATTACATTAAGTCAATAGGGCTGATCTTAAAATAGTTTTAGACATATTCTATTACCACTATCCATGGTGATACTGTTTGATGTATAGCTTAAAGTATACAAATATTGATAGATTTGAATGGAGAAGTCTCAATTTGAAGAGTGTTGTAAAACAGTGGCTTGAAAAATGTAGTATTGTAAAACTGTAAAATAAGGAACTTATGTGTACTTAATTGGTATTTTTTGACTGATTTGGTATTTTTTGACTGATTTATAGACTGTCCTTTGTCCCACATTAGTTTTACTAAATGCGTGTGTGGTTTAGACATTTTGGAAACACTTAAATGTCTATTCAGTATAATTTTAGGTGATTTTATCAATTAGAATATAATAAAATAGAGTCATAATTGATAATAAAAAGCTGCTTTATGCCCATAATTTATTTGCTATACGTTGAAGTCACAAAGATTTCAATGCATCCTATCATAAAATGTATTATTATCTTTGTTCGGAAGGAAGTTTTTGGCTAATATTGTGAGTGTTTAAAGCAATATTGTTGTAAAGTGTTATGAAATAAGCAGGTTTGTACAGTCTTGTTATGCTGAATCCTTGTTTATTGCGTTCTCTACTTTTGATAAAAGATTACAGTACATTCAATTGATCCAAATTAGACAATTTCAACGCAGCATTGAAATTTTTTGTGTGCTTGAGATGTATTTTAAGGTTAGATAAAATTTAATCTTTTTTGTTAGGGATTGTTTACATAACTGCGTTGTTACCCACTTGTCTGTCACAAAGACCAGACCATTTTTCATATCTCATGAATATCTCAAGATAATTTCAATTTTACATAAATGTGAATGAGATTTTACACTGAATTCATTGATAGGAAGAATAGCTGGGATGAAAGAGATTTTAAATAAACCTTGAAGTTGACATTATTCAAATTTTTGCTTGAATGATGAATCATTTGATGTTTGAGAATCGCGGCAGCTGCCATGCACGCACGTGGCTTAACATTTGAATGGATTATATGTATTGCTTACCTACTTTAAGTTTAGCTGTACTGATGTTTTATCTCCATTTCATTATGTATGTTGACTTTCAGGGTTTGAAACAGATTAAAACTTAGTATTAGATGTAGTGTCAGAGAAGAATTATAAATTTGTCGGTAAATAAACGGTAATTTGCTTGCACGGTACCATTGATCTTGGCCTGGACATTTCTTTCTCTCTGTTGCAGGCTTTTTAGTGTCTGAAATTTAAAAAAACATCTTGATGAAAATCTTGAAACCTACCTAACTGACCCACCCCAAAATTGTTACATGGTTTACTTTAGCTGACGTGATTTTTAGGGATGACCGTACACCTTAAATTTCACTGCAAAGCTGTTTTGTTTTTACTTGGCCTTGGAAGTCTTCTTTGTTAAAGTTCAAATTGTAATTAGTTCATTAAGGTGAAATACTTAAAGCTAAACAATTATATCTTATGATTCAGTATGATGGCACATTTATATATGCTGCCCTTATAGTTTTGAAATAATGTGACTGGCGTTTGACTCATTATATACGACAGATCTTCATGGCTCATTAAAATTTCTGAGATTAAACACCTAGATTAAACAGTACTTCGAATATTTATTTGATTATAATAAATTAATTCTCTGTTATGTAAAAGATTCACAAGTAAGATTAGATGTAAAGTTGAATGTAGGTTATTGTATTCATTTATAATCCATGCTAAAGATGCTTCGTAATTTTATGTCCCTGTTATAAACGTGTCGTTTGATGTCTCAAGGTATGTCAACAATTCCTGCGTGTATCATCAGCCTGAACCCTTGCAGGGTTAATTTACATAAATCTGAATATATTATAGTGGTGATTATGATTTAGTGATATATACAACATGCATATGTATGTGCATGATTGATGTGGGGAACCTTCTATATATATGTGATATTGTTCCGTAGTGCGCTATTTTCAGGGTTATATCGTGTTAATGGCTGTATTGTGACAGGGGCATTGCGGAGAGTTTTATGAATTAGCCTCATGTAATACGAAGAAGGGTTTCATTTGGAAAGAAGTTCAGTCAACAACCATTTTATGAAGTGATATCTCACTCAATGGTCTCGTATATACTGGGATTTCTTTACGCTTGAAAAACAAACTTCAGCTGTCTGTTGGGGGAATGTACACGACACTGGTTTGTAATAAGCTCTCTTTGCATAATAGTGTTTTTTTCTCAAGTGGTTGAGTATTTTTTAACAGGAGTGTTAAGTGTGTTTCAGTTGGCAGTTTATGATATTTAGTCATACTGTCTATTTGAAATCTGGTAATAAATACGAGGGAAGTTTATATAATTTCTGTACTGAATGGCAGTAGTTTGAGAAACAGGCAGTTTTGAATATTGTGTGATAAGCGCCACTTTGCCATTCTATTAAACTGTGAATGTTGCAGTCATTTTTAAACATTCTGTCTGATTTTGAGTCATTTTTTGAAGTTTTTAAATGTGATTGTTGTATCTGAAAACAGTCGACACATTCTTTGGGTTTACTCCAACAGTTGGTATTTTATTGGCCTCATATTCTCCCCAGTATGAGTAAGGCTTTGTTCAGTAAACCTGCTGTTATAATTATATTTGACTTGGCCAAGTTCGATCATACTATGATAATTGACCACTGAAATTGACACCTTCTGTCTGAATGACCAAATAATCACCTTTTGTAATTTGAGTATAGAGTAATTTACATTCCTAGATGACCAATGTGAAATTGACCATTGCGGTCACAAGATCAACTTTTGTTTGTTCAAACACACATTACCTTCGACAAGTAGCTGGGCAGTGATTATTTAAGTATTCAAAAAAGTGACATCGGCTTTTCGATAAATGATTTCATTGGTATTGCATCAAAGATTTGTAGGTTTTTTAGTTTATTTGCATGGTATTTAAATTTTCATGTGTGGGCTGCTATTGACATTTCACTCCTGTGTTGTGTTAGTAAATCTTGTTAAAATGTCAGTGAAACACTTGCTGAACAGGTTCAAGAGCTTAAATAGTGGTTTTACTGTGTTTTTGATGTCATTGATTTAATTTGTTTTGAATTACTTGTTTTTTAAGTACGACTTCTAGTACTTACATTTAATTTCAAATTAGGCTTATGCATGTTGTCATGTTGATGCTTAGTGCCAATGAGATTTAAGTTTCTCCCATTGCCCTGAGAATGCTTCAAATCAATTGTTCTTTCTTGTGCTCAGCTTCTAGATTTGATTAAATTTTTCTATGGGGTTAGACGGCTTGATAAAGCCATACATTTTGCTGTTATTTCCTCTGTGCAGGAATATGCATAGTGTGCTCATAAAAATTGCAATCATTGCTGCCATGCAAGATTGTATTCCAATGGTTGCCATGCTTAAAATAGCCTCTGCATTAGATCAGGTAATCCTATTGCATCTTGGTATTGGCCCCATATATCACCCACTTGAACCTTACCAGGTAGATTGGTATTTTTGCTGATCTTAACTTTTGCCAATATCTGTCCCACTCCCAGACATTGACTTGGTGGGACAGATATGACTGTAATGTTGAACTTACCCTACATAGCGCATACTTGATCCATTATAACAGTGATAGCTCAAGGACTTCATTGATTAAAATGAGAATTTTCTGTAATTGTCTTGTTTTTTGTTTATATCAAGATGCATTGTATAAAGTTTTTATCATTAATTGTTTATCTGTCTGGATGCATTGACGTAATCATCTGGTAACTCATCTCTGAGTGAACACTCTGGGGAAAACATTGCCTGTCTGCTTTCAAGTGCAATTATCCAATTAATACAAGGCACCTTGCACACAAGGTTATGAGCTGTTCCATCTTGCTGCATGAGCTGTGCCAATTACAAATTTTTAGCCATAAAAGTTAGAGAAATTGATTGAAGATCTTAAATACTGAAAAGCAGTTTTAGCTGAATTTGGTCAGTGGAGAGAAATATTCCTGTTATCAGGACCATTGTCTTGTGTACTGATCATTGAATAAGGTACCAGACCCATAACTAATGAAAGCAAATGGTCAATGGCTGGCTAGGAAGGTCCATGGTCTGGGGTTGTCTGTATATATTGTATATATCTCTCAGTTTGTTGACCAGTTACAAAACTCAGTTTACCCTTTCATTGGATGGTTCTAGTGTTGCAAGGCTGCATTGTGAGGCAGGTATCCAAACTTGGTGTATAATCGTAGGTCCAGGGAGCGGTATCTCTGCTGAAAAATTTTTTTACATGATGGGGGCAATTTCCTTTAATTTAGGGAAAGCTAAACCTGCAATGATGAACAACAGTAAACTGACAAAACTCTTTGTTATTATTTTAGCATGGAAATAAAATCACACTTTTATCTCAGTACTAAAAAACTTACATTAATGTGGTAGGGAGATAATATGATAAATTAAGTTATCACTTCATATTTCAGTTTACATGGGTCACTGTCCTGTATGTAGTTAATGTACCTGACAGGTACCATAGTGTGCTAGGTGGCCTCGTGTTTCACTCCACTCATATTTTATTGTACCTATCAAGATGCTAAGTGTGAAAGTAAGGCCCATTAATGACTTAATATTGTTGTGTAAAAACACATTGTCAGGGTGAAAGAGTCAGTGTGTATATGTTGTGGTGGAAGGGTATGTCAGTGTGTATATGTTGTGGTGGAAGGGTATGTCAGTGTGTATATGTTGTGGTGGAAGGGTATGTCAGTGTGTATATGTTGTTGTGGAAGAGTCTGTCAGTGTGTAAGAGTCTGTCAGTGTGTGTATGTTGTGGTGGAAGGGTATGTCAGTGTGTATATGTTGTGGTGGAATAGTCTGTCAGAGTGGAAGAGTCTGTCAGTGTGTATATGTTGTGGTGGAAGAGTCAGTCAATGTGTGTATGTTGTGGTGGAAGGGTATGTCAGTGTGTATATGTTGTGGTGGAATAGTCTGTCAGGGTGGAAGAGTCTGTCAGTGTGTATATGTTGTGGTGGAAGGGTATGTCAGTGTGTATATGTTGTGGTGGAAGAGTATGTCAGTGTGTATATGTTGTGGTGGAAGGGTATATGTCAGTGAGTACATTATGTTGTGGTGGAAGAAAATCTGTAAGTGCAATGCAGTTGTTGTTCAGTCTTGGTGAAAGCTGTGTTTATGAAACTCGTGTGGCACTGGTAGCTACTTCAGATAGATCCTTGAAGAAATAAACCAGAAATACGAAAGCTATTGTGTTCAAACAATAAGATGTAAATACAGATTTTGATGAAGCATGTAGATGTTGTCTTGGTATAGTGTAGTATGGAGTCATTTTGGGACTCATTTGGTACGGGGCAGAAGTCGTCTCAAGGTTGTTAATCAGAGTTTGCAGACAAGTCTTGTCATTGCAGCTTTGTCATTGGTCAAATTTAAGACTGAGTTTGGTACTAAACAAATCAAAGGCTACACTGACTTGGTCAAATGGCTGCCATGTAAAACAGCAATATTGATACAAGAGATCCTTAAGTGCATAATGTTTTGTGGATTGTTATTTTTCCTAATGTATGTGGCTTTCCCCGTAGTTACGTATTCTCTCTGTTTTGTTCACTGAAACTTTAATTCCCTGTCAATTTAATATTTATATGCATATTTTTTCTATATTTTCAGGTGATCATTTACAAGTATGTCCGCAGGGAAGTACATGTTGTACGTCAGACATGGAGTCAAAACTCAAGTCTTTAAGTATGAAGCAATTCGAGAATGTAGAAAATGAGGCATTTAAATTTATCAGATCTACATTTGTTTCAAGAACGAAAAAATTTGATGGTAAGTTCAGTTTTGTTAAATTTTTGTCCAATGTGTAAATAGAGGATTGGTACAAAACTGAAGTGACTATATCTTCACCACAACTTAATTACACTAGTTTTGCCTCAAATCCTTGAAATTAATGAATAAATGTGCTCATTTGTGGTCACATTTTGTTCTCACTGGCCTGAAATGTCATTTTACTTGTCATAAAGCAAATTTACTGTTCATGGGACTTATGAAAACTTTCTAAAAAGCTGTTTTGTAGAACAATCAGATCTTGTCATTGAGATTCATAAACTTTGCAAACTAGTAAAATGAGAAGAAAAACCAAAACAGGGACGAACATGGGTGGGGGGCATATCAGCACAGCACTCTTTCATGTGCTCTGTGAACTGCACTTCAGTAACATTGCACTATACTGTGGTATGTGTTTTCTTGTTTTTGTATAAAACAGTTAATTTAGCGCTATCATTTACAAAAACCTTTTGGCATTTGGGTGTGTTTTGTTTTTACTGTTGTAAGGCATCTGTTATATAACTAAACCAGAAGTATAATAAAGAATATAGGTATTTATACATCAACATAAATATCCAAACAGCCACAGTTACATCTCTGGAACTCTGTCTGGAGTTTATGAAGCAAAACTGTTGTAAGTTTAGATGAAATAGCAGTTCTATACAATATTTTTGTGCCATTATTCTATTATGAACGGTTCAGTACTGTTCGAACTGGTTTTGGAACTGTTCTTAAATGATAACCAAGTTATCATCTCTTAGTCTGTTTGATTATCTTGCAGCAAATTCTTTCAATTGATATGCACTCAGAATTGGCCTCTAAAATTGACAGAAACATATAGGTAAGGTATCAGGATAGTTTTGGTATCAATTAAGCACTCTTGAAGTTAGAATTCTGGATTGTCAACTATGATAGTAAAGCTGAGAAAGTAGTATGTGCTGATTTAAATGTCAAATATGGAGAGTTTGAGTGCAGAAATGAGCAGAGGCTCTAATTTGTTCAATAAGTGTCTGTTGCTGTCTTTTGAGATGTTTGAGCAAGGTAGATTTAGCACATTAGATCAGTTCAGGAGTTAAATTTTGAGCAAACTTATTTGATCACACTTGAGGTAAAGACACAGTCTGACAGTTCAATTTAAGGAAGAAACAAATCTTAATAATAGGTTCTTTCTGTCAATTGTTGTTATTTGAAACACGATCATCATTTTACTATAAGACATAGGAGTCATTAAAAATATGTTTACTGAGGGTCTATAATTCAAGTACATCACAGGATTGTCTGGTATTTTGATATGTTTACAAGCCCTGTGTATAAATCACCTGAGTACAGATCAATGATTCCAGTAAATCAGAAAGTTCACCTGTATAATATCATTGTATATAATCTTAATGTGTGCCTTCAATAATAGGTGCTTATATTTCATGCATGATTTTCTGTACCGAATGTTTAAAAGATGCTTATAAATATAATGTTTTTCAGCAATTTTTATTGCTATGATTTGGTTGTATCCCAGTCGAAAAAAGTCTCTTTTTCCCAAATTGAAACCAGAATTTTAAAAAGTCTTTCTGTATGATAAAGTCTGTCTGTAAATCGCCAGATATAAGTTTTTTACATTCACAGGCAACTGCTGCAAATGTGATTGTTTGTAGCATGTTAATTTGCATTGAATGTCTACTGTTGTTTCTAATTTTGACCATTTTGATCCATAAGTCTCCATTTTTTGTTCCCGATACTGTAATAAGAACCCTGTATACAGTAACGTATAGTGTCATTTTAAAAATGGAATATTTGGTTATAAATTAAGGTATGATACATAAATACTTCAAAATTTCGGAGAATAGATATGCCTCGCTTCTAAAATGAACTACTCTCTAGAGATAGTAGGAGAGAAAATCATCTAAAAGATGATCAGTTTTATGGTTTATAATCCCGGAATTAACGTGAGATGTTGGCAGCTCAACAAGATTGGAGACTGATCAGTTCAGAAAACAGTTACTATCTAAAATATCAATCAGAATATATATGTTTAGGAATGTTTTGATGCCAGAGTTTTTATGTAATAACATGGAATGAGAGAAAAAGCAATACATGATTTACCAATGTGATTAAAATTTCTAAATAAATATAGTGCTATTTGTGTAAGTTTAAGGTATTACATTTGATCAAAGCTAAAACATTTTCATGTTTGTTTGAAGTTGAAATCCATTAAGATTTTGAATTAATCGCCCTGCTTTAGTGTATAAAGCAGTAAAATATTTTCATATTTGTATAAGGCTACCCTTTAAACAAAATGTTTATTTATGGTATTCCGACTGACCCATTTAAAATGACCACAACTCATTTATTTGCTCCTCCATTTTTAAATTTTGCTTCATTTTCCCTCTTTAAACTGATGTATACCAACAAATAATTTTTCAATTAAAAACAAATAATTGGCCAAATACCAATCCTGCTGTATCGTTGCGAGACAGGGTACCAGAAACAAACTATTGATAAAGAATGCTCTTGCTACAATGTTATATGATTATATGATTGCATCATGATAATCATTGATTGCATCAAGTACGATTCTACTTTTTAATATATTTGCTAAATGAAATTCTTTTACCCTTGGTATTATAACATTTAGGTCCAGGTCATACCTTAGATTACAAGCCTTTAATCCTTTGATGTTTTATTGCTTACTCCAAGTCAGTATTGCACCATCCAGGTGCTACACTGTATGTAATGGTTTTCCTCTGTGTCTTGTCTCTTGATGAAAAATATTGAAAATGGATTTGAGATTAAGTTCTTACTGTGAACGCCTTAGGGTTCTGCTGTGGTTTAAAGGTAGAAAAGTCCCTTTGCAAAATTGGTATCAGTAGAAACCTTTGGGGATGGATTGTTTCGATTAATCCCTAATGATACGACTAACAATACAGACTTTTTTTTTCTTTTTTCATGAAAATGTCTTATAGTTGTGGCATTTTAAGATGTATATAGATCTATTAAAGCAAATGAGGAAATTATCTGATTCTCATTAATTATTTATGGTATTTTTTTGGCTTACTAATTAAGCAATCGTTTATCTGTAGAGCATATTTCTGTGCTTAAATTATTTAATTGGCTCATTAGGGAGGTTCAATCTGTATGAGTGATTAAATCACAACTGATACTAAGAGTAAGACAAGTTGTGGGTTATTTGTAAAATGTCTCATGTGTGTGGATCAGGAGGATGAATATCATTGGAATATATCAACCCTCTCGAGCCTACAAATACTGGGTTACCTCGATTGTTCTCAATGTTCCCTCCCCATTGTTAATGTTTGCTACCTCACTCCACTTACAATATCTTATTCCAGAACAATATATATACTGATTATAAGCATTGATACCAGTTGATGAAGATTGATGCTTTGAAAGTAATTGTCAACTAAGGAGAAAAAGTGCAATTCTGGTTCCTGTATTTATGTAAACTGACTTTAAAAGTCCTTGTGATTGGTACTTAGTGAATTCAGTTAGAAATATCACTGAAATGTAACCACAGTTGTATCAATTGTGTTATAAGTTCTGATTGGTCATTCATCGTCTATGGGTGATGTCACTGTGGTGAAAGCTATGGATCACATGACTGTGATATAAGATCTGATTGGTCATTCGTCTATGAGTGATGTCATTGTGGTGAAAGATATGGATCATGTGACTGTGATATAAGTTCTGATTGGTCGATCATCTATGGGTGATGTGTGTCACTGTGGTGAAAGCTATGGGTCATGTGACATTGTTATATTAGTTCTGATTGGTTGTTTGTCTATGGGTGATGTCACTTTGGTGAAAGCTGTGGATCATGTGACTGTGATATAAGTTCTGACTGGTCATGTATGAATTCATTATTTTAACAGAACTAGCAAACGTCATTAAATGGACATGATGACTGCTTGATAAACAATCTCATGATGCAAAATTTGACAGAAATAGATGCTGTGGATAAATTTCATTGGATCATTGCTATATTAATATCATGTGACTGTGATAAACACTTTGATGGGCTACTGATGAACTCATAATTTGACAGAACTAGATGTATCTGGTCTTATCCTGTTTGTATGAAAGATGGTGGGAGTTTTATCTGCTGAAGGTATTAACAGTTTTCAGATGTGATCATATCAACATGCAAGCATAAAGATTTAATGGAATGGACCTGAAAATAACTGCCGTGCAAGATACTGCTTACAAGAATCACAACTTCCGATCAATGTATTGATCTGTATTGTGACTCAACATTTTGAAATGAAGCTTTCTATGTTGGCAATCTGTAAGGAGACCAACGTGGATGAGAATTTGTATAAATGATTATTTCACAAACAATTCGACAGAAATCATTTAAGAAAATAAATGAAAAGACCAGCTTGAATCCTGAATGTTGTTTTCTGTGAACATTATCTGAGTGGCTCTTATGAAGAAAATATTGATCTATACACTGAAAGTGCTGCAAGTTATTGGTTTTTAAGTCTGTTTAGGACATAATTATCATGCAAAATTTGAATAATTTTATGTCTGAAATAGGAAGCATTAATTGGATATTAATTAATCAAACCTGATAGTTAAGAGATGAAGCTGTATTTGACAGAAGTTTCCATTTTCTCATATCAATGCTGACAATTGGATTGGGATCCTGTTTCTGGTGTTGGTGTTATAAAGAGAGTCAAATCTATTTGGTAAAATAAACAAGGTTATTCGATTCATTGATGTTCAAATTAAAAACCTGCTCGGATTGCTTGGTAAATGATCTTGACTTTGCAAAATATGGAGCAATGCGCTTATAGAGAAGATATTACTCGTTGAAAGAAATAGGATGTTAGAAGTATTCATATATACATCAATTTAGAACTGATTGGAACTGGAACAGAACACCATTGAAGGTCATACATCTGAAGTCATATTTCCACCACTTTGATTTGCTTCATGTAGGAAAGTTATGCGGTTGTTTGCAAAATAACACTTGAGTACTGCAGGTTGGGTACCAGGGAACATTCAGTACTCGTTGGGTACCAGGGAATATTGAGTTCTGGTTGGGTACCAGGGAACATTGAGTACTCGTTGGGTACCAGGGAACATTCAGTACTTGTTGGGTACCAGGGAATATTGAGTTCTGGTTGGGTACCAGGGAACATTAAGTACTGGTTGGGTACCAGGGAACATTCAGTACTGGTTGGGCACCAGGGAACATTCAGTACTGGTTGCAAGGTACCAGGGAACATTCAGTACTGGTTGCAAGGTACCAGGGAACATTCAGTACTTGTTGGGCACCAGGGAACATTCAGTACTGGTTGTGTACCAGGGAACATTCAGTACTGGTTGTGTACCAGGGAACATTCAGTACTGGTTGTGTACCAGGGAACATTGGTCAGACCAACTGACCACCAAATACAAGGCTCACTGTTGACAATCAGCATAAAACTCCCAACCCAACATAGTATAGAAATCACTGGGAGATAATTAGGGGATTCATACAGTGTAAACAACCACAAATGAAACAATCTTTAGCTTGGAATTGTAGTTACTATTACTGATGTGAGAGACAGGAGAAAAAAACATGTGTTGCTCATTTGTGTCTTTTCCATTACATGTTCAACGTAAGTATGGCAAACTACAGTGAAAATAGCATTCTCTGTCATCACAATACAAGAAACGAATCAGTTATTTCTCCCCTCGCCAGACGCTTTACATACTGTACCCTAGTAAACAGAACATGTGTAAAATGTCAGGAACATTTCTTTCCTCCATTGAGAAGATTCCTTGTTGATTCCCAGCAGTGGATTTGTTTATTTTGTCCTAATGGACTATACTGTGACAGGTAGGGGATTAGTATTGTGTCAGAATTTGCTAATGTCCAACAGTTAACATGTTTACCCGGACCAAAATATTATTTTCTTTGTATACAGTAAATTGCTTTGTATTTTACCAGACTTGGTGATGATGCTACACCTTTTGCAGCCATATTGATGCACTGCATCAACTTTATCTTGTTACATAATTTGTTGCGCTTGTGTATTAATTCCACTCAGTGAAAACATGTGCCAAAATATGTGGTTAAGTTTTCAGCAATTGATATTGCCATGCTTGAAAAATTAACTGACCAGTAATGCCATTTTTATTTTTTTTCCATTTTAATGGCCAGTGTAAAAAAGTCCTGTGCCAATTATTTCTTTATAGTGTTTGTCCCATGCTGATTACTGTATGTCTCTACTCTGCAATGGGCTCAAGGCAGTGAAAAACAACCATATTCTTGGTGCAGTTTCATCCAATATCTGAAACTCTTGGTAGTAATTTGTAAGGGCCATTATTATGCCTAATTGTGGTCTGTCCCAGACAGTGCACTATAATTGCATCTAAGGACACAGGTGTTTAGAGATATTTGTGAGGCCATTAAAAGCCACCACTGTCTTGATGGTTACTGCACATAAATAATGGCACTCTCTTATGCAAATAAAGCATATCCATAACTGAATGCAGCACACCTGTCGTCAAATTAAACATCCATAACCAAATAAAAATGCATGGATCCATAATATTATTTAACACATTGAAAACCAAATAAAACACATAAGGTATGTACAAACTGTATGTAACCTGTTAAAAACACATTTCTTACCAAAAACCCCACATTTATTATCAAATTATACTTATCCATTGCCAAATAAAAACATCTGTGACCTAGTAAAATTAAATGGAACACATCTATAACCTAATCTAAATAAAACACATTTGTAACCTTGTAAAATTAAATAAAACACATCTGTAACCTAGTAAAACTAGATAAAACACATGTAACCTAGTAAAAGTAAATAAACACATCCATAACAAATAAAACATCCATTACCAGGTAAAATATGTTCTTAACATCCATCCATAATCAAATAAAACATGTCCACAGTCAAATAAAACATGTCCACAGTCAAATAAAACATGTCCACAGTCAAATAAAACATGTCCACAGTCAAATAAAACATGTCCACAGTCAAATAAAACATGTCCACAGACAAATAAAACATGTCCACAGTCAAATAAAACATGTCCACAGACAAATAAAACATGTCCACAGTCAAATAAAACATGTCCACAGTCAAATAAAACATGTCCACA
This sequence comes from Mactromeris polynyma, assembly GCA_032209605.1. Classification (NCBI taxonomy): domain Eukaryota; kingdom Metazoa; phylum Mollusca; class Bivalvia; order Venerida; family Mactridae; genus Mactromeris; species Mactromeris polynyma. Next base: position 27,032,445 of record JASFXZ010000001.1, read on the forward strand.
GTCAAATAAAACATGTCCACAGTCAAATAAAACATGTCCACAGTCAAATAAAACATGTCCACAGACAAATAAAACATGTCCACAGTCAAATAAAACATGTCCACAGTCAAATAAAACATGTCCACAGTCAAATTAAACATGTCCACAGTCAAATTAAACATGTCCACAGTCAAATAAAACATGTCCACAGTCAAATAAAACATGTCCACAGTCAAATAAAACATGTCCACAGTCAAATAAAACATGTCCACAGTCAAATAAAACATGTCCACAGTCAAATGAAACATGTCCACAGTCAAATAAAACATGTCCACAGTCAAATAAAACATGTCCACAGTCAAATAAAACATGTCCACAGTCAAATAAAACATGTCCACAGTCAAATAAAACATGTCCACAGACAAATAAAACATGTCCACAGTCAAATAAAACATGTCCACAGTCAAATAAAACATGTCCACAGTCAAATAAAACATGTCCACAGTCAAATTAAACATGTCCACAGACAAATAAAACATGTCCACAGACAAATAAAACATGTCCACAGTCAAATTAAACATGTCCACAGTCAAATTAAACATGTCCACAGACAAATAAAACATGTTCACAGACAAAAAGAACATGTTCACAGATGAATGAAACATGTTCACAGACAAATAGAACATGTTCACAGACAAATAAAACATGTCCATTATAGTCAAACAAAACATGTCCACAGCCAAACAAATCATGTCCACAGCCAAATAAAACATGTCCATTATAGTCAAACAAATCATGTCCTCAGCCAAATAAAACATGTCCACAGTCAAATTATTCATGTCCATAGCCATATTAAACACATCCATAGACAAAAAACACATCCATAGTCATATAAAACATATTGTTCATATCCAAATAAAGAAAGTCCATTGCCAAATTAAACGTGCCCAAAGTCAAATAAAACATGTCTATAGTCAAATAAAACACATCCATAGTCAAATTAAACATGTTTGTTGATATCCAAATAAAGAAAGTCCATTGCTAAATAAGACATGTCCAAAGCCAAATATAATATATCTATAACCAAACAAAATATTCCATAACTGGATGACTTCTTTCTTCCCTCCATGACACTCCAGTGAATGGTAAATATTACATTGAATGTGATCTTTAACAGCAATTTTGGTTGCACAATATTTATCTTAAATTTACAAATATTGCCTATTGTTGCATTCAGTTGCCCTTTAATATTATTTTCTTTTTTTGTTGTTCGACATGAATAATGTATGGTAAATTAACTTTTGTTAAAATTATGATGGCTGACAAAAAAAATTAGCTGTAGACAACTGACCTGGTTGCATGCATGCTTTTTACAGATGTTTCAGCCAGTGAAATTAAATGTCAAATCTCATTATTTGTTGCAGTTTTCCATTTTTTTTCAACATTGCATTATGGGAAACTGTTCCCTCTTGTTTTTTGATGATTCTAAAATGTGATAAGATAATTATTTGAGAGTTTTATTATTATACCACATTTTCTTTGTTGCATGCTTGGTGCACGTTTACTTGTTTGAGGTTTTCTGGGAGTATCAAGATATGCAACTTGACTCCAAAACATGAAATTTGATGCATGTGGAAAACTTCTTAGATTTGCTATGTGAACTTATTATGCAGCTGGTCCTATGAGGGGACAATATTCACCAAGAGCCATCAATCAAAAAATATTTGTTTCCATGACCTACCTTCAGAAAGTGACCTGATTTAAATTTTTCGGGGTCTTTCAAAAATCAAACTTGTAGCCAGCTTTTACAACCCAAAGATTGTTGTTAAAGGTACTGCAAACACAATTTTGGAAGGATAACCCCAGTCAGAATACTAGTAAGTGTTTCCTCTGTTTCAGATTTATAAATTAGAACTCGGGGTTGAAGAGAAATTGATAAACCACTTGCACAATGCACTTTATTGTGGCAAGTCTCTTATTCTCCTGAACATAGCATTTAAAACTGAAGCATTTGATTAAAATCAGCATTTGCCAGATGTGCAGTTAATAATTAATGTTGCATATTTGTAGTAACGTAACATTTCATGCATAACATTTATTTCTTGCAGATGGTTTTCACTTTCTTCTATGATGTATTCAAACGGGTAACTTCGTTCATTTCGAGAAATCAAGATAAACTATAACCTCATAATTATATTGCTTTAAGCTTACTGTATATATATATATATGGTACAAATTGACGAACAGGTGCCTTTGGCCTGGAAGCCACTGCATCCTAACTTGGAAGCCACTGCATCTCATGCCCCTCACCCCTAACTTGGAAGCCACTGCATCTCATGCCCCTCACCCCTAACTTAGTATTTGACTCCCTCTGTAGCTAGATTTCTTTCCTCTACGGGAGATATCCAGCAGGATTGTAGGTGGTTTTTGGTGGATCCCTGGTGCATGCATGTGACCAATATAATGCATGGAGGGGCACCTGGGTGCTTGAAGAAATCATGTGATAACTGCACACAGTCTGGGGTGCTTTAAGAAATCATGTGTCAACATAGCACACAGTCTGGGGTGCTTGAAGAAATCATGTGGTAACATACCACACAGTCTGGGATGCTTGAAGAAAGCATGTGTCAACATAGCACACAGTCTGGGGTGCTTGAAGAAATCATGTGGTAACATACCACACAGTCTGGGATGCTTGAAGAAAGCATGTGTCAACATAGCACACAGTCTGGGGTGCTTGAAGAAATCATGTGGTAACATAGCACACAGTCTGGGATGCTTGAAGAAAGCATGTGTCAACATAGCACACAGTCTGGGGTGCTTGAAGAAATCATGTGTCAGCTACATAGCACTCTGTCTGGGGTGCTTGAAGAAAGCATGTGTCAACATAGCACACAGTCTGGGGTGCTTGAAGAAAGCATGTGTCAACATAGCACACAGTCTGGGGTGCTTGAAGAAATCATGTGTCAGCTACATAGCACACAGTCTGGGGTGCTTGAAGAAAGCATGTGTCAACATAGCACACAGTCTGGGGTGCTTGAAGAAAGCATGTGTCAACATAGCACACAGTCTGGGGTGCTTGAAGAAATCGTGTGTCAACATAGCGCACAGTCTGGGGTACTTGAAGAAAGCATGTGTCAACATAGCACACAGTCTGGGGTGCTTGAAGAAATCATGTGTCAGCTACATAGCACACAGTCTGGGGTGCTTGAAGAAAGCATGTGTCAACATAGCACACAGTCTGGGGTGCTTGAAGAAAGCATTTGTCAACATAGCACACAGTCTGGGGTGCTTTAAGAAATCATATGTCAACATAGCACACAGTCTGGGGTGCTTGAAGAAATCGTGTGACAACATAGCACACAGTCTGGGGTGCTTGAAGAAATCGTGTTCAACATAGCACACAGTCTGGGGTGCTTGAAGAAATTGTGTGTCAACATAGCGCACAGTCTGGGGTACTTGAAGAAATCATGTATCAACATAAGCACACTGTCATGTAATTTAGTAATGGCTGTCGCAATAAATGTTCATTTGAAGACAAAAATAGTCGGGCCTCATAACAGTATATCTGTCCAGTTTGGTAATAAATCTTTTCTTGTACTTGACAACTATGAAACGTATGCTGCGTCCAAGCTATGTCCTTAACGTCACCTTGTGTAAACAAATGACTTTAGTTGCTTTTTCCCTAATAAGTTGTTTATCTCAGTGACCTTACGAAACCTTCTTGTTCATTCCTCAGTTGTATGAAAGGCTGTCTAACTTGATTTTTACCTTACTTGATATGGAATGCATAGAAAGATTGGTATAGCTGATAAAGTGGCAACCACTCAAGTTGTAGGTCATGGGTTTTACCCCTCAGGTAGGGGTGGGTTTAATTTATTATATTTTATGACACAAATAGATTTTTCTGAGAAGCGGACTCGAGAGTTCTCAATTTAATATAAAGCTTCAAAATGTTTTTGTTATTAAGCTTTTATGTCCAATTTTGAATTGGGTCACCAGTCTAAAACCCGAGAATCTGATTGGCTGTTTCTCGGCACCACAAATTTTATTTTGGAACCCGAGAATCTGATTGGTTGTTTCTCGGCACCACAAATTTTATTTTGGAAATGAGAAGTTTAGTTGAACTTTCATGATGTTTTATACCATTACAGCTATTGATATATTGCTTTATGCAATACCATGTACAAGTCTTGAATCAAAATATATCATAATTCTTACTTTTATTGCTTCAAATTAAGGTAGTTTAGTACAATTCATTCCAGTTTTAAATTTTTGTGTTCAAATTCCTGTGATTCTGAACTATTCAAATTAGGAACATTCCTTTAAATATAGTTAGAAGTAAGCTGAAAAAGCAATCGTTTTATGACATGATCTTGCATCAACTTGAAAGCTTTTAACTGGGTTTGGGTGGCTGCTATATTGGAGATGAAGATTAGGTTCAAGTTGTGTGCTGGGTTGTTTAATACTGTAGCAGACATTCTGTCACATATAGAGTTACTATAATATTGCCATAAACTGCCAAATTTCGTGGACTGTGAAATTTTGAAAAGTGAATTCATGCACTTGACAGGTAATAAATGGATTATTTTGTCATCTTGCTTGTGCTACATTTTATTGCTGTGAATTTCCATATAAACTAATGCATCCTACAAATGCATCGGCACACTGATATTGGAAGATTTGTCAGGGATACACGAAAGCTCCAATCACAGTGATTATTTCATTAGTCAGTTCTGTTTATAAGCATGCTTTAAGAAAACTTGATTGAAAATACGAGATATTGGAATATAATATACTTTTAAATCTGTTATCGATAAGTGATTTTAATGAAATTTTGTGGGTCGGTCCAAAAGTATTGGAACTCAAATTTGGTTAAGAAGCACATAACTGTAAGTGTTGAACCAAACTCTCACCAATTGTTTTCTTAGATTGAATTGATTAATGAATGATGGAATGATTGATTGACTGACCTAATGATTGAGTGACTGAATGAAAAAGGAATAACTTAACAAGCAAATGAAAGAATAAATGTGAATTTGAATGAACGAAAACGGAAACAACACACAAATGTATGATGTGAAGAATTACAAAAAAACGTTTACTTTGATGTCGATGTAGTATCTTTTAATCTTAGTGCATATTTTTGAAGTCTATAAATGCAACATTATATGGACTGAATAGACTGGCGTAATTGTTTTTACACTTTCACCCCTAGTGACATACTTATTTGTGTCTTACATAAAATAAGAAACATAATAGGGTATGTTTTGTTGTTAAGTTATGCTATTGTGTTCCATGAGGATTTTAAAAAAATGTATGTCGTGTCTAAATTTGACTTCTAGCTTCTTTGATGTCGCACGATATGCATGTCGTTATTTATGAAATGTCCTTGTTACACGCAAGAATGTGTCCCGGCTTGTCAGTCATGTGACCAAACTTTTAACCTTTCCTACATACCACTTACTTTATATTATAAAGAAGAGTGCCCATAATTATATGATATAAAATTGAATATAAACTGAAGTTCAATATATACGAATGTTACATGATACTTTAAATTTTAGGCAGAATGATTTAAAAATTTCCTTTTCATTTGCCGTATTATTATTTTTTAAATCTATATCATGATGAATGAAGCAGTTGACAGAAAATTCACATTTAACATAACAGCGGACTTCTGCATTGCATTACAGTTAAGACCCCTTCATATGTAAAAAAGGAGATTGTGTAGCGTCATTGTTTTCAGGGGAAATGTTCTGTTGGCTGTTAATATGAGCATAATACAAGGCCGCTTTGGTTTTTTGTAAACTGGGTTTCCCAATATTTGGAAAGTCATACATTTAGATAATTTTGAGCTAGTTTGATTTTTCTTCAGCTGATTTTTGATTTTCTGTCACCAGTCATTCAATTGGCGGATGACATCATGAGCCCTGGCATTTAAGTCAAGAATTATATTAATGGCTATGCTCCAATTTAGTTAATAAAATTAACATATTGGGTGTATCATAACTATAACGAACAATTATTAGATGATATGATTTCATTAAGGTCAATTATTTGTCCATTCTTTAACCTATTTACTTCGAGATTGCCATTATGATCATAATGTTTGTAAAAAACATACTCTATTATCTTGTATATATAATTATCAGTAGTGTTTAAATTCTGGCAACAGTTTCTATATCTTGAGCCAATTGTGGATCTGGTTCAGTTTGAGGATAAATTATAGTTGTAGATCTGGTTCAGTTTGAAGATAAATTATAGTTGTGGATCTGGTTCAGTTTGAGGATAAATTATAGTTGTAGATCTGGTTCAGTTTGAAGATAAATTATAGTTGTGGATCTGGTTCAGTTTGAAGATAAATTATAGTTGTGGATCTGGTTCAGTTTGAGGATAAATTATAGTTGTAGATCTGGTTCAGTTTGAGGATAAATTATAGTTGTGGATCTGGTTCAGTTTGAGGATAAATTATAGTTGTAGATCTGGTTCAGTTTGAGGATAAATTATAGTTGTAGATCTGGTTCAGTTTGAAGATAAATTATAGTTGTAGATCTGGTTCAGTTTGAAGATAAATTATAGTTGTAGATCTGGTTCAGTTTGAGGATAAATTATAGTTGTAGATCTGGTTCAGTTTGAGGATAAATTATAGTTGTGGATCTGGTTCAGTTTGAGGATAAATTATAGTTGTGGATCTGGTTCAGTTTGAGGATAAATTATAGTTGTGGATCTGGTTCAGTTTGAGGATAAATTATAGTTGTAGATCTGGTTCAGTTTGAGGATAAATTATAGTTGTAGATCTGGTTCAGTTTGAGGATAAATTATAGTTGTAGATCTGGTTCAGTTTGAGGATAAATTATAGTTGTAGATCTGGTTCAGGTTGAGGATAAATTATAGTTGTAGATCTGGTTCAGGTTGAGGATAAATTATAGTTGTAGATCTGGTTCAGGTTGAGGATTAATTATAGTTGTAGATCTGGTTCAGGTCATGGATAAATTATAGTTGTAGATCTGGTTCAGGTCATGGATAAATTATAGTTGTAGATCTGGCTCAGGTCATGGATAAATTATAGTTGTAGATCTGGTTCAGGTTGAGGATAAATTATAGTTGTAGATCTGGTTCAGTTTGAGGATAAATTATAGTTGTAGATCTGGTTCAGGTCGTGGATAAATTATAGTTGTAGATCTGGTTCAGGTTGAGGATAAATTATAGTTGTAGATCTGGTTCAGGTTGAGGATTAATTATAGTTGTAGATCTGGTTCAGGTCATGGATAAATTATAGTTGTAGATCTGGTTCAGGTCATGGATAAATTATAGTTGTAGATCTGGCTCAGGTCATGGATAAATTATAGTTGTAGATCTGGTTCAGGTTGAGGATAAATTATAGTTGTAGATCTGGTTCAGGTTGAGGATAAATTATAGTTGTAGATCTGGTTCAGGTCGTGGATAAATTATAGTTGTAGATCTGGTTCAGGTTGAGGAAAAGGTACATTTAGTTTTCAAGTTTTATCAATGACAGAATTTGTTTGTGTTGGAGTCTTGTGTTATTTACATTACTTGTCATGTTCATGATCTCATCAAAATAAGAGTAATTTGTATTCTAAATTTGATATAAATTGGTTTTAACAGCTCGAAGAATTCAGTCAATTTGTTCCGGTGATCTTTTTTAAAAAATATTTTTTGAGATACTTATCTGAAGTAGGATTTATAAGACACTCATTGAAAATGTCCATACATCTTGGCTCGTGATCTCTTGATTTTATGGAAAATACTTCATTGATAATGATATGCATTATGGGTAAAATAAAGCCAAATGAAAGGATTAGCTAGGCAATTTCATGGGTCTTGGATCAAATAAAAAGTTTGTAATGGTGTAAGCTAGTGTTTGAAGTTTTTTTCACTGAAATACTTAGTGATTTTATGAATTTATGAAGGTGTATAAAACACGATATTGAAAATCCTTTGTGATTATATTTTATTCAATTTTGTGTCCTTGAAAAACAAGTTTTTGAACTTGTAATTGGTTTAGTAAGTCTAACTCATGTCTCATTAGCTCCCTTGTCTACTTACTGATCAATATCTTAAATTGTACTTTTTTTTTAGGAAAAGTGAAATTGATATGAGACGAACATGTGATCATACAGTTTTATGTCAAATACACTTCATGAAGTGATATAATCTGTCTTTTGGTCTTACACCGATACCTTAGTTGAATTTCCATTGGCAAAAAGTATCAATTCCTTATATTGATTATAGAATTTCCCAAAAGTCATCTGAAAAACAAAATATAATAGAAATCAGTTCCAATTAAGCCAAAATCTATTTTGAGTCTGGACTAATTTCTATCAGCTTCTAAGCTTCTATCATTCACAGTCAACAGCAAAAAACCAAATTGTTTGTTTACAGTGCATCAAATGTCTGCAATTTTACGTTTATGTTTGTTTGAAAATAGTCTATTTGGGGGGTAAAATTGTTTATCTAGGGAGGTTGGTTTCATGACTATGAAGTACTGATATTCACATGCTATATCAATGTTTGTATTATTATAAATGTACTTAACCAATCATAACTCTGATACTTTTTGTGAACTGAATATATATTTCTCATTTCAGATTTTTTCACCGAACTGTTGGATAATGCCAAAAATGATTTGCACGAGATGTTTGTGCGGACTTATGGACTGTTGTATCAGCAAAATGCTGAAGTGTTTTCCCATCTTTTCCAAGATTTAAAACTTTATTACAAAGGTAACAACATGAACTTGGTGAACATTTTAAACAACTTTTTCATAAATCTTCTACAAAGGATGTTTCAGCTATTGAATGGTCAGTATGAATTTGAACAAGAATATTTGAACTGTGTTACAAACCATATGGATGAATTGAAGCCATTCGGGGACGTTCCACAAAAATTGAAATTACAAGTTAAGAGAGCATTTATTGCTGCAAGAACTTTTGTGCAAGGATTAGCTATCGGCAGAGATGTGATTCTCTCTATGGAAAGGGTAAGTGTTCATATTTTTTCTTGAAAAATCAGTTAAGATCTACTTTGATCACTGCGGGTAATTCTTCGTTTATGAATATAGTACCAAGAGTTATTGCTCATAATTCTTGTTCTCAGTTAATTTGGTATGCCACATTGCTGTATTTAATGCAGTTTAATCTCTGCTGGAATAATTCTGTTTCATCAGGTGAGCAGTTACTGGCATTTTGGGCCCTAATATGATGGCCCTCTTGGAAAGTGTTGAGTACATTGTACACTATGTTAGTTTACATGCACAACTTTTTTCACCATTTTGGGAATGGGTCCGTGTCCAATGTGACAGGGAAAATTGGGGAAACAATTGTCATTGTTCACAATGATAACTTGATAATACTAATTCTTCCACTTGTTACAAATGGTAACACCCTCTAAACGTTTTTCCACATGATATCGCATGTTTTTGCTATTACTCAATTACTGAGATGCAAACCTATCAATCATCAATGCTATATTCCCAATTTTGGGAAGTTTTCAGGTTTGAATTGGGAAAAAAACATCTCCGAATAGGTAAATAGGTCCCTAAATTACCTGACCCAACATTATAAGGAAAAAAGCCCTGGCATGAGGGGACAATTCTTACACAAATTTTAACTCTTAACTTTGGCGTAGGAGAAAAAGGTGCAGAATTTTATGCTTTTGTGACCTCTTGCTCTGCTCATCTTAGCTTTAATAGATACTCCAGTATGAAAAAGTACTTCCGCTTCTTGGGTCACAGCTAGTCGTTGAAATGTTGCAAAATGTTGAAAAAAGTGCCTGATTTTTGAATGGCTTGCCTGATATACAGTAAATTTCACTGTTATTGTATTTGTATACCTTAAACCTGGCTGTAAACTTGTATATATTGTCTGAAAACCTAAACCCGGCTGTAAACTTGTATATATTGTCTGAAAACCTAAACCTGGCTGTAAACTTGTATATATTGTCTGAAAACCTAAATTACAGTACTTTAGCGTTTTATATTGAAGCCATAATTGTTGGCAACAACATGATTAAAAAACAATAAATCCTGCCTTAACTGGAATGTTTGCGTGAGTGATTGATCTGCGTTTCAAGCTGATTGGTGTTTCCAGTGTCCTATTAATGCCTGTTTACTGTATGGAGACACTAGATTAGTTTAGATGTCTCGAAAATGTCTTAATCAATGCAATAATGGAAGTCTGGAGCAAATATAGTTGGCTTAATTGGATTTTTTGGGTTGATTTAGAACAACAATGAGGTATTTATTTTATTCTCACATTTGTCAATACATCTGTGTCTCATTCTCTACTGAATTACCTCTGTGAAACCTTTAGTTCTAAGTAAATTAGGTGTGAGTGATATTCATCATCAATTTCACTCTGGTGACAGAATGGACAGGGAAATTATTATTGTAGTTTAGGTCTAATACCTAATTAATGTCACATCTGTGTGTGAACTCTGCTGAACTTTAGTGTTGTATATATGAAATATATCAATGTCTGTCTATATATTGGGGGAATGCAGAATAAAGTGACTTGGTAAGATATGCAAAAAATGCAAGAAAATATTCTCAAGCCTGTGTCTTTATTCTTGTCCACTTAATTTTAAATGCTTTTTGAATTCCTTAAAATTCTCTTAACAAAACAGTACAGTAGTTTTGTTTATCTCTTTCACAGCTGTAGAAATTATTAGCTTACATTTTTTGGACTGGTTTTATGGACTATTTGACTGGTTTTGCAGGGTGCAGTATGATTGTTTGTGTATGTTGCAGACTTAGGTGTTGTATTTTATACAAAATAGGACTATGTTTCATGCAGGCTATCAAAATTGCTTATGAATTAAATTGAAAATGTGTCTACCCTTCCAGACTGGTACATTTGCTTTATCTAACCAACATAAGTAAAACATCATGAAACACTCATGTGAAACTTTTCAAACTGATCTTGCATACATCAACCCTGGCTTGAAATGAAGATAAAAGTGTCTCATATGTTTTCTGAAATCTGATAAGCAGTTTTATTATACTTAAAAATTTCAATACTCCAGAAAAAACGATACGGAGAGGATTGGTTATCAAATTTTTTTAAAAAAGAGGCAAATTATTTGAGCTTGAATATTGAGCTGGATTGAAGCTGATAGAAATAATGCTTGGAATACCTCCCATGGCTCACGAGATTTCGCTTACATTTCCTCGGGCAATATTGCAATTATACAATCTTCCCGTAATTATAAAATTTTCAACTGCTTTTGTTTAAATTTCCCCCATGGTAACGATAATTGTTGGTTTGTGGTATATTGCTGCTAAATCTTTGTTGCTTTACTTAATGGCCTGAGGTAGAGTTATGGAAATCAAATTTATAGACCAAAATTAATTGCTTGATTGTTGGTTGTGCATCTGCTACAATGTTTTTGGTTTAAAAACTGAAAATGTGCCTTACAAATATTCAGGAACTATTAGTGTGATGACTTTCCCTTTAAATGCATGCAGAGGCATTGTGTTGCTTCACGATTATATATTAATTATCCACCTGTGAAAGGACTGGTGAAAAGTTTAGGTAGCAACTGTTTGAAAAGCATGTGGAGTAGTCAGTTATATTTTTTCACTTTAGCTGTCTAATGGAGTTGAAGAAAAAAAATCTAATTTGTGGTTTGTAAAAAATGTACTGTAGTTAATTAAATTATAATATAAGGCCACATTAAAAAAGTCTTTGATTGCTGTCCCCGAACTTAAGTAACTTTGTGAAGTAAGGTATGTGCATTGGAGTTTTGCTGTAACAAAAAACATGGGTAATATTTAACTATATTTGTGTTAATCAAGATGGACTTTCCTGCCATGGGCCAGTAAAATATATCGGAGCATCCAACATTCTTGGTACATTTTGTATAGGTAGGGATCGGAGCACCCAACATTCTTGGTACATTTTGTATAGGTAGGGATCGGAGCATCCAACATTCTTGGTACATTTTGTATAGGTAGGGATCGGAGCACCCAACATTCTTGGTACATTTTGTATAGGTAGGGATCGGAGCACACAACATTCTTGGTACATTTTGTATAGGTAGGGATCGGAGCACCCAACATTCTTGGTACATTTTGTATAGGTAGGGATCGGAGCACCCAACATTCTTGGTACATTTTGTATAGGTAGGGATCGGAGCACCCAACATTCTTGGTACGTTTTGTATAGGTAGGGATCGGAGCACACAACATTCTTGGTACATTTTGTATAGGTAGGGATCGGAGCACCCAACATTCTTGGTACATTTTGTATAGGTAGGGATCGGAGCACCCAACATTCTTGGTACATTTTGTATAGGTAGGGATCGGAGCACCCAACATTCTTGGTACATTTTGTATAGGTAGGGATCGGAGCACCCAACATTCTTGGTACATTTTGTATAGGTAGGGATCGGAGCACACAACATTCTTGGTACATTTTGTATAGGTAGGGATCGGAGCACACAACATTCTTGGTACATTTTGTATAGGTAGGGATCGGAGCACCCAACATTCTTGGTACATTTTGTATAGGTAGGGATCGGAGCACCCAACATTCTTGGTACATTTTGTATAGGTAGGGATCGGAGCACACAACATTCTTGGTACATTTTGTATAGGTAGGGATCGGAGCACCCAACATTCTTGGTACATTTTGTATAGGTAGGGATCGGAGCACACAACATTCTTGGTACATTTTGTATAGGTAGGGATCGGAGCACACAACATTCTTGGTACATTTTGTATAGGTAGGGATCGGAGCACCCAACATTCTTGGTACATTTTGTATAGGTAGGGATCGGAGCACACAACATTCTTGGTACATTTTGTATAGGTAGGGATCGGAGCACACAACATTCTTGGTACATTTTGTATAGGTAGGGATCGGAGCACCCAACATTCTTGGTACATTTTGTATAGGTAGGGATCGGAGCACCCAACATTCTTGGTACATTTTGTATAGGTAGGGATCGGAGCACACAACATTCTTGGTACATTTTGTATAGGTAGGGATCGGAGCACACAACATTCTTGGTACATTTTGTATAGGTAGGGATCGGAGCACCCAACATTCTTGGTACATTTTGTATAGGTAGGGATCGGAGCACACAACATTCTTGGTACATTTTGTATAGGTAGGGATCGGAGCACCCAACATTCTTGGTACATTTTGTATAGGTAGGGATCGAGACAGCAAACTATGACATGTTTGATTATAGCCTACACATGTTGTAACACAGGTGCCTTACCATTAGTTTTATCTTGCTTTGCGATTGTTTTATTACCCTAAATTTATGTGAACTGGCACTGATGATAGACTAATCGAAACATCTGGGACATTATTATTAATTCAGCATGGATCTGTGATTCAATTAAAATATATGGGGACTTTTTCATTCCGGAGTTCTTTATAATCAGAATTTTTTTTCATTATAATAATTTTTATACAGTCACAATTTTTATACTCCCATTATGGCGAAACTTGATTGAGTGTCATTTTCCTGTAGTGGATTTAGTTGGTGACATTGCTGTGAGATGAAACTTATGATTTACCTGTATTTTCACACATTTATTATCGATAATTTATCAAACACAATTGGAGAATTTGTATGTGTTTGCAAAATGGTACAAGGCAGACCTGTTAAGTTAATCAAAACTGCGATCAAACTACTTGAGTTTGTAAAACATGCAACATGGGTGATTTAATAACGGTTGCACTTTAATGAAAACATGTCATCTGTAAGATTTTTTTTATTAAAATAATCAATTTGAATTAAAAGAGGCAACATATACACACACACAATATCATATGCCATTAAACTCCTCATACAGCGAAGTACAAAAATACAATTAAAGCTATTCTCACAAACTTGTCTTTACTTATAACACATAGCAGTTGTCACTAAACTAGTCTTTCTCATGAAACACCATTACGGCCTCCCAATTTTTATGTCAAATTTTCTTTTACGACAATATTTTCTTCAGTCGCAAAAAAATTGACATATGATAACCTGAGTTGACTGTATTTTGGGGTGGGTGTTAGACTAAGTAATAATATCATGACTTCACACAGTGACACACAAGCTATGAAAATCCTGTTAATTTCTAATTAACTTTCCATTAAAACTGATCAAATGATGAAAATGCTTGCCATTTACCATTAAAATTCTGTGATAACTTAGTTTTAAATGCTGTAACAAAGTCATTTAGTTTGTTGATTTGTAAAAAAAGTCATAAAAAAGCCACAAGGGATTCATTTGAAAACTATTTTACATGTAGAATTGAATTTCAGGTATCATTTACATGTTCCAGGTTGCAATGAACAACTTTCCAAATTAGCGTAACGTGGTCAAGATTTTATGTCATTCTGTCTGGCAAAAGCATTTATTTAAATACATGATTAGCATATTGTAACTGGGGTAAGCATTTGCATAGAATTATCTTACTGGTAATTACATTCGTGACTTGTCAACCTCTTTATTTCATCTCCTTTATAAAACAGTTTATCTCATTGGCTGAATTAAACTGATGTTATGTAACGGATAAATGTTATATTGATTGAATTCTCTAACAGTATATCCTATTGGCTGATTTATATTTATATTTTGTAACAATAACTTTCATTGGTTGAATTTTCAATTTCATTATTGTCATTTTAATGTTGTTGCTTGGATACTTTTTAGGAATATTTCTGTGCTTTAGTTTCTAAGTTCCGAGTTTCAAAGGTAATTGAAAGACATAAATGTGGATAAAATACTTATCCATTGCCTCTCGACATTCTGATCCATTGCCTCTCGACATTCTTAAAATTGCTTTTTCGTGTCAATCTAGACACAGTTTAGGATTAGACATGTTGCCCTGAATTGGTTATTCAATCAAGTCATGTTCAAGAAAATACAATTACTCTGGAAACAATAAAATGGAAGATACAATATCTTACATAAGATATAAAATTAATCAAGGAGATTGATGTTGAATTGATGCTTTAGGGCTTATTGCTAGTTAGGTATAACAAAGATGTTTCAGATCCAATAAACAATTTGTTAACCATTTAACCATGTTTTGTGCAAAATACTTATAAATTGGTATATGTAAGTCATAATAAATTATAAAATACAAACAAATTTAGAATTCCTGTACGTATACTGATGATTTTGACTTGTCTCTTCTCACTGTTGGTTATGTTTATCACTGTTAAAGCCGAGTTGCCATCAGCCATTATGTACATAACTGGGTAGTTTTGACAAGTATTTCATAAAAATGTTTCATGCCGCACCAAATGTGTATAAAACAGTCTAGAACATTATATGTGTTGGTCATACGATTATACCGAGTTACATCATTTATATCAATAAAAACACATAAGTGACAGCAGACTACAACCAATTGTAATCTCACTTATATTGTTTACCCTGTCTTTCTGGTGTATTGTATCAGTCCTTTCAATCTTGAATGTTCGATCATACTTGTTCAGTCTGTCATCATTTGATTAATTACCCAATGGATCGGTTTTTATGAATTCCCTGATTCAATTACCAGATATTGTATGACATATTTTGAAGGTTATAATATTAGGTAAAACTAACCTATCTCAGTTATGATAATGAGACAGATACCGTAGGCATATACCAACCCTGGGAAGTTGTCATCAGTGTCTGCTAGTGAAGCTATGTTTAGTATAAACTGGTCTTTTCCCAAAGTGTTGAATGCAAACACATATAATTATTAAAGAACTGGTTCATTGACTTGGTATCAGAGTAAAAAATAGTATGGGAAAAAAAGATAGAAAAAGATACTGAAACATTGTTTTATTATCACAAAATCAAAAGTCACTGGACTGTCCATAAACATCCCATGTAAGCCACTAAGCAGCCTTTGGATTCACTCACTTTCTTTATGGATAATACCCTCCTAATAACTTACTGTTGACTAATTTGAGGTAGAAAATTTTGAAGGTCCCTTATTCAATGTTTATAGATACATAAATACTAATATTTAGTTTAAGTTCATAGTAACAATTATAAAATGATTGTACCAGTAATCAGTCTTTGATCAGAAGTTTCAAAAACACTTTACACTCATTTTGTGTGAAATTGTTGTACAATGTTACTCTGTTATTGTAATTTTATTAAAAAAACTAACTTCAACAGTAATTGTCTTGTGTCAACCCCTCATTGCTTGTTAGTGTGGCAAGTTGTGCCAGCTTTTCATTGTTACATGCCCGTTTGAAAACATGGTGGGTGGGCGGGCAAACTGGCAGCGTCCACATGGTTTTCCGCTCTCTAAGTCAAAGAGTTTTCATCCGATCTTTACCAAACTTGGTGAAAATGTTTGTGGGCATAATATCTCGGCCAAGTTCCATAACCAGCCATATTGCTCAAGTCACTTGGGAGTTATCACCCTTTCATTTTAGAAATTGCCTAAAATTTGTCTTGTTTTAACTCTGAGCTCTGACTTATGACGGGCGTATTTTGTGACAGTTTGCCACTCTTGTTTGTTAATGTGGCAAGTTGTGCCAACCCCTCATTGTATGTTAATGTGGCAAGTTGTGCCTGCCCCTCATTGTATGTTAATGTGGCAAGTTGTGCCAACCCCTCATTGTATGTTAATGTGGCAAGTTGTGCCAACCCCTCATTGTATGTTAATGTGGCAAGTTGTGCCAACCCCTCATTGTATGTTAATGTGGCAAGTTGTGCCAACCCCTCATTGTATGTTAATGTGGCAAGTTGTGCCAACCCCTCATTGTATGTTAATGTGGCAAGTTGTGCCTGCCCCTCATTGTATGTTAATGTGGCAAGTTATGCCTGCCCCTCATTGTATGTTAATGTGGCAAGTTGTGCCAACCCCTCATTGTATGTTAATGTGGCAAGTTGTGCCAACCCCTCATTGTATGTTAATGTGGCAAGTTGTGCCAACCCCTCATTGTATGTTAATGTGGCAAGTTGTGCCAACCCCTCATTGTATGTTAATGTGGCAAGTTATGCCTGCCCCTCATTGTATGTTAATGTGGCAAGTTGTGCCAACCCCTCATTGTATGTTAATGTGGCAAGTTGTGCCAACCCCTCATTGTATGTTAATGTGGCAAGTTGTGCCAACCCCTCATTGTATGTTAATGTGGCAAGTTGTGCCAACCCCTCATTGTATGTTAATGTGGCAAGTTATGCCAACCCCTCATTGTATGTTAATGTGGCAAGTTATGCCTGCCCCTCATTGTATGTTAATGTGGCAAGTTGTGCCAACCCCTCATTGTATGTTAATGTGGCAAGTTGTGCCAACCCCTCATTGTATGTTAATGTGGCAAGTTATGCCAACCCCTCATTGTATGTTAATGTGGCAAGTTGTGCCAACCCCTCATTGTATGTTAATGTGGCAAGTTGTGCCAACCCCTCATTGTATGTTAATGTGGCAAGTTGTGCCAACCCCTCATTGTATGTTAATGTGGCAAGTTGTGCCAACCCCTCATTGTATGTTAATGTGGCAAGTTATGCCAACCCCTCATTGTATGTTAATGTGGCAAGTTATGCCAACCCCTCATTGTATGTTAATGTTGCAAGTTATGCCTGCCCCTCATTGTATGTTAGTATGGTAAGTTGTGCCAACCCCTCATTGTATGTTAATGTGGCAAGTTATGCCTGCCCCTCAATGTATGTTAGTATGGTAAGTTGTGAGCATTGTCTGTTAATAGTTAAGCTCCATATTTTCCAGCTTTAACACTGCATAGTTATATTTATATTGTACACAAAATGCAATCAAATTTAATGTCATAAAATTTCCTGTATTTCAGATTAAGCCAACAGAAGCCTGTACTCTCGGTATGACGCGCATGATGTCGTGTCCACTATGTCGAGGTTTAACAAGAACCAAACCATGCAACAACTATTGTCTGAATACAATGAAAGGATGTTTGGCCCACCATTCTGAACTAAATGTTGTTTGGAATGAATATATTGGTAAGTCAAATGATTCTATAATTATTATATGTAACAGCTTAACAGAACTCATGTTCCTCTGAGTGGTGAGTTTGCAGTTTCACCAGGGATAGATTTCTTACAACATTAAGAAGCCAATAAACTTGTGAAAGGTTCAGTGGTTTCTACTTAGTGTCCAGCTGACTGGTATAATGCTGCAAGGGTCAGTCACTAAGGGATATCTCCCTAACATACGATTTTTCAGTCGCCATTGTGCCTAAAGGGCTTGGCCGTAAGACCTCACAAAGTGAGCTTTGAATCATCACAATTGGGGCAGACAAGGCATCAAGGAGTATTCCTCCTCTGTGAGAACTTTTGAGTGGACATAATGCTTCAAGAGCTGGGCAACCTTCCCCTACTTCCACATTTTAAAGATTTTATGATCTTAACTTTTCTATACATCCACTTTTTTGACATGTCTAGACTAAGGACAGGCTGGTTTGTTTCTTGCCAGTTTTATTCAGAGGGAGCATGTCTGAACAGCTGTGAATTCTGTCCATCTCTGTCCGGTATGACATTTTTTTTTTTATGAATTAGTTGCCTAGTTGGTTTTCAATAATGGCCACCAACATAGTGAATAGGCTACAGTCATATTTATACTTGGCATACTTCAGTCAAGTAATAAGTTAGTTAAAGCTGTGGCCAGTGTTTACCTTACTTCGATAATACCCCTACCATAGTGTTCAAATGAAGCTCAAATTGAGCTCCTTTGTGAACGATCATTTTCAAGTGTGCTCTGGAATGTGTATCTCTCTTTTTATCTGCTGTTGAATTGAAACACATTTGAAATGTTTGGTGTTTAAATCATGATTAAAGGCCTCTTGTTACGGGCTATAATTCATCCTTAATGGACAAATAGTGAATTAGTATTCTGACCATATTTGTAAACTTTGACTTCTGATAGCCTTTGAATTGATCTGAGTTGGTTCTGATCTAAATGTTTCTTTGTTGCTTTATTTTTGTAAAAATTCAAATCTCTTTGTACATGGTATTTGTAACATGCTGTATGATTTGTTTATATAAATATGTGAATAATGGAAACATCTTTTTTATTTGGATCTCTAAAGAAATTACAGACGCATTGAATTTTGTTGACATATGGTTCAGAGTTGAAAGTCATGCATTCACTTATTATGATGTGATAATGCATGAGAATAAAGCAATTTGTCTGTGAACTAATAGGTCTATTATATCTAGTTTTACCTCAGGATATAAAGTTTACTGTAAGGTCAAAGGTTCATTTGTTGTCAATCCAATTTATTGAGGGATAGTTTTTGTTTCATATTCATGTACTATAAAATGAGACAGTGATTATACTTGGGGCTTCTACCCAGTGTGTAATTTTATGACAAAGACTTCTGGTTTGTATATGGAGCAGAGTTCCCATCTGTTTAGTTTTGGATTAATCATGCTGTACACTTTCAGGCTTTTGTGCAAACTATTTTAACTGCTTGTTTACTAAAAGTGAGGTACAACTGTTTTGCACTATCTAATTATAAATTTGTTAGCTCACCTGCAGGCCCGGATCCAGAAATTCCAGAATGGGGGGGGGGGGCAAACATGAGGACGAATGCCTCGCACTTGAGGGTGTATCCCTCTCCCTTAAGTGGGGTCCGGTGGATCTTCCCTGGCTAATTTTTACAATATAGATAAATATTTGATTGCATTATTGAACACTGAAAAGTTTTTTTTACAAAACAGCAATAATCATTTTTACAGTAATAAGCAGCGTGACAAATGGCGAGAAAACATGTAATTTGGGTTTGTGCATTTTAGAAATTTCATTATATCGAGATATACATTATGTTTTTGTTTATTTGTTTTCTAAATTGTCAACCAAGCATCATAAAAACCAAGCTTAGACAAAAGAGACTTAACTCGTGAGACCCAATTAACACGGGTTTAGTTCAAAATCACTTTTGAGTAAAATACAACATTGTTTAATGTTTTCTATCTGGGGCAAAGGATATTTTTAGCCAGTGTTTAATAATGTTGTACATTCTAGTAGCTTCCATATCATACCTGCCTTAGTTCTACATACACAAAGTCATTTTGAGTCGTCAGTTTAACTCCCATAGACGTTTACAGAAATGTTACAGAAATGTAAGTGCGTTTTTTCAATTTCAGTCGCCTAATAGAACCCCCATACTTCGGATAAGTAATTTAGTATAGGTGTGATTAATTTATCGAATAGTTCAAATGTATGTTTTGGTGCTAAATCTGTAAACTTATACAATATAGGTATGAAATGGTGGCTTTTGGTGCATTTTGGGGTCTAAATTTTAAGGACTCATTCATGAGAATTGCACTAGTATTATCTTGTTAAAATTACAGAACAACCAATTCATACAAATACCAACATTTTAACAAGTTTCCAAAGGACAGCCCCTCCTGTACCTTCCCAAGTCAGCTGTAAGCAAAAAAAACTTGTCACAAGTGAATAAGAAGCCATTTTTTCATAAACTCTGTTGATTATGTTTCAATGAAATAGAGTATATATATAAACTTTCATGCTGATTTGGCAGAAGTTGACTATATCTTACTGTCCAAAACGACCATGATCAGGGAGCACACTTATAAACTGTATTAACTGTTAACAGCCTACATGTGCATACTTAAACTAAAAGCAGGTTTAGGTAAGCTCCCTGAAATAATTAAATGTGTTGATCTTCTCCAATATAAAATAATTGTCAACGACAATAGCCGACGTGGTAGAGCATCGGCCTTCAGACCAGGAGGTTACGGTTCGAGCCACCTCTTTTGCATGCGAGAAATATGGTCGAGTTACATTTAATACGAAGAATATGCTAGTACAGGTTAGTAACCCGGGAAATGTACGCTTGACATATGGGTTTCCGGTGGCAAAGTAAAATAAGCCTGAAGTGACTAGCATGGAAATAGTTATATATTTTATTAGATCTATTTCTTTTGTAATATCTGATAACAAAACATTTACATATCATTAGTCTAATTCAGTCAGAATGGCAGTTTACTCAGATGAGCGATATTGTGGAATCATGTCTGTCTTGTTTGGTGTTGGTGTTGGGCTTGTCCGTCTGTCAGTGCAAAATTGGTTTCTGATAAATAATTCCTGAAAGGATAATGAAATCAATTTATATTGGGCATATAAGCAAAGGATAGTAAATACAGGTCAAGTTCAATTTCGTTTATAATCCACCTATTTTTGGTGGAGTTATGGCCCATGTTTGACTTATAAGTCCTTAGCAGGGCATCCCTATCCTATGGATACATCTAGTTTTTCCTAATTCTTGTTCGTATTGAATGAATTGGAGAAGTTAAGACATACGTAATGGTCTTTGCTCTAAGTAATAGGTAAATGCTTTCTCTTGTTCTATCTCTTCATTGTAACAATATCGTTTTTGAATCACAAGATGTTTTATTGCTACAAATCTCAGTGAATCTACTTGAAGAGTGTACTGGTGCAGTTCTCACATCATTCCAGGAAGAATTTGTACACTTATCATGCAGGGCCCGTATTCATAAAGCTCCTAAGATTTTAAGTAAGGAAATTCCTTATTATTGAAAAACTTTCCTTAAAATAACACTTAAGAATTTTTACAATATTTAAGGAAAATTCTATAAAATGTAAGGAAAATTTATAAAACTAAGGGAAATTTTCTCTTAAGGAACTTTATGAATACGGGTTCAGGTCTTTAAGAGTGTTTGGGATGATCATCTTGATCTGCGTTATTCTCCCCTACTTGAAGTTGAAGTGTTCATGCTGTCTGGTACATGTCTGTTGAATTATTTTTGTTACTAGAATACAAAAAGACTTGTGTCTGCTTTTCCTGCTGTTTCTTTGGTACAGATTAATACTGATTCCTGAGAGGGGTCAACGTTAGCAACATTTTTGTTTTATTCCTCTACCCAGACCCAAAGTGCCTTACTTTCCATCAACCAGCATCCCATGCCATCAGTGGTAGAAGAGATACTTCACTCAGGCTGTGAGCAGTAATCTTCTCTAAACAAGTTGTGTGCTTCTTATGATACCTTAGCTAATATACCTTCCTTTGATGATATATGTTATGATGTTGTCAGTCTGTATCATCTGAATGTATAACAACACATGTTTTACTGTAAAGAAAGCTGTTCCTCTATGCTGTCAATTTGAAAGCAAACATAAGATGGTAGCATTTAAAACAAATTAAAAAGGTACAACATTCCATGATAAATACAATAGTTTGCTTGTGAAAATTGTGACAAAACACTTTTGGTTACAAAGGGTATTATATATTTTGTGGGTCACTGTGGTTACAAAGGGTGATATAGATGGTATGGGTCACTGTGTGGGTCACTGTGGTTACACAGGGTGATATAGATGTTGTGGGTCACTGTGTGGGTCACTGTGGTTACAAAGGGTGATATAGATGTTGTGGGTCACTGTGTGGGTCACTGTGGTTACAAAGGGTGATATAGATTTTGTGGGTCACTGTGTGGGTCACTGTGGTTACAAAGGGTGATATAGATTTTGTGGGTCACTGTGTGGGTCACTGTGGTTACAAAGGGTGGTATAGATGTTGTGGGTCACTGTGTGGGTCACTGTGGTTACAAAGGGTGATATAGATTTTGTGGGTCACTGTGTGGGTCACTGTGGTTACAAAGGGTGATATAGATGTTGTGGGTCACTGTGTGGGTCACTGTGGTTACAAAGGGTGATATAGATTTTGTGGGTCACTGTGTGGGTCACTGTGGTTACAAAGGGTGATATAGATTTTGTGGGTCACTGTGTGGGTACACTGTGGTAACAAAGGGTGATATAGATTTTGTGGGTCACTGTGGTTACAAAGGGTGATATAGATTTTGTGGGTCACTGTGGTAACAAAGGGTGATATAGATTTTGTGGGTCACTAAGTGGCAGTAAGGGAATCAAACAATGATTTATTCTAGGCCTGATATACTTTATTAAAGCCACTTCAAGTAATGCAGTTGATCTAAAAAACATATTATAAATTTTAAATGAAAAATATTGTAAAGCTGCACACTGGTTACTTTGTGTTCTTTATTGGTGTTGAGGCTTTTACCAGCTGCTCGTATATCATAATGTTAGGATTGGATCATGTCAAGCACTGTTATATTATCATATGGCATGTGTTTACAAGGCTTTCAAATCCACAAAACTTGGCCCAATTTGATATCAAATTCCTGGATTTTCAGGAGATTGGAGTTACATTCAGCATGTTACATGCAATGCTTTGTGATAGGTTACCAGTAAATGAGCCAAATGTCATTAACTTAAAATATGTTGTTTTTGTATTGTGACTTGAGCTGATATTTGAAGTGATCTTTGAAATGTTGTGACTGTATTTAGTTGCTCTGTTCCTGTAGATGTTTCAGAAATAAAGCACGTGTAACCCCCTTGCTGGAGGAATACGAATGGAAAGATATCTGTATACATGTATAGAGAAGGGATAGTCTTTCTTATTGGTCCATCCTGAGTTCTTGTGAGGTAAATTGCAAAAATGAATGAGAAATAGTGTTGTTTTATTTAGGTTCACTGTAATGTTATACTGTTGTTGTATTGAGTTAACAAAACTGAATTCTTGATTTGGTCACCATATGAAGGAAGATTATGTAAATAAGCTATGTTACAGCCCCCTATGACTTCCCTAAGTTTTTGACTAACATTATAGAGTTCATTTAATTTATGTGGTCTGACATTTCTTATCCTTGGGTTGATGCCCTGTCTGGAATTGGGTGCCTCAAACTGTGTTCCCTGTTGGTAAATAAATTCTACCATTTATCTTAAATGACAAGTTTTGTCAAAATCCCAGCATGTGATCTATTGATTGGTCCACTGTCGCCCCTGAAAAAAAGAAAGCTATCTATGTAAGTCATTAGTATTTCGCAAAAGTGGTGATATGAATTTGCTCCATGGACCTTTTCCATAATTGAACCATTCATAAACGATAACATTTGACTTTTGTCGTGCTGTGAATTGAGACAGAAATTGATTGATAGGTTTTGGGATATAGATTGTGCATGGATTAACGCTGGATGACTCACGCTTTTTTAATCTCCCTTTGCACTTTAAATCTAGTGCATAAAATTAACTCCCTTGGATTTTTTGGCTTTGAATTAAGTCTTGCCAGTCTTTCGTTTCTTCATTTTAAGAGTTACTGCATAAATATAAGAGTTACAGCATAAATATAAGAGTTACAGCTTAAATATAAGAGTTACAGCATAAATATAAGAGTTACAGCATAAATATAAGAGTTACAGAGTTACTGCATAAATATAAGAGTTACAGCATAAATATAAGAGTTACAGCCTAAATATAAGAGTTACAGCATAAATATAAGAGTTACAGCATAAATATAAGAGTTACAGCATAAATATAGAGTTACAGCATAAATATAAGAGTTACAGCATAAATATAAGAGTTACAGCATAAATATAAGAGTTACAGCTTAAATATAGAGTTACAGCATAAATATAAGAGTTACAGCATAAATATAAGAGTTACAGCTTAAATATAGAGTTACAGCATAAATATAGAGTTACAGCTTAAATATAGAGTTACAGCATAAATATAAGAGTTACAGCTTAAATATAGAGTTACAGCATAAATATAAGAGTTACAGAGTTACAGCATAAATATAAGAGTTACAGCTTAAATATAGAGTTACAGCATAAATATAAGAGTTACTGCATAAATATAAGAGTTACTGCATAAATATAAGAGTTACAGCATAAATATAAGAGTTACAGCATAAATATAAGAGTTACAGAGTTACAGCATAAATATAGAGTTACAGCATAAATATAAGAGTTACAGCATAAATATAAGAGTTACTGCATAAATATAAGAGTTACAGCATAAATATAAGAGTTACAGCATAAATATAAGAGTTACTGCATAAATATAAGAGTTACAGCTTAAATATAAGAGTTACAGCATAAATATAAGAGTTACAGCATAAATATAAGAGTTACAGAGTTACAGCATAAATATAGAGTTACAGCATAAATATAAGAGTAACAGCATAAATATAAGAGTTACTGCATAAATATAAGAGATACAGCATAAATATAAGAGTTACAGCATAAATATAAGAGTTACAGTATAAATATAGAGTTACAGCATAAATATAAGAGTTACAGCATAAATATAAGAGTTACGGCCATTTCTTGAGTCTAGGTCAGTCACTTTTTCAGCCATTACCTTCAGATACAGTTCATTAGTATCTACAAGCATCCATCGTAAATTGAATCCTATAATGATGTAGACAGGTTTAAGTGTCAGTTGTCTGGCTTTGACCTCTAAAAAAAGATGGAAGAAAAATAGAATGGACTTATTGCAGCTAGTTGAACGTTTTGATCTGACAGACATCTACACCTGTTAGCTTTGAAGTTGTAGCCAAGTAATGATGTGGCTAATTTACTGAATTGTTCTACAAAACACTGCTGAGTTGTGTGTTGAAGCATCTACTTGAACATTTAGATAATTACCATCTATATTTGATCATACATTGCCATGTTTTGGGATATACTGTGTATGTCTTTTTCTGGGTGTAGCACATCCAGGACAACTCAGTTCCTCTGTTTGTACATATTGGTTGAAGGGTTTTCAGTCATGGCTAATGACTTTCAAGACTTGTCAGACATTTGGTCTGACCACCTTGGAAAACTTGTCAGACCGAATGCAAACACATGTAGTTAAAAATTACATTCTTCGTTTGCAGATACATTTGTTAGATAAAGTAAAAATACAGTAACCTATCACATTTAGGATCGATGCATTCATACATAAAATGTGACTTGGGAAGCAAAGGGGTCTCTAACAATATCAAAATAAATATCTATTTTTATTTTTAGTTCAGTATCATTCATATTTCATATTGTAAATTCAGGGGGAGTAACACGCAAAATTGCGGAATTGGGGGTTGTCAAAATCATTCCATTGACAACTCTCGAAATATTAAGATATTAAGTTGAATCGTACTTCATTCACAGAACTCGAAAAAGAACAATCTTCCATTAATATCCATTTTGACAACTCTACCAATCGTCTACTTCTAAGAAAAGAATCGTTTTTTCCATTTTTTTGCCAAAAAATCAATTGCATTCTCACAATCCTGGAGTGCCCCCGGTTTAGAAGCAGGATGTCCCCGTTTGATCCCGGATTACCCCGGTTAGTTCCTGGTTTGGCACGGTTCATTTACGGTGTCGCACCGTCGTCCATTTAGATATTACCCTGTGTGACCCAGATCGTGTCCCGGTGGCAGCCGGTCCAACCCAGTATATATAAACTGTCCCAGAT
Organism: Mactromeris polynyma; assembly: GCA_032209605.1. Classification (NCBI taxonomy): domain Eukaryota; kingdom Metazoa; phylum Mollusca; class Bivalvia; order Venerida; family Mactridae; genus Mactromeris; species Mactromeris polynyma. Next base: position 27,058,672 of record JASFXZ010000001.1, read on the forward strand.
GTTTTAAAATGTTTAATACAACCGGGAGACACCGGGAGAAATATCAAGAACCGGTGTGATCCGGGTATGTCCGGCACAAAGCTGGTATATGTAGGTGCAGGGCCAGGTCTTTACCGTGATAGTCCATGGTAATCCGGGGGTGGTCTCTACTCACTCTGAGGGTTAATACTGTGGAGCAGGGAGTTGTGAGAGGCTCCACTCACTCTGAGGGTTAATACCGGGGAGCAGGGGGTTTGTCAGAGCTTCCACTCACTCTGAGGGTCAAGACCTTGGAGAAGGGGGTTTGTCAGATCTACCGCTCACTCTGAGGGTTAATACCTTGGAGCAGGGAGTTGATAGAGCTTCCACTCACTCTGAGGGTCAAGACCTTGGGGCAGGGAGTTTTCAGAGCCTCCGCTCTCTCTGAGGATTTAGACCATGAAGCAGGGGGTTTGTCAGAGCCTCAACTCACTCTGAGGATTTAAACCTTGGGGCAGGGGGTTTTCAGAGCCTCCGCTCTCTCTGAAGATTTAGACCATGGAGCAGGGGGTTTGTCAAAGTCTCTGAGGTTGGATTGGTGTTCTGTGCAACAAACACTTGTATTGAGGAGACAAGAGGTAGCACAAAATTGTGCTGTTTTCAGGGCTTATTCGCAGGACTTAATATATATGCAGGGGTTCCATTAACTCTGGAGTTGACCCTGTGACCAGTGGAATTTCCAAAAAAATACACTTTGACCCTCAGGATTCTGGCTGAAGGGTAAATTTATCTCACAATTATAGGTAATTGGCTATAAAATGATACTCCGGTTTAAAAATGATCGAAATGACCCTTGATTTGTATTGCCTTAAATCTCGTCAAGTCTATTTCCTGGTTCTCTTACTGTCCGGATCATCTGCACTGTCTGAAATGTCCGTCACACCTCCTTCTGTAGGGCAAGCCATGGTTGGGTACATACAATTATAAAGTCTCCTTAATATTTATGATTTTTGTTGAAATATAATATGTAGTAGTGCTGTCTTATTTGAAGAATTTCTGGATATCTTGTTTAGAATTGATTACCACTGGTGTATAAACACATTAATTTGGCAGAATTCCTGTATGCTTTTCCATTTTCAAATGTTTCCAGCAGTGAGAAACATATACAATTATTCCATTATGTCTGTAGTCCCGAGAGTTAAAGGATTCTTGTTTCATTAGAATTGAATGCAAATTGAGCTAATTTTAATGTATTGAAAGATTATCTTTCAGAGATATATTTACTATGTTTTTTGATAGTACTACAATTTTGTCTGATACTTCTCCCAAGATGACAAATCTAGATAGCTCTGCAAACTAATGTAACTACCATCGTTACTTTTGAGCTGTTACATTAATATCTCATCAACTATGGAAACCGATGTGATACCTACATCTTTAAGACCTTCTTATCACCTAGTATAACTGTAACCAGACATATGATCTTATTGTTCCAGACAGAGATCAATACACAACTATCCTTGTTTTGAGGAATTTTCACAATAGTTGATGTTGTTTTCCTAGGTGTATCGAGTGCAGCGTGCAGGACTGTTCTGTTTTAGCTACCATAGGATTGTTTTACTGGTAATCAAAGTTGAGAAATTTACGTATTTAGTCATCTTGCTGAGGGACCTTAAGTTTTATTGAAACCATCGAAAAGATGGAGTTTGATTTGGAATTTTAGTACATTGACACTGTCGAAGATCTTGAATTATTTATATCAATCTTCCATAAGTATTTTAACATTTAGTCATAACATTACATTTTCAATTCCACTATAATATTTGGTTGTTATGTAATACAAAGCAGATGGAAGATTTGGTGTAAAACTGATTTATCCCAGTTTTTGGAAAGACACATGTAATTGCAGCAATTTATACCAAATCCACCATGGATATTTTCTGGAAAGCATTATGTATTATAAATTTGCGCTCGGTATTGTTCATTAAGGCACCATGTGTTATGTACTGAAATTATGGAGAACCTTGTTCCATCAGAGAATGAAAACAAATAAAATGAAGAGGTCTGCAAATACAATGAATAGTGGTGAACTTATAACTCTCAGGAAATGCAGCAAAGGTGGTAAAAATTAAGACAACATGTTTCAAGGTACCTTTACAATACTATGATTGTATGTGCCACTGGCAAAGAGTATTTGTATCTGAATGCAATGAGAACAACAGAATAACATGAAAGTATTAGTTGAGTAAAAGCTTCAGTGAAAATGTGTTTATCCTTTTCTTACTTTGTGCCCAATTGCTTTAAAACATAGTACCATAAATTTATAAAACACAGTGTTTATAAACTATGAAAAAGCACTTATCATTGTTATTTATAAGTTTATGGTTGTTTGTTCTTGTCTGATTTTGTTTTATCAATGAAGGTACATTTTGTGATTGATTAGTGTAAGAGTGCCTTTATCTTGCTCCCATGCAAGGTCACATATTACATTATGAGTGGAATACTTCAGTGCTAACCTTTGAAGCAGTGAAGATTTTTGTTGTCTTACCATAAATATTGTTAGCAGCTGAGTGGAAGGTATTATACACAGGTAGGATTGACCTACCTGAAGTGATTAACTTGAGCATTTAGGAAGTTTGAGTCTGCTGTTTTTATAAGCATTCCGTTTTCATTTGAAATGTCAAGTAGCTTGCATAATGAATATCTTGGAACAGCATGTGTAGATATTGAAGTTGTTGAGTTGGTCCCCAAATTGTTTGGACCCTATCTAGGAGGCACCAGTCACACTCTGCCAATCTGCCTAGCTTTAAAGTGTTCTTTGTCATGCTTTATAATGCCCCTACCCTTAATGTCGAGAAGCCCTAAATCTTACACAGCATTGCCACTAGTCTGCAGTTTAAAGTATGTTCAAAAATCAGAAACAACCTGTCATGTGCTGGAGTTATGTGACTGGTCTCTATAATAAGATAGATAACCTGAGATGCTGGATTTAGGAGTCTAAAATTTCAGTAAGTCTTTGATTGGTTCTTAAGACAATATCAATTGGTCCTCACAACCTATTTTAGACCTTATCCAGTCCTGAAATCTCAGCTTTTGAATGTCAAGGTTTGAGTGTTGAGATTGAAGGTACTGATCCACCCAGTGTAGTAAAACAACTTTCAAGCACACCCATAATAAAACTCCTGCTTCCACTTGATCCATGCAGCCACTATCATTTAGTACAAGCAGCCTTGAGACTCGGTATCAAGGCACCTTATGTGATTCTTCAAGTTATTACAAACCTATATTTGTTAGATTCCATCCTGAGCAGAAATGGTCTCTGTTCTTCTATGATGTATATTTTTCTTGGCTTATGTATACAATTATGAGTTACAAACTGACCTCAATTATCTCTTTAACCAGCTCATTTTAGGTGTAATATGGACTTTGGTTGCCTAGCAACCACATCAAAAATACAAAATGTATTAACACAGTAAAAAGTAATTGCACAGATAAGTCCTGGAACTTAGCTGGTGATTTTGTTAGTTTTATATACAATAAGTCTGCTTTATGCATTTATATAGAAATGTAATCAAAATGATAAACAGCAAATTTAATGTTTGACTTTGTCCCTTGGGTGCAGGTATTTATGACAGACCCTCGGGCAAAAAGGAAGATGAAGAGCGTCTGACTTAAAATTGAAAATTCAGTATATATCAGTTTTCTTATTTCTAACTGTGGCAATATAAATGTATATGATGTAACCTGAAGAAATCTTCTAGCTCATAATTTGATCATTAAAATGCTACATGTATAGAAGTATGTGGGTTGTTTATGTATGTGATACATTCCGAACTGACAGCCATGAAAATATGCCCGCAATCATTTTTGTTATAAATTCAATGGAACAGGAGCCTTTCTGGGTGTATCTTATGTCGGCCATTAATAATTTTATGTCATATAGAATAGATCAGACACAAAATTTGGCGAGATTTGGTCTTATCTGTTCTCTCCATTACTTCATCTTGCTGTTAATATTTCTATTTTGATAAATGGATGTACGAGATGATATTCCATTTCATTTATGTTAACAATTTCTGCCTCAGTGTATCCATCAGTTTCTTTGCTTTGCTGGAGTGCTGTTCTGATGACAGCTTCTACTGTACTGGGTTCTATTCATAAGTTTGAAACCAGCCAAGTTGGCTCAGATGGTAGAGCATTAAAATGCCAATCTGGAGGTGTGAGGTATATGTTTTCAATGAAAGTTTAATTTCCACCTCTGATTGATGTGGGGGAAGGACTGTGTCAGCTGCTAGCAGAATTTGTAATGCTGATTGATAACCCAGGAGCACTTGTAATGTCAACTGACCACCATTCAAAACATTGCTTAAACCTCCAACAAAATGAAACTCAACATAGAATTTCAGTCATTAACAAATTGGAATCTTCTTGCTCAGTTATGGCATTTATGCACCTCCTTGGCACAAGTGCACATTGTAGGTCACATTATGTGAAGGCTGTCATCACCCCGTTTGTTACAAACCAGATCATAGCTATGAATTCTCTTCAGTATCAGAACCAGACTTAGTCTCATGCATTAACTATTACAAATCTGAAAACAGTAAATCTTACAATGCATTTAAGCAAAAATCTGTTTCTGCTCTAAATTTCAATTCTGGTTTTGATTCACTGCCTGTGTTAGTTTCTGTCTCCATGTAATACATACTGCATTTTCTTGGCATTACCTGTTCATAGTTCTGGAATCGTATACAGTCTGTAAACATTCAAGAAGGAAATGTTTTGAATACTCTTCATTCTGAAGACAAAATTCTTCCTTGTAGTGATGCAGATGTGTTTTTTCAGATGAGGCAATCAATTTGTTTAGTGTTGATTACATCTTACAAAATGACTGAAATCATTTACACAATCTTTCTCCATTCTTTTCTGCCATCTGATTGGAAGATACTGTCGGAATTTTTGTTCTTGTTTTTTCTGTACTTGCTCTTCCATTTAAAATTCAATTCATTAAATTGATTTGTTCGTAATGCTTGCGTCTTTTTCTCATGCATGGCTACAGAGCATTTTTCTTTTAGATTTAGTCAGAAGAGTTTCATAACCAAACCGTTTTTTTACCTCCTGGTAAAACAGCTTTATTCTTCTTACCGATGAGCTGCTGATGCAACTGATTTTCATTTGATTGGAGTGATATTGATTGGTACTCATTGTATTTGAAAATAAATCTGTTATTTCAATTATAAAACTGACGCTGTCCCAATCTAGGATTGTGTTGGTGTCTGGTTTCTTGTGTGTTTTGAGATCAGTGCTGATCATTCAGGTAGGGTACCTGTGATGGTTTTATTTTTGCGCCACATTTTGTCTGTAATAAACATTCAATGCACATGTGCATCACAGAGCATGTAATTGATGTAGCTTCTGGTTTATTGGGCACTGCGTAAACATGCCGAGAAAATGTCTGAAAATTGCATGCAGAACAGAACCCTATGAAAAAAGTCTTAACTGTTCTCACCTTAATTAAGGCAGGGGAGAAAAATACAGTGATCAACTGAAGCAGACGTCAAAGATAGTTTCACTTCCTGGTTACCCATAGCAACGTGGAAAATACCTGATGGCAGCCATTGTTGAAGAGTAACCATCATTAATTGAATCCTTCCTGACTCATTCTGAAAAACCTCCTGTAAAATCATTGCTGGAAATCACTGTAGAAAGATGATGTCTTCTACAGATCTTCTTCATAAAATGTAGGCGATATCAGTCATTAAACATTTATGAAGTGAGAAGAGAGTGAGTGATGTGTGCCACTACAGGACATGGCAAGTTTTCCATGCTGTTGTGCTTACATGCACTGGGCTGATAATCTGGTGTTGAAGTTAGAGCTTTATATGATCTCAGTTCAAAATGTTTGTATTGTGGCCATGTTAAGGCAACTATCATATTTGTCCTATTTTATGTGTTTGCCCATTTAGAGGCTGTCCTAATTTTGACAATTTGTCTGTTCTGAAAACTTTGTTGCGTTTCTGCGACAGAACCCTATTTCCATGCTCTATATCAAGTTGACACTAACTAGGAAGATGTACTTTTTGTGCTCCAAAGGGATTATAATTATGATCGGAATATGTATACAGCAACAAAGCCATAAAACTCACAAAACAGTGGACAAGACCTAAACATTGTAAGTGAGGACGAGGCAGAGTGATACAGAAATAGGATAAATGCGGTAGTATCATTCTTAATTGACACTGATTGATTCACCCTTAATTGATAGATTGGTCTGAATCATTGTGCATTAACACTAATTGATATAATTTGGGTTTGAAATAATTGAGTTTCTTTGACATGTTGTCATCATCACAAATCCAGAAACTTAATATTTGCAGAAGTTTAGAGTGTAAGCAGACTGGTGTTCATTATTTGGACACTGTCTTTGTACCAAACAATTAACCTTCTTTCGAGGAGGAGTTTCCATTCAGGATAGGTTTTGTTTTGAAATGGTTTTCATCCAGCTTCCATTATGGTGCCTTGTTGTACAAGGTTAATGGCGTTAAAATGCTGCAGTTACAGTATTTTGATTTTCCTGTATTCAATTTATGATAAGAATAATGTTATGAGATGATTTCTGTGTGAAGCTTTATAGGTAGATATGATTTATGTTAAGTGTGTTTTTTGGATAACGAGTCAAGAATTTGCATAATGAGGAGTGAAAACTGGCCTGTCTGAATGTTTTATGTCTGATTTTACAAGCAAACTCCAGAAAATAAAGGAGAATTTGGCAGTTATTGTTACTGAAAAGATAGGAACACATCTTTTCCCTGGCACTGTGGTGTAATTCTTTGATATGTTTGCCTCTAGCTTCAGAGTTAATGGAGGTATTTAATGATTAAACCATGTTTTCATGTCTGAAATAGATGTGAATGTATCTTGTTGGAAAATTGACGCTTGCTGAGTCTCTTAAAAAAATTCTAGAACTGTCAATATGAATTCACTAGAGAATTAGAATTGTGATCTGACTGGCATTTCTAATTTAGTTCTTGAATATTTCTAACTATAAGAAAAAAAATTGAAATGAGAAAATTGTAGCAGTAAAATTGTATTTAATTCGAAGCTGGAGGGATAATGACTATATGTAGGAACTGCTGTTTAGTCAGTGCTCATTATTATTGAAAGTAAAGTTATTTAATTTTGTTATAGTCTAGCCCTTTGTTTTGAGACACACATCCTATGCCTTCCAATAGAGAAGTTAGTAGCCATTAATAGGGGAGCTTACTCTGATTCAGATCTGAACGCACTGTTGTTTCAGTCCAGCACGTGAAGGCTGGAAACTTTGACATCCATTAGCTGTAATAAGATGGCCTCCATAGCAGAAGGCTGTACAACTGAGTTTGGAGACCATTCTTAGAATGCAGCCTTGCCATTGGTCAATCTTAAATCTGTGTTCAGGAACCAACCAATCAGGGGCATGAGTTCTGAGAACGGTTTTCAGACTCAGATTTATAACCTCAAACCCAGGATATGGCAGGACCTGTTTTACTCCACTTGAATCCTTGACATTTACACAATGAAAGGCCTGAAAGAGAATTTGAATATTTTTAGCTTTTCCAGTTTGGAACTTTGTGACCTGCTACACGTGGGAAACGGTAATGAGCAATTATTCCAGTTTGAAACTGACTGATTTTTCTCATAATGTCATGGACTTATAATTATGCAGTTAACACCCAGACTTGGTATTGTTTAAGCCCATTTAGGAAGAACAAAGTTACAAGTTCTGATTGATAAGTTAGAAGTGTTTGATTTTAATCTTTGAATGCGTTCTTTGAATAGAATGTATCATATAAGATTCAAAAAGTGTCAAAGCTTTGTGTTCAAATTACAATCATTCAAATTTCTGTTATCTTTAACATTTTTGTTGAGTAATTCGATAGAATATTTCCGGTTATCAAGTTTGTGTACAAATGGTTGAAATTATGTAGGGTACGCATCAGTAAGGTTGGCTGCAATAGCATTCCAACAATGTTGATCTGGTATTTGAGATAGATAATTCTTTCTTCCCTTTAAAGGTGTTCACGTCATTGCAGTGAAACCTCAAAGAATTAACTGTTATAAGTGTTGACAGTAACGCTTTTGACAAGATCTTCATCAAATAAAATACAAAATATGCGTATAAATAAAATCTACAAGATAACCACTGTCGGTAGAAGTACAAACAAGTCGCCTATTGAAATTTGGGATATTTTACTGGGTATGAGTTTTTTGGTGGATTAATAGAGCCCATATTAGGAGTTCAATCCAGTAATTGTACCCCTGTGTAAAGAAATCTAATCGCGGTAAGGTTTTCAGATTTTTTTCATTCAAATTAGTTTATCATTCATTGAGCAATTTTGACGGGAAAAGATTAGCTGAAAGTGTACCACAAAGAATACTTGGTTGATATCATCGTGATGGGGGAGACTTGTGTATAATCAACAGATGGTTAAAAACTCATTCGAAAAATTTAGTCAGCTATATATTAACATTTTTGAACCCATGAATGTACCAAAAAATCACTTTTTTAACACTTAATTATAGTGATCAATTTAAATTCTTCACTCAGAGAAATAAATGGAATATGGTCATAATAAAATGTTTCCTGAACAAATTACTCTGAATTGTTTGCTGTTTTAATTGTTGTTTTGATTTAAGATATCTGAATTGACTTGATCAAAATTTGTCTCTGTCATTTAAAATATCAAATACTCAAAAAAACTTTATAATGTTAATTGATTTTGTTTCTATTTTTTATTTTCCATATTCCATTGTTTTATAATGCTTTAAATATTGTACTGACTAAGGGTCTTTACTTTTCTGAACAATTTAATTTACTTTTGATTGGTATATTGATGCCTTTAGCTGAATTTTTAAGTCACTGTTTGAGCTTAATTATTACATTACTTGTACTGGGTAACTATTGCTTGTAATCAATATATTTGTCATCAGATCTGATCCTGTGGGTGAATCATCTTCAATGTAAAATAAATATTGTTTCATCATGTCATGGAGACCCTTACACGTTCAGTCAGCCTTTGGTTTTATTCTTGGTGTTCATTGATACTCTCATCCTTAAACAAAGAATTGTGTTACTCTTGCTATGGTGTGTTACAGAGAAGCAGATGGTCGCTAACGTACTGGATACCCCTAGGGGCTCAGTGTGTTTCCTCCCCTTTTTTCCCTGTCTACTTTACATCTTGTTCTCTCCATCTTGTTCATATATTTGATGATGTATTCATTCAACCATGCTTTTGTGTGTCTGTAAAATTTGGTTGTTGAATTTATTGGCTCCCCAACGTTTTGCTCCATAGTTCATGGGTTGTTTCCAGGAATCATAGGAGTATCTTGTTGTGATTGTTATACTGGTTCCTTACTTTGATTCCTTTATGCTGTATTGCTCATGCTCAGGTATACTGGTTCCTTACTTTGATTCCTATATGCTGTATTGCTCATGCTCAGGTATACTGGTTCCTTACTTTGATTCCTTTATGCTGTATTGCTCATGCTCAGGTATACTGGTTCCTTACTTTGATTCCTATATGCTGTATTGCTCATGCTCAGGTTTGGTTTTCCATTAATCTGTCTGTACGATGCATCACACAGCCATGTTTTCTTGCACAAAGAAATTAACATAAAAATATTGATACTTCTTATCCTCATTTTTCTGTAGTTGCCTGATTTTAACAATTGCTTCCTTCTCAATCGTAAGTCTAATATACAGTTGGTGAACTATAAAACCCTTCTTCTCAATTGTAAGTCTAATATACGGTTGGTGAACTATAAAACCCTTCTTCTCAATTGTAAGTCTAATATACGTTGGTGAACTATAAAACCCTTCTTCTCAATTGTAAGTCTAATATACAGTTGGTGAACTATAAAACCCTTCTTCTCAATTGTAAGTCTAATATACGTTGGTGAACTATAAAACCCTAAAGTTAGAATGATTAAACATAATTTGTTTATTTCTGAAATCTCTTAAAACCATTATCTATGTATCCTTGTATTTTGACCTTAAGTTTCATTTACACCTGTTAAGAAATCTTGTTCATCTAACAATGGATTTAAAGACGTCTCTATTCGGGCAATCAATCGTACAATGATGATTCGTCTTTTGTGTCGAAACGCTATTTCAGCTGTAGAACACCCATGTAAATAGATTTAGTGATAATTTAAGTGTACCCTACCACCCATTTCTATCAGGAGGTGAGGGCTTTAAAAGGCTTTGTCCTCGTTCATTTTATAACAGTTTTTAAGTGAGACGGCACAATAGCCAGGAGATTTGATATAGCTATACTCTAAACAGGATTAGGACGATGATGATAGTTTTCTTTGACAATTATTGAAACTGGATATCATCTTTTACCTTGATTTGTAGAATTGTTGTCTCATTATTAACCATGATTATTCTTTTATTGTACCGTTCTATAAAAGAATGATATGCCAATAGTTATGTTATGATACTGCTTATTTTATTGCTCTGGATTTATTTATATTGCCTACAACAATGACATTGAACTAGTACTGACAAGGCATTGAGGGGTAGCGCACCTGACTCCTAATCTGAAGGTTGTGAGTTCAGATCCCTCCCAATGGTTAGGTTGAACCAGGTTGAACCAAGAACGTTCCAATCTCTAAATGAGTGCGGAATGCTGGTTAGTATCCCAGGAAGCAGTCATAGAGAGTGATTGATCTAAGTTGTAAACTTATCTTTCAAATAAAATTTAATATTTGGTAAAACCCTCTCTTACAGAAAGGATCGATGCTCTTTCTGCCTGATAATGGTTTAAATTACAGTACATGCACTCTTTTCTATTGAACATGTTGTGGATTTTTATGCCATTTATACACTTGATTAAGCTACAAAACGTAAACATCAACTTGAAAAAAGAATTGGTTCAAGTATTGTCGAGTGACTCAAGGCCTGTTGACTTCCTGTAATGCTGTTGTTGGTAAAGTGGATGCTTAAAGAGATCCAAGTACTACCATACTTACTGTACTCAACTACTACTTTGTCATAGTTGGTCAAATAGAGCCAGAATTTTTCAGACTGAAACAAATGTTTCCTTCTCTGGTTAATGTGCAACTTCCATCATATTTGCCTGATCTGATGAATGTTACCAGATATGTCAGGCAATCCAACACATTGGATGATTTCAACTGTGATTCAGTAGATTACATCCCCACTTTTGCCATTGATGTATATATAAATGTATATTGAACTACCAAAAACGACGTTGACCCATACTGCAGGAATTTTGTGTTAACAAATCTTAAAAAGTTGAAAAAATCTAAAAACAATTCACTTGTAATCTGTAACCCCACCCCAAAGCTGTGGATAGGGGACTATAAGCAAATAATCTGTAAGAATGGCCATATAAGGCAGTGTTGTTAAATTCAATCTTTATTCAAAGGTGGCCATACAAGATGTTTGACTGTATTTATTGAAGAAACAATGAAGTGTGTATGAGCATGAGGTTTAATTTAATTTCAATTACCTATTGTTGTTGGTATTAACACTCTGAATTCTTAAATAATCCACTTTTAATTGGATACCTGAAAGAATGAAAGTATTTTGTAACTTGTACCATGAGAAAAAAACGTTTACAAGAAACTCTCACGGATCTCCATAAATTAATAGAAAATTGCTTTAATTAAGATTTTGGTGCTGCTAATTAGATAATTAGGTAAGGTATCCTGCTGGATAAATGTTTACATTGAGTTTAAATTACCAAGTTCTGTTAAAAAAACTTGATGTGAAATTTGGTGTTGTTTCCTGATGAAACGTTATTCTTCTCTCTGCTCTACTTTTGAATGTTGAAATTTGTTATATTTGCCTGACTTAACACGATTCAGTAGCTGAGCTTTTAATCATTTGTAAGTCAAAGTTTAAAACTTGATAAAAAATTATAAAGTTGAATATAGGAGCCATCTGCCCATTTCTAAAAATATCATGGGGCCACTTGACATGTTCTGAAACTGGATTTGAAGGGTCCACCTTACTAGTTCTGATGCTGCACTATTGGGCTAAACTCCAATATAAGGGTCCATTTTCTTTCCATTTGTTTGTGCTGCCATTAAGGGGCTCTCTCTCCCATTCTGAAACTACATCAAGGGGCTCTGGGGATCTGCCTTTATTAGAACCTGCAGAAGGGGCCACCTGTCCTTAGAAACCAAAATGGCTGCATGCTTACACTCGCACTCTATAAAATTGCTTGTATGAAATTTGCAGTTTGGTTCCTGTCGGTCTGCTTTCCTCTAAGATTGATAAAATGTGGTTTAGATGAATGAAAATTATTAAATGATCTTGAAGTTTATTATCACATGATTTTCACAGTTAATTATAGAGGCCCTTAAGATGGTAGGAGTTTTATCATTATCTTATACCTATTATATTTAGGGCCCCAGTTGATGTTTTCATTGTCTCTTGGTCAATTCCATTACAATTCTTTATCTCTGCTTTCATACATTTTTACAATGTAAACAGAGGCCCTTATCAGGGCCTGAAGATTGTTGATTTGTTTTGTTGTTACACATTTTGTACTGTGGTTTGACTGAGGTCCTTTTTGAGTGATATCATTATGTCTTTGGCATTTTTATTCTTTATTTCATTTTTTTCTTTATATTTACAGAGGCCTTGAAGATGGTTGCCCAGCGATTAGAAGGTCCTTTCAACATTGAGACTGTTGTTGATCCAATTGATGTCAAGATTTCAGAAGCTATCATGAACTTCCAAGAAGACAGTCAGGAAGTTACAGAAAGGGTAAGACTGTCTGCTAGAATGAGGAGTGGTTGTATAGAGGATAGGGTGTGGACCGTCACTCATCCGGGAACTTATGCCCAGATCACACCTATGCCTCACAAGACACCAGTACCTGTGTCTGTTTATAGAGTTTGAGGTCGGTCTCTATGCACAGAAATCAATTTTGCTCTCAATCTATTTTTGTTGAATAAGTACTTTTGTTGTATATTTTAGTCAATTTTTAGATAAATTCTTGCATGTCTGGAAAAATGTGTAATTAATTTTGTATCTTCTCATAATTAACCTTGGAACATTAAAATACAGGAAAATTAGAGCATGTCCTATTTAACTACATAGATGTTTGTAATGAACGAGAATATGTATTAAGTCATATCATTCTTGGTAAGAAGATTTATACAATTTACAGCGAGATTATAACATTTTTGAGGCTGAATTTATCGCTTGAATTTTCTCTTAATATTTTTTTGATAAATCGATGCACATTTTGTTTTCATTTATCATAGAACTAATTTTCTTGGCGTGTTGAAATATATCTTCATTATGAAAACTTCTTCTCTAATTCGGCTTTAACAACTGAAAATGTACAAAAAGCATTGAAAGTTGTTGTCTTGATCCTCGCTAGATATCTAGAAAAGTCACGCTTACAATTTTTTTTTACAAAACTTAAGCGAACAGTTGTTGAACAGTAAGAAGACTGTTGTAAGTTTGTTACGAATCCGAGCGGTTTATTTTTCTTACCACAAAAATGATGTCTGAGAATAGAGAACGGAATTTGGTGTATGTTATCAGAAAATGAGTTTATCAGTTGAAAAATGCAACGTTGCAACTATCGGAAACCATTTCCAATGTCAAATATGATGGATTCACATGTGTTCCATCAGTCACAACAGGGGAAGAAAAATATATGTGCGGTAAAGGTTATGTGAAAAAAAATGGGGGGAAATAGTGTAGAAAATGGTAAACAGGGTAATACAGGATACTCTTAAGAAGCAGAACATTCTCGGGAATGATAAGATCTGATTTGGGAATCTTGCATGAATTTATGGGGTCCTATGCTGCTCCTAATTGAATTATGTTCAAGTTTATAATCTATAGTACATATGCATTTAAGATATCAATACTTTGGCACTAAACAGTGAAACTATATTCACCGACTCATGGCTAAAACTTGAGTTATAACTGTTCTGTGCTCAACTCATGATTTTAGATATGCATGGTGAATACACTAGCATAATAATGGATATTAAAAACATTTTTATGGCTGCATGTACTTCTGATAGAAGTGAACAGTTTTTCTAATCCATGTAAACATTTTATTGTAAATTAGTCTATCTTACTTATTTACTGAACACTTGGCAGTCTAGATATGTTGCAGTACCCATATGAAGCCTCAATCCACTGCATACTAAGAACTGATTTTATTCTCAACCCATTTTTGGGGGAATATATTCATGTAACTTTGCTATGTTTCTGTGAAATTCATATTGAGATTAAATTGTCATTCATTCAAGGAGAACATTTTAAACACAAAAATGGGATTTGAACTTGGAGATCAGTCTTGATTTTTATAACCTTAAATCCTAATACTTTGGATAGTTTATTTCCAACTACTTGAATTATGGTCACTGCCAACCTCCATGACAATGGATTCTCAAATAGGCCATCCTTAAAAATGGTTTGTTTGGGATAATCTTACCGTACAAAATTATTCACATGGTAGGCAAGGAATTTGTCATTAATTAATTTTTAAGGTCATTCAAGTTTAACCAGTTCCAACTACCAGCTCCAAATTTGGTTTCCACTCTGACACCTCAAAAAATGTTTTGAGTGGTGGCCATTGTCAGGAGTAGATAGGGTTATGTCAAACAAACAAGTTTAAGGATGGCCTTAATAATGATTTATATGAGATATTATTTATTGGGAGAATAATTGTTTGTCTGGGAGTATTTTGTTAGATTTTCTATGATGTTAGTTTATTGTTCCAGTAAATTATGTGTCATATATTCTGGTTTAGAGATATGACGGGTAATAAATCGAAAATCAAAGATGTCTACATGGGCTCTGTTTATTTGTAAGGATTTCTTGATGTTGCAAATAACAAGATACAAGTTGGTTTATTTCTGGATGAATTAATCAATTAGCTTTATTCAGAGTGATCAGAAATTCGTGAAAATTGTTTGATCTCAAATTTGGGGAAAACTTATTTGCTATTGATCAACTGTTTAGGTTATGGTCATCGTTAAATATTGTTTGTTTACAGTACTTTCTCTGATTTAATGAAATTTGCTCCAAAATTTTTTTTGCTCTTTCTTGCAGGATTTTTATCATGTCAGAAAATAAAAAAAAATCTAAAACAGACATAATTGGCCTTCCAACCCATGCAAAAGATGTGGATAGAACTAGGTATACCACAAACATAATTAATTCGTTAGGATGGCCTTGGTCCTGAACATCTTACATTGAAAAAACAACAACAATGGATTCTGTTCTTACGTAAGAGGGTGTGGCAATTCTCAACATTTTGATAACTACTCAATGTCCTTTCTGATTTAATTTTATGGATTTACATTTCTTTAGATATTCAAAGGCTGTGGAGATCCTCGTAAAGACTCGAATTACAGATACAAACGTCAGGCATCTCAATATGAAGACTATGCATATGGCAAGGAGTTTATATCGTACACACGTAATGGTGGGAGCAGTAACGAGCGCCCAACTACAGCCGCTGGTACAAATCTTGACAAACTGGTGAAAGATATTAAAGACAAGGTATTAAGTGTTCATGTTCATATCATGGTATACAGTCTAATATCAATCTTTTATTGTGTGTACATTCTGTATTTAGCAGCCTGTCCAAACTGGTCCAAGGATTATAACCATTACTCCACTTGCAGGTGTACATGTATCTGGAATGATTATTTCATTCATTAAGTGTTGTAACCAGAGTCCGGGATTACATCACTCATTTAGTGTTGTAACCAGAGTCTGGGATTACTTCACTCATTAAGTGTTGTAACCAGAGTCCAGGATTACTTCACTCATTAAGTGTTGTAACCAGAGTCCAGGATTACTTCACTCATTAAGTGTTGTAACCAGAGTCTGGGATTACTTCACTCATTTAGTGTTGTAACCAGAGTCCGGGATTACTTCACTCATTAAGTGTTGTAACCAGAGTCTGGGATTACTTCACTCATTAAGTGTTGCAACCAGAGTCTGGGATTACTTCACTCATTTAGTGTTGTAACCAGAGTCTGGGATTACTTCACTCATTAAGTGTTGTAACCAGAGCCTGGGATTACTTCACTCATTAAGTGTTGTAACCTGAGTCTGGGATTACTTCACTCATTAAGTGTTGTAACCAGAGCCTGGGATTACTTCACTCATTAAGTGTTGCAACCAGAGTCTGGGATTACTTCACTCATTAAGTGTTGTAACCAGAGTCTGGGATTACTTCACTCATTAAGTGTTGTAACCTGAGTCTGGGATTACTTCATTCATTAAGTGTTGTAACCAGAGTCTGGGATTACTTCACTCATTTAGTGTTGTAACCAGAGTCTGTGATTACTTCACTCATTAAGTGTTGTAACCAGAGCCTGGGATTACTTCACTCATTAAGTGTTGTAACCTGAGTCTGGGATTACTTCACTCATTAAGTGTTGTAACCAGAGTCTGGGATTACTTCACTCATTAAGTGTTGTAACCAGAGTCTGGGATTACTTCATTCATTAAGTGTTGTAACCAGAGTCTGGGATTACTTCACTCATTAAGTGTTGTAACCAGAGCCTGGGATTACTTCACTCATTAAGTGTTGCAACCAGAGTCTGGGAATACTTCATTCATTAAGTGTTGTAACCAGAGTCTGGGATTACTTCATTCATTTAGTGTTGTAACCAGAGCCTGGGATTACTTCATTCATTAAGTGTTGCAACCAGAGTCTGGGATTGCTTCATTCATTAAGTGTTGTAACCAGAGCCTGGGATTACTTCACTCATTAAGTGTTGTAACCAGAGTCTGGGATTTTTACAGATACTTACACTCAGCACTCAAATCATAGAAGTTACTCATAATAGTCTGACAGTTGATGTGGTGTAGAGTGGAACATATCAAATGGGTTTATGGAAAAATTTGGAATGGACATGCATCCCATTAATATAAAATGTTCTACTTTTCCCACAGCCCAGTGAAGTTAATTAAATATTTTATTCAGCTCATCTATTTTCGTGAAATTCTTTAAGAATGTGGAATTGCAAAAATGCTTGTGTAATTGTTTTTATGAGTTGTATGTTGATGTTTTGTGTAATTGATAGGTGGAGGAAGCCAGGAATTTCTGGGTGCAGTTACCTTACTACATATGTAACAGTGATATCGCTGCACAACCTGGGGAGGACGATGATTGCTGGAATGGCCAAGATCGTGCCAGGTTAGAATTTGTTAAACAATTTATTTTAATTAACTGAAACCTGTTACTGCATGCCCCTGAAGAAATTAAAGTTAAGCTTGTGACTACAAATTCAATTGGTACTGAATCTACACAGATCAGATGCAAGCATGTTTAGGGACATTTAGGCAGCTGCAATGGTGTCTGTTGGCACATTTTAATTAATAAAAACATTCTGTATAAAATACAGATGAAACAAGAAATATCTTGAAAAAAGATGGTTGGTGCAATTTGAAGGTTAAAGATAGTATGTTATACGCTCGTTGGAAGAACGGGACGTACTATAGTTTCACTTGCGGCGGTGGCATCCAGCATGTTGTCCGATCAATACCTTAAGTATTCTTTGTCCAATCTTCACAAGGCTTGGTCAGAATGTGTATCGGCATAATATCTTGGACAAGTTCGATAACCAGCTACTGTTGTGTATTGGGAAAATGACACAGAAAAAAATCATGCACATGAGCAAAAAAAATTAGTGAGGACAATTTGATTGTGTTGGTTCAGGTAACATAAGTGAATAATGACATATTGCAGTAAAGATAGGAAATGGGCGGATAACTCAAACACAGTAAATTGATCACATATATTTAAAAACTTCCAGGTAAAATATGTAGCTGTCTCTTGGAGAAAAAGTTTCCATTTCCTAAAGCTCATAAATAGCATGATTCTGTACCATTATTTATGGACAGAAACGTATCATTGTCTGGTTCTAGGACTGATTTAGGAAAATTTCTGTCTTCAGTACTTCCATGACAGGAAAATTGTCTACCATTATTGAAATATCTCATCCGTCATTTTGAAGGAGTATAAGATGAAAATTTCTTTGAATATTTAACCATTACCTTCCTACTGCAACAAATTCCATTATTCAAAGAATTTCTTGACATTAATTTTGTGATGTTAGATTTTATTGAATAGAAGTTTTTTTTCAAGTAATAAGATCAGTGGGGCATGCTTAAGAATGCAGTGTGACCATTTCAGAGTAACTCTCTACTGAACAACAACTCCTTAACAACAGAATAAAGTCTATGCAAATAAAGTTAACCTCTCTTAAGCAACCACCTCTTAGTAATAGTGAAATGTGCATTTCCTTAAGGGTGCATTTTTGGAGGAGTTGCACTGTATTTAGTTTTGTTGATGTTGTATGACTAGTATCAATTTCCATGGTAGTTTTACAAAACAAATGGATGCTGATAGTACTATAAGTTCAGTAATGGCATAACAAGATGTGAGATAATACTAGTGAAATTATTTTTTCATTGATAATAATTTATTTCAGGTATGTTGCTGAGGTACAGAAAGATGGCAGAATTTACCAGTTGAACAATCCGGAAGTGACCGTTGATGTCCAAGAAGATAACGGAATTATATCACTACAAATCAACAACCTGAAACTTATCACCACAAAGTTACACAATGCTTATCATGGTGTGGACGTAGAGTGGAATGTACCTAACATTGGTAAGATATTGTTCCATTGTCAGTAGAACAGGGGTTAAAGTCTTCCCCCATTGTTCCATTGTCAGTAGAACAGGGGTTAAAGTCTTCCCCCGTTGTTCCATTGTCAGTAGAACAGGGGTTAAAGTCTTCCCCCATTGTTCCATTGTCAGTAGAACAGGGGTTAAAGTCTTCCCCCATTGGTCCATTGTCAGTAGAACAGGGGTTAAAGTCTTCCCCCATTGTTCCATTGTCAGTAGAACAGAGGTTAAAGTCTTCCCCATTGTTCCATTGTCAGTAGAACAGAGGTTAAAGTCTTCCCCATTGTTCCATTGTCAGTAGAACAGAGGTTAAAGTCTTCCCCATTGTTCCATTGTCAGTAGAACAGGGGTTAAAGTCTTCCCCCATTGTTCCATTGTCAGTAGAACAGAGGTTAAAGTCTTCCCCATTGTTCCATTGTCAGTAGAACAGAGGTTAAAGTCTTCCCCCATTGTTCCATTGTCAGTAGAACAGAGGTTAAAGTCTTCCCCATTGTTCCATTGTCAGTAGAACAGAGGTTAAAGTCTTCCCCATTGTTCCATTGTCAGTAGAACAGAGGTTAAAGTCTTCCCCATTGTTCCATTGTCAGTAGAACAGAGGTTAAAGTCTTCCCCATTGTTCCATTGTCAGTAGAACAGGGGTTAAAGTCTTCCCCATTGTTCCATTGTCAGTAGAACAGAGGTTAAAGTCTTCCCCATTGTTCCATTGTCAGTAGAACAGAGGTTAAAGTCTTCCCCATTGTTCCATTGTCAGTAGAACAGAGGTTAAAGTCTTCCCCATTGTTCCATTGTCAGTAGAACAGAGGTTAAAGTCTTCCCCATTGTTCCATTGTCAGTAGAACAGGGGTTAAAGTCTTCCCCATTGTTCCATTGTCAGTAGAACAGAGGTTAAAGTCTTCCCCATTGTTCCATTGTCAGTAGAACAGAGGTTAAAGTCTTCCCCATTGTTCCATTGTCAGTAGAACAGAGGTTAAAGTCTTCCCCATTGTTCCATTGTCAGTAGAACAGGGGTTAAAGTCTTCCCCATTGTTCCATTGTCAGTAGAACAGAGGTTAAAGTCTTCCCCATTGTTCCATTGTCAGTAGAACAGAGGTTAAAGTCTTCCCCATTGTTCCATTGTCAGTAGAACAGGGGTTAAAGTCTTCCCCTCTTGGTTCATTTCCCTTTTTTCAGACGCAAATTTTGAAGAATAAATGTTGTCCAATTTGGTACACTTCGTGTAAAAATAGTAATTTCAGTGAAGGGTGTAGGACCTTTGAATTTCCAATTTTTATGAAATAGAATAACTTTAACTCTGTTAAACGTATTGGTAGTCAGATATATATGTAAAATGCTTCCAGACTTCAATACAGTTCCAATGTAAATCAGAATAGTCAGAAATCATAGTTTTATAATAAATGATATATTGATAGATTTCAGTATAGTTTTATAATGAATGATATATTGATAGATTTCAGTATAGTTTTATAATAAATGATATATTGATAGATTTCAGTATAGTTTTATAATAAATGATATATTGATAGATTTCAGTATGTCTTGGGTGTTTTTTTCTTTGCTATAAAGAAGTTTTTGTAAGTGTCATTTATAAAAAGTCATTGAAGAGTAGAGGTGTTTTGTGTTCTGCTATTAGTTGAATTCATAAAAATTCACTCTTTGTTATTTACAGATATAACTGGAAGTGGTGATGATCTCATTGTAAGTGGTGATGGTGATGGCAGTGGGGTCCATGCTGATGAAGATGCTTACAGTGGATCCGGGTCTGGAGACAATTATGATGATCCAGATATTGATGGTGGTCCACATCGCATACCCCCCTCTAGAGGTGACCCGATCAACAAACGGCCTGGCCAAACCTCAAAACCCCCAACGGATCCTGATCTCGGATTTAACTCTCCAAACAGTCCAACATACAATGTTAATGACAAGAATAAAAATACCGACGCTGGGGGCACTTCCTCCTTGCAAATGTCATCAAGTGCTTTACTTATTGTGTCTGTGTTTTATCTGGTTCGCCGTATAGTCTTATAATATATAAGGAACATTCAAACGTGCAAGATTGTGAATTCCGCCAAACGACATACATTTCATACAATATACGGAATTATGAACTTTTCATTCGTGATAAAATCTTATTTTCTTACTCTTAATTGTTGGTTTTGAGGTTCGAGTGACCTATGCACGCACAATGTGCTTATAATATCATGTGAAGATTTTACTCATTGAGAAT
This sequence comes from Mactromeris polynyma, assembly GCA_032209605.1. NCBI lineage: Eukaryota > Metazoa > Mollusca > Bivalvia > Venerida > Mactridae > Mactromeris > Mactromeris polynyma. The sequence goes on from JASFXZ010000001.1 coordinate 27,079,551, forward strand.
AATTGTGGAAATAATATCCATGAGTACAGAAAGCATACAGACTTTCTTTGGATTTATTTCGTTTGATAATGGAGGAATATAAATGACATTTCACAGGAACAAAAAAAGCTACCGTGTGATAATGTCTCGTATTAATCTGATGATAAAGTGATGTGAAATGTCAGTGTTTTGATGCAGGAATGAAATATTGGTAGAGAATGGAGTGTTGTGCAGCATAAGTGGATGGTCTGTTAACATTCTGTATAGTGTATTTGTCTTATTCTAATGTATAAACTAATTAATTTGGACTTTGTAATCCTTTCTGAATTATCACTTATAGTATTGCAGGAATTCAAGTAACCTTTCTGTGTTTTGAGTGCGTCACTAGTTGTATTATATGCAGATGGCTACATGGCATCATTTCCGAAATAACAAAAGTATGAATAGAATATTATACCAAATACTTTCAATGTCATTTTCAATTTCATAAGCAATATATGTTAGTGCATTGATGTCATTTTTTATTTAAAATATGGAAATTATGGAAAACTGTTGGAGCATCGACCACATTTCTCAGCATTTTTCTACTTTGTCAGCAGTAATTAGTACTTGCTATAATGGTATGGAAACATTGACACACTCTGTTTATATATCTATTCTACACATTTTCTACTATTTTCAAAAAGTATGTATTAATTTTAGTCTGTCCATACAGCTCACTAACTTTTTTCCATCATTAGGATCCATGATTTTGCCAAAAATGTTTACAAGCTAATAAAGAGTCAGGGATTTTTTTATGATGCATTCTTTCTTGCTTCATGAATGTAACACGTGTGTCATATTGATGGTTTCCGCGTTATATGATGGTAATTCCATAATATCAGATCGGCCAGTTACTGTTTGTATTATGCTGAAGCTTTCAATATGCATATAAATAAATTTATTGTTCAAATCATGTAGATATCATTCAAGAGTCATATATTTGCTATAATTAACTTACTTGCATTTTGTGTTAAAGGGGATAAGTTTCATGAAATGAAATACAAATGATTGATTATTGTGTCAGTATGTGGAGTACACGTCTTGGCATATAAAGACATTGTTGGAGTTTTAGAGTTATGTGCTTGCTCTCGGCCTTGGATAATCAAAGATAATGTTTATATTTTGTTTTATCTTTAAGTCAACTCTTGAATCTTTAACCATAAAGGACACAGTAATGACTAGTATATAATTATAGTCAATAAAATTGGTAGATTTTGGAAGAAAGTTAATTTACCAATCCATTCAGCATTTTGTTTTTCAACTATGATCTGCAAATAATTGCAATTTTATCATCAACAATAAAGTTTGACACTTCTTAGAAGCCATACAGTGACATACTTATTATTACGATTCTAATATATTAAATCAAGCACTTAGTGGCTTCATTGTATTATTGTATGATATTGTCAAGCAGTAGAGAAACAACACATTGTGTGATTTAATTACCTATGGTATGTACAGTTCTGTTTTTAATAATTATTTGATGTTGTTTAATATAAGTCTAATGCTGAAAGCATGATTGTATACATGTTATAATTATTTTTGTGAATGCTAGATTATTTTTTTATGTTGTGTGTTGTTTTCAGCCATTTATTATTGTAGTGAAAAGTCTTGCATTTAAAAAATACTGCAAGAAGATAGGCTTATCTACAATTTTAGTATGAAACTAGAATTGTTCGACATTAACATTGATTGCTAAAATTCATCTTGGTATAAAGATTTCTATTTATTTCATAAATCTCCGGGGAAAAAATTTGTTTTAAAAAAAATTTGTGTTCTGTTTCAAACTGCCTTCATATCACATGTTCAGTTAAAATTGTTGCACTTGGCTAAAATTTTAACTTTCAAATATTTGTTTTAAAATCTGTTTTCATTATTTTCTTTTGTTTTTTGCATTTATTTGGACAAATCCTTTTTTCATCGGATTTTTATCCATTACCAAAGTTACACGAAAGATCTGCATCATGAGTTGTTCCTCCTTTGCCATGAGGTGTACTTCCCTATAGAACAAACTTTTATAGTCAGAGGGAAGTAACTCAGTCTGACATATCTTGGTACAAAGCAAGGGAGGTAACTATATCTAAAGAAATTACCTCAGGTCATTTACTACAAATATTGTATATTTTTAAGCTTCTTAATTTGATCTTAATTCATTTATCAGTATCATTTCATTATTTCTTTTGAGACATTTTGTTTTTTCTTGGCTTCATAACAGGTTTATAAAATATCTTTAAAATTTAATGTTAAATGCTATTTACATAATTAACAATGTGCCATTTTTCATAATTGACTGTTTTAATGAACATGTGCTTTAATTGCTTTGTAAGTAATAATTATTACTTTTCAGTAATCTAAAAGATCATATTAAATAAGTTTTTTTATTACTGGAAAGGTATGAATATTATATTCCACTTAAGATTTAATTTATCATGAAAACTTAATACAGAATTGGAAAACTTGTTCAACTTTTAGTTTCTACTCTTTTGAATGCATACATGTAAATCCTTTTTAAAGTACATTGTTTTTGAATAAATGCGCCATTTTTGGACAATGACCGATGTTTGCTAGTGTATACATGTATACTATTTCAGAATCAATGATCAGAACAACAGTACTAGAGGCACTGTAGTTTTTAAGGTGCTTTTTGTGTATAAAACTTGTATTGCATATATTTTTTCCTAATATTGTTGTTATGGCTGTTGTCTTGGAAATTCAGTGTTTAATATATAATGCATCATTTTTAACATATGTCATATGGCCAAAGTGAAAATACTTGGTACAAAAAACATATCTGGCTATGTAAGCAAGAATGGTCTATCTGATAAAATAGAAGTCAGATTCCTACTTTATGTTCCAATTCCATGGTACATTTACGTACAATAGATGTTGGTATGTAAATTGAATAAGGTTGGAATTAGAAAGTGATTTGAATTTTGCTGGTTAATCGTAAAAGTTGAAGTGTATTTCACTTAAATGCCCATTTATTTAAAGCTTCTGATTATTTGGAGTACCTGTCTTTACTTATTTATTCAATAGATGACTGATAAAATGTTAATTTTCTGTGAGATGACAGTAACGGTCAGCAGAAATACAAGCAGAGTTTTATTTTAGGTCTATATCAGGTGGTTTTATTTCTATGTGAAGTATAAACTAGATATTTCATATCTACAATGTATATACAAATTGGAAAACAAACTATATATTTGTTGATGTATATGTGTAAAAAATTTAATCACTTCATTGTCATCATTATTGTGTTTAAAACCATCCACGATAGATGTTAGTATCTAGCTGCAGGCGTTTGACTTGTCACACCCTTGTGAATTATGTTTGTATTACTTTGAATCACCCTGATGGACTATGCACTTATTACAGTATTTGAACAATTCATCCAAGTTGAGTTACCTCAAATATTTGCTATAATTTCTTTTACAAAACTTGACAAACTTGAAATTTGTATCATCAGGTTGAATGCCTAATTCAAAGGTAGATAGCGTTGAAGTGTATCCGCATGAAAGCACAGCGAGACATGTGTCCTCATGCCCCATGTATTGTACTCTATGCAGGAGTGTATCTGCATGAAAGCACAGCGAGACATGTGTCCTCATGCCCCATGTATTGTACTCTATGCAGGAGTGTATCTGCATGAAAGCACAGCGAGACATGTGTCCTCATGCCCCATGTATTGTACTCTATGCAGGAGTGTATCTGCATGAAAGCACAGCGAGACATGTGTCCTCATGCCCCATGTATTGTACTCTATGCAGGAGTGTATCTGCATGAAAGCACAGCGAGACATGTGTCCTCATGCCCCATGTATTGTACTCTATGCAGGAGTGTATCTGCATGAAAGCACAGCGAGACATGTGTCCTCATGCCCCATGTATTGTACTCTATGCAGGAGTGTATCTGCATGAAAGCACAGCGAGACATGTGTCCTCATGCCCCATGTATTGTACTCTATGCAGAAGTGTATCTGCATGAAAGCACAGCGAGACATGTGTCCTCATGCCCCATGTATTGTACTCTATGCAGGCATTACTGGTTATTCCGTGGAAGTATGAAATGTGTAAGAACCTTTATCCTTATGTGCATATTTCAGTCCTTTTCAGATTGTCAAATGCAAGATATATTCATAAACTATGGGATTGTCTGAATAATGCAAGATATATTCATAAACTATGGGATTGTCTGAATAATCACACAGCATTTGTTATGTTTTAAATTTCTTTTAGCATTCATCTGGCCTAACTCGCGTTTTCTTTTTCATCAGCATTATAAAAATTATTTTGTCTGAACTTTTGATCATACAAAACAATACCGATAAAGAAAGGCCTGTAAAGTCATCGCTCATGGATGTCTTTTTTACATTACTGCCAAAAGGTACATTTCAAAGTTGTGAAACATGAAAAATCATCGAATTAACATCATCGAAATAGACATCACTGCTGAATTGATGTAATTCGTGTTGTAAGAATATAGTTGTTTTACTGTAAAACAATAGTTGTTTTTTATGGTTATTGCAAAATGCTGAAGAGAAAGTGTCCACATTTGTTAGTTTGAAATTCTGGTCAATGATTGTCTTACTGACAATGCGTTAACTTTTGGAAGTTTTTATAGTTTGAACTGCTTTTTTACACGGTTGTTACCTAATTAAATGTATGACATTCTACAATATAATAACTATTTTTTTTGTAACAGAGGTTCTTCATCGTAGAATATTAGATACTGTTATACTGATAATTGTTTGGTAATTTTGAATTTCAGGAAACAAAGGAAGTGTTTACAGCATTTCTTTGAGGGATAAAAACACATTTTATACTTCTTTGACTAAAGAAATTATTGGCATTTTTGTGAGTAATGATAACAGCATTTCATATTTTTGTGTTATTTTGAAAATAAATGGCTTCTAGTTGTTGTATTTTGTGTTCACTTCACCTTAAATATGACCTCAGTGAATCAATTAACATATAATTAACCTTCTGAAAAGTGATTTGCCAGTCATGGGTGGAGTTATTTGATATTTTTTCTGATTTAAAACTGTATGCCGGACTGGCTGTTGTGAGCATTAAAGCAAGGTAAACTATCCTATTTTGTTTGATAGTATGATAATTGATTGGTTGAGGTCTTGGTGGAAGTATTGATCGGATGTCTAGACAGTTTCTGTTTATATGTCACACTGTTGTTTTAATTCATAATTATTCAGTTTAGTGAACATACGTACTTAAGACTTATTTTAACTGAATAAAGATTTATAATTACATGTGTTATTATGACCACATTTTTATATATCACAGAGATGTGTCCATATTTGGTAAGCGAATTCAGGCTGAGAAATGATTCAAACCTTGAAACCTAGCTCGTATTTTGCTAGGAAAAACATGATGCTTTACCTCATCAGAAAACAACAACCAGTATACAATGTCATTGTTAATTACACAATGATCAAATAGATTTTACAAAAAACATACAGGCGTGACTGACCCGACGACTACATATACAGGGATGGGGTCTCTGACCTGATAACTACATATACAGGGATGGGGTCTCTGACCCGACTACTACATATACAGGGATGGGGTCTCTGACCTGATGACTACATATACAGCGATGGGGTCTCTCACCTGATGACTACATATACAGGGATGGGGTCTCTCACCTGATGACTACATATACAGCGATGGGGTCTCTCACCTGATGACTACATATACAGCGATGGGGTTTCTCACCTGACTACTACATATACAGGGATGGGGTTTCTCACCTGATGACTACATATACAGGGATAGGGTCTCTCACCTGATGACTACATATACAGGGATAGGGTCTCTCACCTGATGACTACATATACAGGGATGGGGTCTCTCACCTGATGACTACATATACAGGGATAGGGTTTCTCGCCTGATGACTACATATACAGCGATGGGGTCTCTGACCTGATGACTACATATACAGGGATGGGGTTTCTGACCTGATGACTACATATACAGGGATGGGGTTTCTCACCTGACTACTACATATACAGGGATGGGGTCTCTCACCTGATGACTACACATACAGGGATGGGGTTTCTCACCTGATGACTACATATACAGGGATGGGGTTTCTCACCTGATGACTACATATACAGGGATAGGGTTTCTCACCTGATGACTACATATACAGGGATGGGGTTTCTCACCTGATGACTACATATACAGGGATAGGGTCTCTCACCTGATGACTACATATACAGGGATAGGGTTTCTCACCTGACTACTACATATACAGGGATGGGGTTTCTCACCTGATGACTACATACACAGGGATAGGGTCTCTCACCTGATGACTACATATACAGCGATGGGGTTTCTCACCTGACTACTACATATACAGGGATGGGGTTTCTCACCTGATGACTACATATACAGGGATAGGGTCTCTCACCTGATGACTACATATACAGGGATAGGGTCTCTCACCTGATGACTACATATACAGGGATGGGGTCTCTCACCTGACTACTACATATACAGGGATGGGGTTTTTTCACCTGACTACTACATATACAGCGATGGGGTCTCTGACCTGACAACTACATATACAGCGATGGGGTCTCTCACCTGATGACTACATATACAGGGATGGGGTCTCTCACCTGATGATTACATATACAGGGATGGGGTCTCTCACCTGATGACTACATATACAGGGATGGGGTCTCTGACCTGACGACTACATATACAGGGATGGGGTCTCTCACCTGATGACTACATATACAGGGATGGGGTCTCTGACCTGACGACTACATATACAGGGATGGGGTCTCTCACCTGATGACTACATATACAGGGATGGGGTCTCTGACCTGAAGACTACATATACAGGGATGGGGTCTCTCACCTGATGACTACATATACAGGGATGGGGTCTCTCACCTGATGACTACATATACAGGGATGGGGTCTCTGACCTGACGACTACATATACAGGGATGGGGTCTCTCACCTGATGACTACATATACAGGGATGGGGTCTCTGACCTGAAGACTACATATACAGGGATGGGGTCTCTCACCTGATGACTACATATACAGGGATGGGGTTTCTGACCTGATGACTACATATACAGGGATGGGGTCTCTGACCTGATGACTACATATACAGGGATGTGGTTTCTGACCTGATGACTACATATACAGGGATGGGGTCCCTTACCTGATGACTACATATACAGGGATGGGGTTTCTGACCTGATGACTACATATACAGGGATGGGGTCTCTTACCTGATGACTACATATACAGGGATGGGGTCTCTCACCTGATGACTACATAAACAGGGATGGGGTCTCTCACCTGATGACGACATATACAGGGATGGGGTCTCTGACCTGATGACTACATATACAGGGATGGGGACTCTCACCTGACAACTACATATACAGGGATGGGGTTTTTCACCTGATGATTACATATACAGGGATGAGGTTTCTGACCTGATGACTACATATACAGGGATAGGGTCTCTCACCTGATGACTACATAATTATACAGGGATGGGGTCTCTGACCTGATGACTACATATACAGGGATGGGGTCTCTGACCTGACAACTACATATACAGGGATGGGGTCTCTGACCTGATGACTACATATACAGGGATGGGGTCTCTGACCTGATGACTACATATACAGGGATGGGGTCTCTGACCTGATGATTACATATACAGGGATGGGGTCTCTTACCTGATGACTACATATACAGGGATGGGGTCTCTTACCTGATGACTACACATACAGGGATGGGGTCTCTTACCTGATGACTACACATACAGGGATGGGGTCTCTGACCTGATGATTACATATACAGGGATGGGGTCTCTCACCTGACAACTACATATACAGGGATGGGGTCTCTCACCTGATGACTACATATACAGGGATGGGGTCTCTCACCTGATGACTACATATACAGGGATGGGGTCTCTGATGACAACATAAACAGGGATGGGGTCTCTCACCTGATGACTACATATACAGGGATGGGGTCTCTCACCTGATGATTACATATACAGGGATGGGGTCTCTGACCTGATGACTACATATACAGGGATGGGGTCTCTCACCTGATGATTACATATACAGGGATGAGGTTTCTGACCTGATGACTACATATACAGGGATAGGGTCTCTCACCTGATGACTACATAATTATACAGGGATGGGGTCTCTGACCTGATGACTACATATACAGGGATGGGGTCTCTCACCTGATGACTACATATACAGGGATGGGGTTTCTCACCTGATGATTACATATACAGGGATGAGGTTTCTGACCTGATGACTACATATACAGGGATGAGGTTTCTGACCTGATGACTACATAATTATACAGGGATTGGGTCTCTTACCTGATGACTACATATACAGGGATGGGGTCTCTGACCTGATGACTACATATACAGGGATGGGGTCTCTTACCTGATGACTACATATACAGGGATGGGGTCTCTGACCTGATGACTACATATACAGGGATGGAGTCTCTCACCTGATGATTACATATACAGGGATGGGGTCTCTGACCTGATGACTACATATACAGGGATGGGGTCTCTCACCTGATGATTACATATACAGGGATGAGGTTTCTGACCTGATGACTACATATACAGGGATAGGGTCTCTCACCTGATGACTACATAATTATACAGGGATGGGGTCTCTGACCTGATGACTACATATACAGGGATGGGGTCTCTCACCTGATGACTACATATACAGGGATGGGGTTTCTCACCTGATGATTACATATACAGGGATGAGGTTTCTGACCTGATGACTACATATACAGGGATGAGGTTTCTGACCTGATGACTACATAATTATACAGGGATTGGGTCTCTTACCTGATGACTACATATACAGGGATGGGGTCTCTGACCTGATGACTACATATACAGGGATGGGGTCTCTTACCTGATGACTACATATACAGGGATGGGGTCTCTGACCTGATGACTACATATACAGGGATGGAGTCTCTGACCTGACAACTACATATACAGGGATGGGGTCTCTGACCTGATGACTACATATACAGGGATGGGGTCTCTGACCTGATGACTACATATACAGGGATGGGGTCTCTGACCTGATAATTACATATACAGGGATGGGGTCTCTTACCTGATGACTACATATACAGGGATGGGGTCTCTGACCTGATGACTACATATACAGGGATGGAGTCTCTGACCTGACAACTACATATACAGGGATGGGGTCTCTGACCTGATGACTATATATACAGGGATGGGGTTTCTCACCTGATGATTACATATACAGGGATGAGGTTTCTGACCTGATGACTACATATACAGGGATAGGGTCTCTCACCTGATGACTACATAATTATACAGGGATGGGGTCTCTGACCTGATGACTACATATACAGGGATGGGGTCTCTGACCTGACAACTACATATACAGGGATGGGGTCTCTGACCTGATGACTACATATACAGGGATGGGGTCTCTGACCTGATGACTACATATACAGGGATGGGGTCTCTGACCTGATGATTACATATACAGGGATGGGGTCTCTTACCTGATGACTACATATACAGGGATGGGGTCTCTTACCTGATGACTACACATACAGGGATGGGGTCTCTTACCTGATGACTACACATACAGGGATGGGGTCTCTGACCTGATGATTACATATACAGGGATGGGGTCTCTCACCTGACAACTACATATACAGGGATGGGGTCTCTCACCTGATGACTACATATACAGGGATGGGGTCTCTCACCTGATGACTACATATACGGGGATGGGGTCTCTGATGACAACATATACAGGGATGGGGTCTCTCACCTGATGACTACATATACAGGGATGGGGTCTCTCACCTGATGATTACATATACAGGGATGGGGTCTCTGACCTGATGACTACATATACAGGGATGGGGTCTCTCACCTGATGATTACATATACAGGGATGAGGTTTCTGACCTGATGACTACATATACAGGGATAGGGTCTCTCACCTGATGACTACATAATTATACAGGGATGGGGTCTCTGACCTGATGACTACATATACAGGGATGGGGTCTTTCACCTGATGACTACATATACAGGGATGGGGTTTCTCACCTGATGATTACATATACAGGGATGAGGTTTCTGACCTGATGACTACATATACAGGGATGAGGTTTCTGACCTGATGACTACATAATTATACAGGGATTGGGTCTCTTACCTGATGACTACATATACAGGGATGGGGTCTCTGACCTGATGACTACATATACAGGGATGGGGTCTCTTACCTGATGACTACATATACAGGGATGGGGTCTGTGACCTGATGACTACATATACAGGGATGGAGTCTCTGACCTGACAACTACATATACAGGGATGGGGTCTCTGACCTGATGACTACATATACAGGGATGGGGTCTCTGACCTGATGACTACATATACAGGGATGGGGTCTCTGACCTGATAATTACATATACAGGGATGGGGTCTCTTACCTGATGACTACATATACAGGGATGGGGTCTCTTACCTGATGACTACACATACAGGGATGGGGTCTCTTACCTGATGACTACACATACAGGGATGGGGTCTCTGACCTGATGATTACATATACAGGGATGGGGTCTCTGACCTGACAACTACATATACAGGGATGGGGTCTCTCACCTGATGACTACATATACAGGGATGGGGTCTCTCACCTGATGACTACATATACAGGGATGGGGTCTCTGATGACAACATATACAGGGATGGGGTCTCTCACCTGATGACTACATATACAGGGATGGGGTCTCTCACCTGATGATTACATATACAGGGATGGGGTCTCTGACCTGATGACTACATATACAGGGATGGGGTCTCTTACCTGATGACTACACATACAGGGATGAGGTCTCTTACCTGATGACTACACATACAGGGATGGGGTCTCTGACCTGATGATTACATATACAGGGATGGGGTCTCTCACCTGACAACTACATATACAGGGATGGGGTCTCTCACCTGATGACTACATATACAGGGATGGGGTCTCTCACCTGATGACTACATATACGGGGATGGGGTCTCTGATGACAACATATACAGGGATGGGGTCTCTCACCTGATGACTACATATACAGGGATGGGGTCTCTCACCTGATGATTACATATACAGGGATGGGGTCTCTGACCTGATGACTACATATACAGGGATGGGGTCTCTCACCTGATGATTACATATACAGGGATGAGGTTTCTGACCTGATGACTACATATACAGGGATAGGGTCTCTCACCTGATGACTACATAATTATACAGGGATGGGGTCTCTGACCTGATGACTACATATACAGGGATGGGGTCTTTCACCTGATGACTACATATACAGGGATGGGGTTTCTCACCTGATGATTACATATACAGGGATGAGGTTTCTGACCTGATGACTACATATACAGGGATGAGGTTTCTGACCTGATGACTACATAATTATACAGGGATTGGGTCTCTTACCTGATGACTACATATACAGGGATGGGGTCTCTGACCTGATGACTACATATACAGGGATGGGGTCTCTTACCTGATGACTACATATACAGGGATGGGGTCTCTGACCTGATGACTACATATACAGGGATGGAGTCTCTGACCTGACAACTACATATACAGGGATGGGGTCTCTGACCTGATGACTACATATACAGGGATGGGGTCTCTGACCTGATGACTACATATACAGGGATGGGGTCTCTGACCTGATAATTACATATACAGGGATGGGGTCTCTTACCTGATGACTACATATACAGGGATGGGGTCTCTTACCTGATGACTACACATACAGGGATGGGGTCTCTTACCTGATGACTACACATACAGGGATGGGGTCTCTGACCTGATGATTACATATACAGGGATGGGGTCTCTGACCTGACAACTACATATACAGGGATGGGGTCTCTCACCTGATGACTACATATACAGGGATGGGGTCTCTCACCTGATGACTACATATACAGGGATGGGGTCTCTGATGACAACATATACAGGGATGGGGTCTCTCACCTGATGACTACATATACAGGGATGGGGTCTCTCACCTGATGATTACATATACAGGGATGGGGTCTCTGACCTGATGACTACATATACAGGGATGGGGTCTCTCACCTGATGACTACATATACAGGGATGGGGTTTCTCACCTGATGATTACATATACAGGGATGAGGTTTCTGACCTGATGACTACATATACAGGGATAGGGTCTCTCACCTGATGACTACATAATTATACAGGGATGGGGTCTCTTACCTGATGACTACATATACAGGGATGGGGTCTCTGACCTGATGACTACATATACAGGGATGGGGTCTCTTACCTGATGACTACATATACAGGGATGGGGTCTCTGACCTGATGACTACATATACAGGGATGGGGTCTCTGACCTGACAACTACATATACAGGGATGGGGTATCTGACCTGATGACTACATATACAGGGATGGGGTCTCTGACCTGATGACTACATATACAGGGATGGGATGGGGTCTCTGACCTGATGATTACATATACAGGGATGGGGTCTCTTACCTGATGACTACATATACAGGGATGGGGTCTCTTACCTGATGACTACATATACAGGGATGGGGTCTCTTACCTGATGACTACATATACAGGGATGAGGTTTCTGACCTGATGACTACATAAACAGGGATGGGGTTTCTGACCTGATGACTACATATACAGGGATGGGGTTTCTGACCTGATGACTACATATACAGGGATGGGGTTTCTCACCTGATGACTACATATACAGGGATGGGGTTTCTGACCTGATGACTACATATACAGCGATGGGGTCTCTCACCTGATGACTACATATACAGGGATGGGGTCTCTCACCTGATGACTACATATACAGGGATGGGGTCTCTTACCTGATGACTACATATACAGGGATAGGGTTTCTCACCTGATGATTACATATACAGGGATGGGGTCTCTCACCTGATGACTACATATACAGGGATGGGGTCTCTCACCTGATGACTACATATACAGGGATGGGGTCTCTCACCTGACAACTACATATACAGGGATGGGGTCTCTCACCTGACAACTACATATACAGGGATGGGGTCTCTGACCTGACAACTACATATAAAGGGATGGGGTCTCTCACCTGATGACTACATATACAGGGATGGGGTCTCTCACCTGATGACTACATATACAGGGATGGGGTCTCTGACCTAACGACTACATATACAGCGATGGGGTCTCTCACCTGAAGGCTACATATACAGGGATGGGGTCTCTCACCTGATGACTACATATACAGGGATGGGGTCTCTCACCTGATGACTACATATACAGGGATGGGGTCTCTCACCTGATGACTACATATACAGGGATGGGGTCTCTGACCTGATGACTACATATACAGGGATGGGGTTTCTTACCTGATGACTACATATACAGGGATGGGGTTTCTTACCTGATGACTACACATACAGGGATGGGGTCTCTTACCTGATGATTACATATACAGGGATGGGGTCTCTTACCTGATGACTACACATACAGGGATGGGGTCTCTGACCTGATGACTACACATACAGGGATGGGGTCTCTGACCTGATGACTACATATACAGGGATGGGGTCTCTGACCTGATGACTACATATACAGGGATGGGGTCTCTTACCTGATGACTACATGTACAGGGATGGGGTCTCTTACCTGATGACTACACATACAGGGATGGGGTCTCTTACCTGATGACTACATATACAGGGATGGGGTCTCTGACCTGATGATTACATATACAGGGATGGGGTCTCTGACCTGACAACTACATATACAGGGATGGGGTCTCTCACCTGATGACTACATATACAGGGATGGGGTCTCTCACCTGATGACTACATATACAGGGATGGGGTTTCTGACCTGATGATTACATATACAGGGATGGGGTCTCTGATGACAACATATACAGGGATGGGGTCTCTCACCTGATGACTACATATACAGGGATGGGGTCTCTCACCTGCTGATTACATATACAGGGATGGGGTCTCTGACCTGATGACTACATATACAGGGATGGGGTCTCTCACCTGATGACTACATATACAGGGATGGGGTTTCTCACCTGATGATTACATATACAGGGATGAGGTTTCTGACCTGATGACTACATATACAGGGATAGGGTCTCTCACCTGATGACTACATAATTATACAGGGATGGGGTCTCTGACCTGATGACTACATATACAGGGATGGGGTTTCTGACCTGATGACTACATATACAGGGATGGGGTTTCTGACCTGATGACTACATATACAGGGATGGGGTCTCTTACCTGATGACTACATATACAGGGATGGGGTCTCTTACCTGATGACTACATATACAGGGATGGAGTCTCTCACCTGATGACTACATATACAGGGATGGGGTCTCTGACCTGACAACTACATATACAGGGATGGGGTCTCTGACCTGATGACTACATATACAGGGATGGGGTCTCTTACCTGATGATTACATATACAGGGATGGGGTCTCTTACCTGATGACTACATATACAGGGATGGGGTCTCTTACCTGATGACTACATATACAGGGATGGGGTTTCTCACCTGATGACTACATATACAGGGATGGGGTCTCTGACCTGATGATTACATATACAGGGATGGGGTTTCTGACCTGATGACTACATATACAGGGATGGGGTTTCTGACCTGATGACTACATATACAGGGATGGGGTCTCTCACCTGATGACTACATATACAGGGATGGGGTCTCTTACCTGATGACTACATATACAGGGATGGGGTCTCTTACCTGATGACTACATATACAGGGATGGGGTCTCTGACCTGATGATTACATATACAGGGATGGGGTCTCTTACCTGATGACTACATATACAGGGATGGGGTCTCTTACCTGATGACTACATATACAGGGATGAGGTTTCTGACCTGATGACTACATAAACAGGGATGGGGTTTCTGACCTGATGACTACATATACAGGGATGGGGTTTCTGACCTGATGACTACATATACAGGGATGGGGTTTCTCACCTAATGACTACATATACAGGGATGGGGTTTCTCACCTGATGACTACATATACAGGGATGGGGTTTCTCACCTGATGATTACATATACAGGGATGAGGTTTCTCACCTGATGACTACATATACAGGGATGGGGTTTCTCACCTGATGACTACATAATTATACAGGGTTGGAGTTTCTAACCTGATGACTACATAAGATGCCCAATGGCAACATGTCGAGCCTACAAATTGTCAAGAGATGAAGAGAGACATTTTTGAAGTTTGACCTCTAAGTGTAACCTTGACCTTTGAGGTAGGGACATGGGTCTTGCACTCAACACTCTGTCTCATCATGGTGAACATTTGTGCCAAGTTATTTGAAATCCTCCAATAAGTGACAGAGTAATGATCCGGACAAAGAAGACGCACGCACAAACACAATACCGCCATTGTGGCGACTATGTCGAGCTCACCGCAAGCGTGCCAGACAATTACTGTAAAAAATCATGTTGTGTCTCAAAAATTTGGTAATAACACTGTTACCCCCCCCCCCCCCTTTCCTTGAACTTTCTCATCCAATTAGCATTGATCTGTCAAAAAGTGGAAATCCACCAATTGGCTGAAAATTCTCATTCGTGTATATATAAAGGGTTTGGCGCAAAAACAAGAGTAACTCAGTACAGGTGAAGAAACAGTTACAATAAGACAGCAGCACATCTTAACATTTATATCAAGCTTTAAATAATTGCTTAGTCTCCATGGTAACCTAAAAACACTACAACAAGTTATAAATTCAGTAGAATACCCTTTATCCAGAAATAAAAATATTTTCAACCATTTCTATAAAGTATGCATAATACATGTGTAAGTACATAGGGTGTATTTTTCATTTATAAAGAATAACAAATTCATTACAATTGCCAAATTAACGCTTTACTCCATTGACCTTTACACAACATTTTAAATACTACTAACTCATCAGATTTTATAAACACAAAAACAAATGGCCAGTTGACTCCCTTCATTCTATACAAATGTTCATACAAACACAAAAGAAGTCATCAGTAATAGAAATAATGATTCACTACTATAACGATGAAAATGGACCCAACTGTATTACATAAATTAGAACCAGCACATGAGACTCAGACAGTGTGGCTATACACAGTCTAATAGTTCAGTAAAATACCAGTTGTCAGTACCTTGTCAAACAAACGTACCACAATGATTTCAACATATTTAAAATCTCCAAAAAACATTTTTGTTGACAGTAATGGAACACCAAATATGTCTGAAATTCCTTTCTTGTACTTTTGTTCAGAATTTATCTACATTATTGTCAGGTTTCTTCCACATTTAAGATACATCAAAATGCTAATGTTTTAGTACAAATCTTGACATTACATCATATCCACAATCTCCTTTCAGGCAAAATGTAGAAGCATTGGTGCAGAGCGATTGTACGTGTTCCTTGACAACACCCAGGTAACACTAGTACAGTACTATACCCTCAATACAACACCAAGGTAACACTAGTACAGTACTATACCCTCAATACAACACCAAGGTCACACTAGTACAGTACTATACCCTCAATACAACACCCAGGTAACACTAGTACAGTACTATACCCTCAATACAACACCCAGGTAACACTAGTACAGTACTATACCCTCAATACAACACCCAGGTCACACTAGTACAGTACTATACCCTCAATACAACACCCAGGTAACACTAGTACAGTACTATACCCTCAATACAACACCCAGGTAACACTAGTACAGTACTATACCCTCAATACAACACCAAGGTCACACTAGTACAGTACTATACCCTCAATACAACACCCATGTCACACTAGTACAGTACTATACCCTCAATACAACACCAAGGTAACACTAGTACAGTACTATACCCTCAATACAACACCCAGGTAACACTAGTACAGTATTATACCCTCAATACAACACCCAGGTAACACTAGTACAGTACTATACCCTCAATACAACACCCAGGTAACACTAGTACAGTACTATACCCTCAATACAACACCCAGGTAACACTAGTACAGTACTATACCCTCAATACAACACCCAGGTAACACTAGTACAGTACTATATCCTCAATACAACACCCAGGTAACACTAGTACAGTACTATACCCTCAATACAACAACACCCAGGTAACACTAGTACAGTACTATACCCTCAATACAACACCCAGGTAACACTAGTAAAGTACTATATCCTCAATACAACACCCAGGTAACACTAGTACAGTACTATATCCTCAATACAACACCCAGGTAACACTAGTACAGTACTATATCCTCAATACAACACCCAGGTAACACTAGTACAGTACTATATCCTCAATACAACACCCAGGTAACACTAGTACAGTACTATACCCTCAATACAACACCCAGGTAACACTAGTACAGTACTATACCCTCAATACAACACCCAGGTAACACTAGTACAGTACTATACCCTCAATACAACACCAATGTCACACTAGTACAGTACTATACCCTCAATACAACACCCAGGTAACACTAGTACAGTACTAAACCCTCAATACAACACCCAGGTAACACTAGTACAGTACTATACCCTCAATACAACACCCAGGTAACACTAGTACAGTACTATACCCTCAATACAACACCAATGTCACACTAGTACAGTAATATACCCTCAATACAACACCCAGGTAACACTAGTACAGTGTACTATACCCTCAATACAACACCCAGGTCACACTAGTACAGTACTATACCCTCAATACAAAGAATCACCGAGTATTTCTCACTAGCACTTAAGTTTGAGATTCTAAAGTAAAACTCATAAATTCCACTATGGTACTTTACCTGTAAGTAGATAAATATTACCAGTATATATACTTGACACCATTAAAAACGCAACTATTTGAACTAGGCATCATTTTGTTGTACCAACTGTCAAAAGCGTGTTACAGTTATCTATGAGTTAATTCTTGTTCAAAACTTTATTAAACTCTAGACCAAATTGTTTTCTATTTCATTATTCATTAGTTGTATGAAAATAAGTTTGAAAAATAAAGAATATTTTTGCTTTTGTAATGTCACTTTATCTATATGCACAATTTTGCTTTGCGTTTTTAATGGCGTTATGTATACTTATACAAATCATTTACATTCAAAATAATTTCTATGTCAAAGTTGAATGAACATGAGCCTTGAAATGGAAAATTAACATATTATGATACCATTTATGCAATAAATACCAAGTGATGGAGCAGTTTGGCTTTGTCATCAACATTTGTAAACAAATCCAACAACAGTTACAAATATAGTTTAATTCAAATTCGCTATTTCTTTCATTATTGTGTTTACCTAAAAATCGATTATAGGGGTGTTGTATACAACCTATTCATCCGTTCACAATTGAAAATTGATTTAAACAGTACTATACCCTCAGAATTTGGTGTTTAGTCGTCTTTCCTTGGACTGGAAAGACTAAGAAGGGTTACTAGTGCATGGACTAGTGCGTGAAGCATAAACACATGACAAAAGACGTGAACAAAAGAATGAACTATGAATTAGTTAAATAACGTGGCCATCTTTTGAGATAATTTATTCTGAGTTTTTAACTGAGAGGGTATTTTTTTGAAGAATGTATACAAATATTATGATTTAAAACATTTATGGTGATTTTTTGGAGATGCCAGTCTATTACCTTAAAGAATGCAAACATGCGATGTAAACAAACCATAGGGTGATATACATAGGTTCTAAACAAAATGTTAAACATAGTAATCATGTCTTAGATGGTCTAGTAGTGGTACTATGTAAATTTAAACTAAAACCATACTCATTCAATTCTCAACCATAAAATGCTATACAATAAATGTTTATTCATATGCTGCTAGAAATAGAAAGGTCAAAATAGTGTGCGGTACATTTTTGTGACCAACAGAAATATTGTTGTGCGCACATGTCGATAAATATTTGTGTTAAAACATTGCACGATTGTGTAAGTAACTCTGTTGTTGTGATTGCACTTGTTGTTGTTGTTGTGGCATGCTTGAATATCCGGAGCTCACTGGATGATTGTATGAGGATGTCCTTGACCTTCCAGGGAGATTCCCAGACTGGGACCTTGACCTTTGCTGTAGTTGCTGATTTAGAATGGGTAAACCCTGTTCCTGGACTAGTTTTTCCAATGCACCAAAATGAACTTTTGTGACGAGTTGAAGTTCTTCAAACACTAAAATATGACACAGAATAACCAGTTCACAAATTAAAACAATAAATCCTCACAAGGCCTAAGTCTCTTAAATGCTTAACATTTATAATTATGCCAAGAGCTTACAAACAAATCTGTCTGTTGATTGCCTATAATTATGCATCTTGATGCTCTTTTTTGATCAATTATAAATGAGAGGTATCACAGTACATGATTAAATTCCTTCAGAATACCGCTTTGTCAGAGTAGCAAGAGCCCCCAACTCTGCCATACAACAACTCACCCCACCTCTCACATCCTCACTTCATGCTCATCATGTTTAAGACATCTGGCCGACACAGAAAGGTAACTGGGCCAGCTAGGGGTATGGGAGATAAAAAAAATGCAACCTTTGTAATTTGAACTGTCTCAAATGCCATTTGAACTAGCAATTGGGTTCTTATTGACAGCACTGCTTATACACCACATGTACTTCATTTGTAGGGTATAGAATGTAATAACACTTGCACTATTAGCGTAAACTAGAACATCAAGAATTAACCTCGAGTAATACCCAAACACATAAATTCTAATGAAGCTATGGAGGTAGATATATAGAGAATAATAGGTTAGTGACGTGGAATGAGGAAGTTTATCAGGCAAGGCGGAGGAATTTATCAAGTGAGCCGAAGGCATTATACAAAAAAAGATAAAATGTGTGATAGTATTCAATTGAAAAATCTATTGTTTTAGTAAGTCCGGAAAAAGAGGATAACATCGTGTTACTTTACTAAAAATCCGGCTAGTCACGTACTCATGTCGTGATATAAAAGTCATGTGACTAAGTGACCTGATAAAGCAAAAAATATCAGGTACCCTGTTATCGGGTCGAAATTACAGCAAGTGACAGGATAAATCTGAATACACAATTTTTTCCATACTTACCAAGACCAGAGTACTGCTTATGATCTGGCGTATGAATAAGGATTTTCTGTAACATATTCACCATCGCAGCAGATGCCAGTACTTTCTCTGAGAGAGGGAGCATTGAGAAATACTCAAAATCAATCTCAAATGGATTTCTAGGTGCAGGATACGTGCATAGCTTCACCAACTCGGCGATTAGATCCCACACAAAAATATCTGTGAAATATAAATATGCACACTGGTACATTTTGTTAGTTTCAAATCTGATAACACTTTGCACTGAGTGAAGTTTTCCCACCACATAAATCACTGTATCGTATATTATAATGCAACAGTATTGTGGGGGGTTTATGCTGTTGTTTGACAGTTCTTCAGTTATGTAGGGCTGTCAAATTATATAACCTGTGTTGCTAGATTACAAACTAGTATTAACAACCTGTCCATCAGCAAGTGATGTGGAGGTCCAGTGACTGCAACAGTTATATCTTCCATCACATTGTCGTGAACAACATAAGCTTTGTCTAGGGATTCCAGCATTTGACCCTGGTAGTCATGTTGGAATGAACTTACCATGTGGACAACCCTGCAAGTCATGTGTGGGAATAAACTTACCAGGTGGACAACCCTGGTAGTCATGTGTGGGAATAAACTTACCAGGTGGACAACCCTGGTAGTCATGTGTGGGAATAAACTTACCAGGTGGACGACCCTGGTAGTCATGTGTGGGAATAAACTTACCAGGTGAAACCCTGGTAGTCATGTGTGGTAATGAACTAACCAGGTGGACAACCCTGGAAGTCATGTGTGGGAATGAACTAACCAGGTGGACGACCCTGGTAGTCATGTGTTGGAATGAACTAACCAGGTGGACGACCCTGGTAGTCATGTGTGGGAATAAACTTACCAGGTGAAACCCTGGTAGTCATGTGTGGGAATGAACTTACCAGGTGGACGACCCTGGAAGTCATGTGTGGGAATGAACTTACCAGGTGGACGACCCTGGTAGTCATGTGTGGGAATGAACTAACCGGGTGGACGACCCTGGAAGTCATGTGTGGGAATGAACTTACCAGGTGGACAACCCTGGTAGTCATGTGTGGGAATGAACTAACCAGGTGGACGACCCTGGTAGTCATGTGTGGGAATGAACTAACCGGGTGGACAACCCTGGTAGTCATGTGTGGGAATGAACTAACCAGGTGGACGACCCTGGTAGTCATGTGTTGGAATGAACTAACCAGGTGGACGACCCTGGTAGTCATGTGTGGGAATGAACTAACCAGGTGGACGACCCTGGTAGTCATGTGTGGGAATGAACTAACCGGGTGGACGACCCTGGTAGTCATGTGTGGGAATGAACTAACCAGGTGGACGACCCTGGTAGTCATGTGTGGGAATGAACTAACCAGGTGGACGACCCTGGTAGTCATGTGTGGGAATGAACTAACCAGGTGGACGACCCTGGTAGTCATGTGTGGGAATGAACTAACCAGGTGGACAATACATAACGGAAGACAACTGACTTTTTAAGCATTAATATAGTTTGTTAACTTGAAAGTCGTAGGCACCAGAACACACAAAGTAACAATGAATCAAGCAACCAGAAGAAACATTTGACAAACAAGTCATTTTTCGTGAACAGATATGAAACATTTAGTAATTATAATGTAAATACATTTAACACATTTTAACATCAATTTTTTTTATTTTAGTTTTAATTATTCAGATTAATAAAATTAATTTTATAAAGTAACAAGAACTTTATATACCATTGTTTTTCCATTTTAAAGTTGACTTTAATTTTAATGGGCAATCTTTTTCTCTGGACTCCCCAGTAAGTTTGACCAATCGCTCATGATTTGATCGTACCCAAACATACGGACAGTTGTATCGTCCATATCCAGCGATCAGAAACAGCGTGGATTTATCATCCTGAAACAAGAAGAAAACAGTATTTCAGTGATACTACAGATATACAACTCCATACTTCCAGTACAAAGTGTAATCCTATAATGCTACAGTCACTAGCATTGGTTATGTCAGAACATTCTTACACTAGACTGGTGGATCTCGTATAAACATAAACAAATATTTTTTCAAATCATAAAATTATGATGTCACCTACTTGTTATAACATCCATGTATCATATTAATCAGGGTGTTTCAAATACATGGTATTTATCATTTCACTGGAGAAATAACAAATAATGCCTTGTAGCATAAATGGATGCTGGTACAATGTATTATTGTATTATTAGCAACAAAATTGTTCAATTTCAGGAAAGTTATCGAACAAGTGCATTCATTTAAGACCACTTACACATATCCTCTATCTGTAAACCTTGGAATTAAGATTAATTTAGAACAAATAGAACAGTAGATAAGTATACAGTTGGACATTGTTTATGTGGCAACCTTCTATCCAAATACTTTGCATCATCCAAAATAAATATCAGGTCCCGATGTATCTTCTTATGCACGAAAAATTGACATCAGCTATTCGAAATGTATTATTTGAAATAAAATCTTGGATCCGATGAATTCGAACGAACAAGGTCTGACTGTATGCTAGAGAACTTACCTGGAGAGGAGCAGTGATCAAGCGCCTCACTCCTGAACAAATGGTCCAGAGTTCAAGTCCCACATTGAGCAGGAGTTAACAAAAACTTCACACTCAATTATATAAGTGCAAGAAATGGTTTGTTACGCAGGAACCAGTCATCCTGGGTGATCAGTTTATGTTGTAAGAACTAGTGAAATGAGAAAAATTTCAAACTAAAGAACTTACGGTTGGCAATGGTTCTCCTTCGCTAGGTGAGGCTGGTGGCAAGCCAACATCCTTCATTCCATGTGTACTGAGTATCATCTGTGATCTGACTGACAACATTAGAGACCGTCTGTAATACAACAGAAGAGAGAACTTACTAGAACTTACCTAGTCTAACATGAACAATGTCATGATATATTTAATCATTCAAACTAACAACACGGGGAGGAGGCAGTCTGACCCAGGGGAATTACACAGTTTGTCTTTCTTGGTGTCTAATGTCCCACCCTAGAGCCAAGCATTGTGTTATAACAAGTATAGGCAACATTGCTCACCTCATGATGAGTTTAATACCTATAGATATATATTATAAATTATTAGAACACATTTTTAGTAAAGAAGCATTTAAAATAGTTTCATGGCAAACACATGGAATGTTCTTGTAGATTCTTTGTCTGAAGATTAAACGTTAAGATTAACTTTCAATGAGATTAAACCGTCTAATATGTTGGAGAGTAGTTCAGTGGGTATTTCCTTATTCAGACTGTACATATTATTTGTTTGACAGTTGGATAAATGTGACGATGGGTGCATCCATAAACCATGCTTAACCCCCAGTGCTGTTAATCTGCCACTGACCATTTCAAGGCAGTACTTATATTTTTACCAATCATTTTTGTTCGGGTCTTGTGAACTGTGCCATTGTAATTGTATATATTTTCATATTTGTATGCTCTTTTGAGGTGGCTGTGAACTTTGTAGCTGTCAATTCCTGTTCGACTTCTATATTCATATTATAAAATTTGTGTGTGAAAGCATGTTAACAATGTGTGTAGCACACTGCCTAACCAATCTACCAAACTAATATATTTGCAAATTCATTAAGCATACATACTGATCATATGGTAGATTGTAGGAACTAAAGCTCTCTGATTTGGAGATAGAAATTTTCCTTTGATCTTCATGTGAAGGTTCAGATTTACAATGAATTGGACTGGAAACACTCTGTAACAAAAGCATTCATTATATATACACTGCAACTCCATTAAAATGCGGTCAGTTATAACCCGATATCCATCATAACGCGATGACATCGTGGCTCCCAATTTTTTACCGAGATATATGTCCCATTATGATAACCATCAATATTTACACAAATGTTTTTCAAATCATCCTAATTTGACCTTAGATTGTGCTGAATCTATGACGTCAAGGGTATAGTTGATGCAGAGTCGTCTAGACATATATTGTCTGTGCTAGAGATGTGTGTACAAGAGATTGTTGTCATGTGTTTTCCTCCAGCATCGTATATTTCGGTACACTAAGTGGCTTACCACTCCTATATTTATCTAGTATTGTTTTATTTTTGAAACTGTTACAGGTGGAATTGAACAAAATATGTTCACTATTATGCTCAATCACAGATAAATATAAAAATATAGCTTTAAGCTTGTGCACTAAACATCTATTTTAAGCATGTGCAACAGTAAAAGAAACCAAACAATAATTGGTTACAATAATAGAGTCGTGTATAACACATTGTAACATGTTTATAATGCATAATAACATGGAACAAAAAACATTGTCATATTGTGTAGGAACAGGAAATATCAATAAATAAACATTAACAATCACATATGCCTTAATTGTGTTTAGAGACTTTGAGTATGTACAATACTTACGAAACAAGAACTGCTAAACATGCCCAAGTTCAATTATTCTCCTTACCCTGACCAATTAGAACAAAGCTACTCATTTGAGCGATTACTATGATGGGTGAAGGGCGTGTTTTTAATTCGAAGCATAACACAACTGACCCTCTGGAATTGATTACTGCTTTCACAGCACATGTTTGACACGGCAGTAATCTCTTTCATGTCTGATCAGACGGCGGTCAATTCTTTAAACTTGAAGTAATCATGCTGTTTAACCCCGTTTGTTGTTGCTGTTTTTCACATGTGTAAATTCAAAAGGCATACGCATTTTCTATGCAGTTAACAGTGCTAAAATGTCACGTTACCATATTTTAACATTGTTTTAAATAATTTATTAGTTTTGTATTTAAATTGTTCTGAATTATAATGCATAAATAAATTATGAAAACGTAGTATGCACAATGCTAAATTGTGAGGGTGGGGTAAACTGGTATGGTTAATGTCTTTAGATTTGTAATGGGGTCGGATTCTAATGCGTTCGCAAGTCTTGGACACCTCCCATCGCGTTATAATGGAGTTGCAGTGTATATATATATTATTATACATGTATATGAACAAATGACAAAATTACATGTAACTTAAAATATTTGAAAGTGAGTCAATATGATCATGCAAATAGGTAAAAATGAGCATGAAAAATTAATATTTGTTATGAATTAAAATGAACATGGTCTTTGATCCATAGTGGTCCTGGGGTAGCGCACCTGATGTGATCCATAGTGGTCCTGGGGTAGCGCACCTGATGTGATCCATAGTGGTCCTGGGGTAGCTGATGTGAATGCTGTGGCTTGGAATTTTGCCATGATAGAGTTAATCACACAGACATTAATTAAACAAATTATCACACCAGATTTTAACAAAGTGCAACAAAATAACATCAGCTTTTACCTCAGGATGGTTTAACACACTCAGCACCATTTCTTCTCTCCCTCGCATGTACATTGCAAAATATTTGAAGCCTTTCACAGTACCAAACTTCAGCATTTCAGACAAAAACGACTGTAGTTTTTTCTTCAATTGAGCTTCTTGCGCCTGAAGCAAAGTCATATGTTTATGAAAACTTGCATACATGAAACATTTGCAGCAATTTCCATATAAGATCGGTGCTAGGAATGGGTACTGCTGGATATTTCCTATCACCATATATGCTACCATAGTATTATGATATGAATCTCAATATATATTATCAGGCAAATGTTTTTTATAAAACATCTGGCCATTTTATAGGTTTTAAGTTTGGACTTGTCCCAATTCCCATTTACTGGAGTCTGGAATATGATAGTGAACCAAAACATTGAGAGCTTGAAATCAGCTCATTCCATGGCTATTTGGAAACGTTTTATACACCCCTCAGGGCTCTAGAAATCCACAGTAGCCCGACATCCCGAACTAGTACAATGGTGAATCGGGCTACCAACAGTTGAGTTGAAGTTAGTCCTGGACAAGTCTGTTGTAAAGCTAACCAAAATCAGCAATTGTTCAGTTGTAAGTCAAACCTTTAAAATCGCACAAACACATAGATGCAGTGTTTTTTCCACCCTTTTGTGAATGGGGCCGGGACCCCGTCAAATTGTGAAAATAGCGTCGAATTGCCCATAATTGTGAATATCATAGTTTGCTTCAAATAAAAAGATAGCAGTGTATTAATCTCTAGTATAGATTGATCAACATTCGTAAACAATATTAAGTGGCCTGAATTGTGAATTTAAAGCCTGATTTTTGTGAAAAAAACTTACTATTGGTGATTGTGAATGGGGCCCAATTTCGGCCCCATTTTAGGGCAAAAAAAAGCTGCTGACATGTGATTATTAATTTTAGATTGTGGAGATATCATTCATTGTATATGTTTATTTGTTACTAAATTGACAGATTTTCTCAGACAACTAGCTTTCCTATGCTGTCGGACAAATCAAATTTTACATTTCCATAAGTAGTAATACAGGACAAGTGTCCTTGAAAATAATTTCTAGAGCCCTGCCCTTGCACTAAAAACTGACTGTTGGGAATACCCATAGCAAGGATTGAACATTGATCAAAATCTGAGACTGTGTAAAAGTTGCAAGGTAATTACTAGGTGTTAGATTACAGAAAATGTGTCAATCATATCGCTTCTAACAAATACAAAACAGATACAGCTTGATCTCATATACCAATTATTAGTATACGGCACATCCCTAAACAGATGTGGCAGACAATGACATGAAGTGGTGTTAGTAATAAAATGCAAATCATGCGATTTCCAAATCGAGGATTCAGTGCAAGACTATACTAACTCCTATATAAACACATAGGAATTAGGATAGTCTTACGGTGAATCCTCGAAATGGAGTGCATACTTTTCAAGATTAACTTTAAATAAATAAACATTCTTAAGCAATGTAGGACTGCACTAGTATTTATTGAACTGTGATATTGGATAACCGACACAAACATTTATTAATTATGTTACTTATATTACATTATAAAAATATCAAAATGATTGTTAGTCGGAATTAAGTTTATCCGAAAATAGCTCTAATCACATGGAAAATATTTTTGTCAATAAATGTCAAGCATCCAAGGAATATTGATGACTTAAGTTTAGAAAACATAATCAAAAGATAATACAAACCGCTGAATCCATTTTGCAAGCTAAATAAGACAGTCAGAAATAACAAATGTATCTAAATTTAATTGATTTTCGATAGACGCTTGGATCCCATTAAACAAACGTTTGTGCGATTGTATGAGGGGTGGGACTAAAATCCGGGACTTAAAGAAAATCCGGGACTTTGGTGAGAAAATCCGGGATCGATAAATTAGACCACATTGTAGTAATCAATGGTCCATAACCGATAGCCGGGATCCGGTATGCATTATAATTGACATAGTATATTGTAAATTGCCAAAGGCTATTAATTGCCGAATGCCAATAAATGTATGTATGATGAAATAAATGAATAAGAAGAGACTGACGGTAAAATAGTAACATCCAGTGCTTTTTCTCGAGTAGAATATTTTTTATTAGATAATGACAGATTTTATTTATTTCATTACATCGGAGATGAAACCATTTTTAAGCCTATCCCACATGGTAATAGAAAAAATACGACGAATAAAGCTTTCATCAGAACATGTCCGTCGGTCATTAATGCTATTAAAGCTGATCTCAATGAAGGTAAACCGGTAGCCAAAACATATAAGGATCTCGCACATGCAGTTTCGGGTACGGCCGCCGTAGCCGGTGCTCCCAGAAATAAAAAGCAAATCAAAAACGCTGCCACAGCAATCGAGCGAAATAGACGATTATCTCAGGATGAAATTTACAATACACTTTTATTGGCATATCAACTTGAAGGTTTTGTTTTGCAGATGGATTTATACCCTTCGTTGGTACTAATTTTTGGTTTAAAACAATCGATAGAAGATTTCAATAATTTGATAAATTTGAAAAGAGCAGAACATATCTTAATGTCAATTGATACAACATTTGATTGTGGAAACTTTTATATAACTCCGCTTGTTTATAAAAAAATTCTCTTTGAATCAGAGCCAACAGTGCCAGTAGCATTTATGATACACGGAAAAAAGGATCAAAAGTTCCATGAACGGTTTCTTTCAGTTCTTTCAGAAAAATGTCCAAATTTAAAGAAAAAGCAAATCAATTTTGTTGCCGATAGGGAAGTTGCTTTAACAAAGGCCATAGAGGCCCAGTTACTGCTTTCTAAAGTTTTTCAGTGTTGGAATCACGTTAAGCGTGACGTCAGGGAATGGTTAAGACAACGCAAAACACCAACGTCAAACGTCGAGGTGTACATGACCAATTTAGATAGCTTATTACGTTCCGATTCTGCGGATGAATTTGATATTAACTTAGAAAATTTGAGCGGACCTTGGTGTGAGGTTCTAGCTATTTCGAAATGCATATAAAGCCTGATATAATTAAGTATTCCGGAAAATGGTTGTTGCAAGATGAAAAATTATTTAGTTCTTATTCTGGTATAACAACAAACATTTCCGAAAGTTTCAACAATCTTATTAAGTGGGTTAATCAACATAAAAAACAGTCGGTCGATATCATGCTTCTCAGTTTGTTCTATCTACAGAATACAATACATGTAGAAACTATGCGCGGTAGGGCAGGTCTAGGAGATTATGATTTGAAACGTGAATTCGAACATTTTCAACTAAATGCGGAAGATTTAAAGTCATAAAATCAGATGATATATTGTCCGCTGTTAAAAATCAAATTAAGCAGAACAGTACTCAAATGAATGAAAATGAAATATCTGCTGATGAACGGTGCACTGAAACTCTATCATGTGATGCTAATAATATTCCAGAATTTAATAACAATGACACTTCTCAAAACAAACGATGTGAAAATTTGCCACCAAACACAGATGACCAAACACGCGTCCGTCAAACTGCATATTCACAAGAAGATTTGGCATTAAAAGTTATCGAAAATGACGGTGTAAGACTGGTCTCGGATATGAGCGCGTTCATGGTAAAGGGGGGTGGGGGGTAATAAATATGCAGTTACACTATTTCCTAAAGAGAATTGTCAATGCCCTGCGACAGGGACATGCTATCATATTATGACAGCTAAGCAAAGTGTTTGTATAAATATAAGTTCCAACAAAAACGAAAAAAAAAAAATAAGTTTAATGCGATACAAAAATAGGCCCAAAAACCAAAAACGGCTTGGTCAGAAAAAACCGAAGCCATCAGATTATGAAAATATCATTCCAGCGCCTGATTCAAAAATAATGAGAGACTCAGAATTAAATAATGACGATGCATAAGATACTAAATTTGAGACAAATACAACACCCAAAAGCGAAACGAGAAAGAAAAGAAAGTTAAGCACACCGAAATCAGTCGGTAAAAAGAAGTTGAAGTTCGAAATCAATGAAAATAAAAATTACAACAATTTTAACACTGAAGATCAATTGATATCAGAAATTAAAACAGAACATGGGAATCTGGATAACTCTTTGCAATTTCACCAACGCACACAATTAAAATGCAGTAATTACAGTAATTACAGATTCATCCATTCTACAAGATTTAGAATCTGACCGTAATAGCGAATCTGAGTCGTCTAGCATTCCATGGCTTCCACAATATGGTATCAATATGTCAGATAAAGAAATTTTAGAAGAAAATAAGTGGCTAAATGACAAACATATCAATGCTGTATTAAACATCCTTTCCAAACAATACTCCTTTATCAATGGCCTACAGGACACACATATCAATGCTGTATTAAACATCCTTTCCAAACAATACTCCTTTATCAATGGCCTACAGGACACACATATCAATGCTGTATTAAACATCCTTTCGAAACAATACTCCTTTATCAATGGCCTACAGGACACACATATCAATGCTGTATTAAAAATCCTTTCGAAACAATACTCCTTTATCAATGGCCTACAGGACACACATATCAATGCTGTATTAAACATCCTTTCCAAACAATACTCCTTTATCAATGGCCTACAGGACACACATATCAATGCTGTATTAAACATCCTTTCCAAACAATACTCCTTTATCAATGGCCTACAGGACACACATATCAATGCTGTATTAAACATCCTTTCGAAACAATACTCCTTTATCAATGGCCTACAGGACACACATATCAATGCTGTATTAAACATCCTTTCGAAACAATACTCCTTTATCAATGGCCTACAGGACACACATATCAATGCTGTATTAAACATCCTTTCCAAACAATACTCCTTTATCAATGGCCTACAGGACACACATATCAATGCTGTATTAAACATCCTTTCCAAACAATACTCCTTTATCAATGACCTACAGGACACACATATCAATGCTGTATTAAACATCCTTTCGAAACAATACTCCTTTATCAATGGCCTACAGGACACACATATCAATGCTGTATTAAAAATCCTTTCCAAACAATACTCCTTTATCAATGGCCTACAGGACACACATATCAATGCTGTATTAAAAATCCTTTCCAAACAATACTCCTTTATTAATGGCCTACAGGACACACATATCAATGCTGTATTAAACATCCTTTCGAAACAATACTCCTTTATCAATGACCTACAGGACACACATATCAATGCTGTATTAAAAATCCTTTCCAAACAATACTCCTTTATCAATGGCCTACAGGACACACATATCAATGCTGTATTAAAAATCCTTTCCAAACAATACTCCTTTATCAATGGCCTACAGGACACACATATCAATGCTGTATTAAACATCCTTTCGAAACAATACTCCTTTATCAATGGCCTACAGGACACACATATCAATGCTGTATTAAACATCCTTTCGAAACAATACTCCTTTATCAATGGCCTACAGGACACACATATCAATGCTGTATTAAACATCCTTTCCAAACAATACTCCTTTATTAATGGCCTACAGGACACACATATCAATGCTGTATTAAACATCCTTTCGAAACAATACTCCTTTATCAATGACCTACAGGACACACATATCAATGCTGTATTAAAAATCCTTTCCAAACAATACTCCTTTATCAATGGCCTACAGGACACACATATCAATGCTGTATTAAACATCCTTTCCGAACAATACTCCTTTATTAATGGCCTACAGGACACACATATCAATGCTGTATTAAACATCCTTTCCGAACAATACTCCTTTATCAATGGCCTACAGGACACACATATCAATGCTGTATTAAACATCCTTTCCGAACAATACTCCTTTATCAATGGCCTACAGGACACACATATCAATGCTGTATTAAACATCCTTTCGAAACAATACTCCTTTATCAATGGCCTACAGGACACACATATCAATGCTGTATTAAACATCCTTTCGAAACAATACTCCTTTATCAATGGCCTACAGGACACACATATCAATGCTGTATTAAACATCCTTTCGAAACAATACTCCTTTATCAATGGCCTACAGGACAAACATATCAATGCTGTATTAAACATCCTTTCATAAAAACAACATTCCTTTATCAATGGCCTACAGGACACACAATTAATACCGCATTTTGTTGAAAAGTTGAAGATATGGAGTACTGATAAAAAATTTGTTCATCAAAAAGCACCGAGTGTGCAAATTCATTTTGATGGTGACAGTCATTGGGTAACAAGTATACAAACAGACAAAGACCCATCCACTGTATATTACCTAGGTAGTTTAAGTGAACATTTGAAATGCCTAAAATTAAATATACAGATTTAACTAAGTCAAATTTACAAAAGTGATGCTAATATGTTAACGATTAAGATACCTAGAGTTCAGCAGCAGCCAAATTCTTACGATTGTGGTCTGTTTGCTATTGCACGTGCTGTAGAATTTTGCAAAAATCCTTTAAATATAAATTTCAATAGTAATTTCATAATGAATGATATGAGGGAACATTTAGTTATGTGTTTAGAAAATGGTAAAATGACAACATTTCCTATGGAAAATATTATTCGAAGTCGGTCTACGGCATTTAGCGGGATTCCTTCCGAAATTAATTAAACTACAAACATGGTGTGTTTGTAGTATGCCGGATTTTGTTGACAATAATTATGATATCATGTGGAAATAGGAAATGTAAAAGTCGGTTCCACCAAAAATGTGTTGGTAGAACAACTGCACATAGAACTATTAAGCAATGGAAATGGCAATGTATTTCCTGCAACCATATAAATTAGCCCTGTATTTTAAAATGAATTTGTAATTTATTATTTCGGAAACCAGAACCTAAAAGCATTTTAGTAAAAAAAATAACTTATAAGTAATTTTTTCGACTTCAGTCACAAGCTTTAAGTTACTTAGCTAAGAAACATTTTTACTAAGATGCTTTATGGATATGGCTCTTGTTGTTAATGATGTATGTGTATTTTATATTTCCTATACCTGTGTGAACATAAAGTTCAGTTCTGTTTTGTTATGTAATATATATATGCAAACTGTGTCTTAATAAAATTTATTGACTTGATTTGTAAATGTGTGTTAGTATTTGTTATGAAGCATATCAAAATTGTTTTAATGCTGATCTTTGCCTACAATATACAACACATATGGACTACATTACTTATTATATTTAAAATCCGGGACTCAGTAATACAAGTTAATTAATAGTATTTAGGGCTTTGATACAAGAGAAAGTTGATGCAGGCACGGACATATAAACCGTTTATATGTCCGTGGTGCAAGGCATCAGAGTCGCCGGGAAAATGTTTAGCAAAATAATTATTGTGAATATTTTAAGGGAATATGTAGAAAAGACGTAATAACACAAACGGAATTTGCAAATATCTGAACGCACCACACACACGGTCCCTGCAAATATTGAACATGCAATATTACCGCGTGTAAGAAATGCACATATAGGCCTACATTTTTTATGTAACAACAAAGGGCAAAATCATCTTTTTCTTTAGAAAAAACGTAATAAACAGCCTTTAATCAAAATAAAATGCACACAATATGAAAATATATTCAATATTAGAAAAATAATATTAGATTATTCTCTTCATTTTATGCCAAGACACTAGCTCCCAGCAAACACCTGACGTCAAAAACGACGTTGACCCAACAATCCAACGTTTAACCAACGTTAAAACCACGACGTCCGTGCAAAAATGGCGAAAAAAACGGGGTGTTAACCATAATGTTTTACCTCACACTTTAGCTTCATTATGTTACTTAATAACTCAAATTCGCGAATTTCACTTAAGATTCGTGTTACCACTTATTTATAAATGCAATTTTGGCTTCTAGATGTAAGTGGTAACACGAATCTTATCTAGTTGACCACTTATTATATTACTTAATAACTCAAATTCGCGAATTTCACTTAAGATGAGAATGCCTCTTTCTACTGTCAGTATGCCTTGGAAGTCAGTTGAGATTGACTTTTTGTATACATTTTGTATACTTTTCCTAGATTGCAGTTATTATATGAACCATGTCTTGCGATGTTGGGCCTTCGGACAAACTTTTAACATTTTGTTTTTTATCATATCTTTAAAATACCACCTTTACTCGAATGAATAGTTATTGTTTCGTCCAGTTTTACCAACTAATAACAAAGATATGGCGAATTTCGTTGCTTACCTGTTACTGAAATTCGAACGTTTTTGACGTCGTTTTGACGTCATTTTTATGTTAGTTGACGTCATATTTGCATTGCATGTTGTACACCATTCAGGATAGTGAAATATGACACAAAACACGTATACCCCATAACCCACTTTAATGTTGGTTATATGAAGTGTTTATGATTAAATTACATGTACATACACGCATTAGTGTTTAATAAATATCCCCAATGCTGACATTCGTTAAAGTAGCTACGTATCATTTTCCTCCACAATTCCAGGACATGTCATTGTAATATACCGGAAAGCTGGTCCGACAAACTGCCTTTCATGATTGTAGAGTTATTGTTGTCGTTCCCTAGACAGCCCACCTGGCGGAATACTGTCTGGTAGAGCGTTGTGATGAACGTCTGTATTCTTCTTCACAATCCTAATACTCCTCTCTGGTACATCGGAACATTCTCTGACCATTATCCTTTCCTTGTGTGTTTGATAAATGGAATATATGTAGTTTCTGTATTCCTTTCACTGGCAAGAAGTACCTTTTCATAAATGATTTCCAAGCATACCTGAAACATTCTTTGTTTTATTTATTTCAACATTAAACATGTACGTTTACGTGTAACATGTTGTTATGGCAATAACTACAATCATTTACTTGTAAAAAAAGGTACAATTGTTGCTAAGAATATT
Organism: Mactromeris polynyma; assembly: GCA_032209605.1. Taxonomy (NCBI): domain Eukaryota; kingdom Metazoa; phylum Mollusca; class Bivalvia; order Venerida; family Mactridae; genus Mactromeris; species Mactromeris polynyma. The sequence continues at coordinate 27,114,113 of JASFXZ010000001.1, forward strand.
GCAGCAATTTGGAAACTGTAAGCAAAAATACGTACAAAAGTACTTTCCTGGAATCTACCCAGTACTTTCCTGGAATCTACCCAGTACTTTCCTGGTTACTTACATGCCAGTACTATGTTAGGTGGGAAATACTGAAAAACATTCAGAACTATTTTATCCGACGAGACGAGGGATCGAACCCACGACCTTCGGATTCGTAGTCAGCAGCGTTAACCACTGAGCCACAGAACATCCTCTAGTGTATGCCAGACGGAGCACTATGTGATAAAATTCAACATTTTGTGCGGTCAAAAAAAATAGTTCTCGTAGTTTACTAAAACAGAATTAACTTCAAAATAACTTCGATAAATTCACATAAGAAATGGATAATTGTTGTCATTTCTAATTAAAAAACATATTTCAGTTTTCATATTGCTTAAATATGTGATTTTAATCCCGTTTCATCAGAACTCCAGAGTTCACGCAACCATATTGTTTACATGATATGATATTCGAATGGTATTTCGAAAAGTAGCGCATAACGAACATCCGAGGCACTTGACGTAAGCGCTATTTTTAGAATGGGAAATCCCACACTCGAGCATAATATTGCACTGCATTGTTTGTTGACCAGAATAATCGTAACGGAACTAACTTTATAGTAAGGCGGCAGAGATACAGGATCCACGTGATCATATGAAATCCTATCATAAATACATGTGGATATCAGACTGACGCCTTGATGGATGACGGAGTGAGTAAAATTCGTACATTTAACGTTTGTATCTACTTTCGATTTTGATCGCTCATGATTCAAGAAATTCGACTTGATCTTGGACCCAATATATACATTGTGTTTATATGAGTCCCAGATTTTATGTCTGTTCTTTCACATTTTTTGATTGTCCTTGTTATTATTTTATACGTCTTTACCTGAATTTTACGCGAATTATTGATGATTTTTTACTTTCGGTTTTAAACCAGACAGTCGTGCAAGCACCAGTCAAGGAAACTGAAGTGAGGCACTCATCTTTTGAATGGATATATATCAAGAACATTAATCGTAACTCTAACCATGAGTCATGAACCTTTCCGGTATGAATAAAGATTTATGGGTATAATCACCTGAATGCGAGTACATGTGAGGGTATAATCACCTATATATGTATATGTGAAGGTATGATCACCTACATTTATATGAGTGTATAATCACCTACATGCGAGTACATGTGAGGGTATAATCACCTACATGTGAGTACATATTAGGGTATAATGAAATCACCTATATGTGAAGGTATATATGAGTGTATAATCACCTACATGTATATGATGTATAATCACCTACATGCGAGTACATGTGAGGGTATAATCACCTACATGTGAGTACATATTAGAGTATAATGAAATCACCTATATGTGAAGGTATATATGAGTGTATAATCACCTACATGCGAGTACATGTGAGGGTATAATCACCTACATGTGAGTACATATTAGGGTATAATGAAATCACCTATATGTGAAGGTATATATGAGTGTATAATCACCTACATGTATATGATGTATAATCACCTACATGCGAGTACATGTGAGGGTATAATCACCTACATGTGAGTACATATTAGAGTATAATGAAATCACCTATATGTGAAGGTATATATGAGTGTATAATCACCTACATGCGAGTACATGTGAGGGTATAATCACCTACATGTGAGTACATATTAGGGTATAATGAAATCACCTATATGTGAAGGTATATATGAGTGTATAATCACCTACATGTATATGAGTGTATAATCACCTACATGTGAGAACAAATGTGTGAGTGTATAATCACCTACACATGAGTACATGTGAGGGTATAATCACCTACATTAGAGGGTATAATCACCTACATGTGAGGGTATAATCACCTACACATGAGTACATGTGAGGGTATAATCACCTTCATGTGAGGGTATAATCACCTACATGTGAGTACATGTGAGGGTATAATCACCTACTTGTGAGGGTATAATCACCTACATGTGAGGGTATAATCACCTACATATGAGGGTAAAATCACCTACATGTGAGGGTATAATCACCTACATTTGAGGGTAAAATCACCTACATGAGAGGGTATAATCACCTACATGTGAGGGTATAATCACCTACATATGAGGGTAAAATCACCTACATGTGAGGGTATAATCACCTACATATGAGGGTAAAATCACCTACATGTGAGTACATGTGAGGGTATAATCACCTACATATGAGGGTAAAATCACCTACATGTGAGTACATGTGAGGGTATAATCACCTACATGTGAGGGTATAATCACCTACATATGAGGGTAAAATCACCTACATGTGAGTACATGTGAGGGTATAATCACCTACATGTGAGGGTAAAATCACCTACATGTGAGGGTATAATCACCTACATATGAGGGTAAAATCACCTACATGTGAGGGTATAATCACCTACATGTGAGTACATGTGAGGGTATAATCACCTACATGTGAGGGCATAATCATTATTTATTTTTGAACGAAATACCAGTGTAAAGGTCAAAAGTCATATTTTGTAATTTCTACTTTATAGTTGATTGAACAACTTTGGGGTGTTTTGCTAGCACAACCAATATGTAAAATGATGATAAAGTTACTTTCTGACAGTTCGAAAGTGTGAGATTCAAAATTGCAATATAAGCGAAGGTCCTTAAAAACTAACACATATCATATACTGAAGTTGTACATTGATTTGCAATATAATTTGTCTGCAAAAACGACAATTTCCTCTCTAAGAACTAAAAAAGACTTAACACTACAATGTAAACAAATGTGCGACGAAAACTATATCGTAGTAATCGGACATTTACGGTTAATACCGGTGTTCAGTGTGCACAGGTATTCAGTGCTATGAGTATACACCATCATACCAAAGTGTGTTTTACAAACAGCTTTTTGGTCACTTTCGACGGAAATACCAAAATTCCACACGTTTGATGTGAATTTGGCAGGGAGATTCTTGTATGCAGACAAAATGACTATACATGCAAAGTCAACAAAATTAAGGCATAATTGGTATCGAATTTGAAAAACAACTTATTGTGTGCGTCAAACGATAATCTATGTTATTTTGTTCTATGTTCAAATTAATTTTAGTATTTGTTGGATCTTAAAATATTAGCTATTTCGAGATTCCTTTGCTTTGAAACTATATGCATACTCTAGCTCTACATGTGTCATGTTACCTACTTTCGGTTTTGTTGTCAATTAATACCAATGTGTTTAATGTTACTAGAATTATCTATCGATGAAAATGAAATGGTAAACCTGAATTATTTTGTCTTAAAGTATTTAACATGTTTAGATAATATGATTCGCGAATCAACGATCTTATAGTGGACAAATCTGGTACTGGGATTGCTGGCCTTGAACCGCGAGTGCTCGGATATTCGGATACTCATTACAGCCCTAATAATCACCTACATGTGAGGGTATGATCACCTACATGTGAGGGTATAATCACCTACATGTGAGTGTATAATCACCTACATGTGAGGGTATAATCACCTACATGTGAGGGTATAATCACCTACATTAGAGGGTATGATCACCTACATGTGAGGGTATAATCACCTACATGTGAGTGTATAATCACCTACATGTGAGGGTATAATCATCTACATGTGAGGGTATAATCATCTACATGTGAGTGTATGATCACCTACATGTGACAGTGAGTGTATAATCATCTACATGTGAGGGTATAATCATCTACATGTGAGGGTATGATCACCTACATGTGAGGGTATGATCACCTACATGTGAGGGTATGATCACCTACATGTGAGTGTATAATCACCTACATGTGAGTGTATAATCACCTACATGTGAGGGTATAATCACCTACATGTGAGGGTATAATCACCTACATTAGAGGGTATGATCACCTACATGTGAGGGTATAATCACCTACATGTGAGTGTATAATCACCTACATGTGAGGGTATAATCATCTACATGTGAGGGTATAATCATCTACATGTGAGTGTATGATCACCTACATGTGACAGTGAGTGTATAATCATCTACATGTGAGGGTATAATCATCTACATGTGAGGGTATGATCACCTACATGTGAGGGTATGATCACCTACATGTGAGGGTATGATCACCTACATGTGAGTGTATAATCATCTACATGTGAGTGTATGATCACCTACATGTGAGGGTATAATCACCTACATGTGAGGGTATGATCACCTACATGTGAGGGTATGATCACCTACATGTGAGTGTATAATCATCTACATGTGAGTGTATGATCACCTACATGTGAGGGTATAATCATCTACATGTGAGTGTATAATCACCTACATGTGAGGGTATAATCACCTACATGTGAGTGTATAATCACCTACATGTGAGGGTATAATCATCTACATGTGAGGGTATAATCACCTACATGTGAGTGTATAATCACCTACATGTGAGGGTATAATCACCTACATGTGAGGGTATGATCACCTACATGTGAGTGTATAATCATCTACATGTGAGTGTATGATCACCTACATGTGAGGGTATAATCATCTACATGTGAGTGTATAATCACCTACATGTGAGGGTATAATCATCTACATGTGAGTGTATAATCACCTACATGTGAGGGTATAATCACCTACATGTGAGTGTATAATCACCTACATGTGAGGGTATAATCATCTACATGTGAGTGTATGATCACCTACATGTGAGTGTATAATCATCTACATGTGAGTGTATAATCACCTACATGTGAGGGTATAATCATCTACATGTGAGTGTATGATCACCTACATGTGAGTGTATAATCATCTACATGTGAGGGTATAATCATCTACATGTGAGGGTATGATCACCTACATGTGAGGGTATGATCACCTACATGTGAGGGTATGATCACCTACATGTGAGTGTATAATCATCTACATGTGAGTGTATGATCACCTACATGTGAGGGTATAATCATCTACATGTGAGTGTATAATCACCTACATTTGAGGGTATAATCATCTACATGTGAGTGTATAATCACCTACATGTGAGGGTATAATCACCTACATGTGAGGGTATAATCACCTACATGTGAGTGTATAATCACCTACATGTGAGGGTATAATCACCTACATGTGAGTGTATAATCACCTACATGTGAGGGTTTAATCACCTACATGTGAGTGTATAATCACCTACATGTGAGGGTATCATCATCATCATCATCATCTCCAGTGATTGCATCACTCAGCAAGGAGTATAATCGCAATTTGCTTAAACCGTATAGACATACACAGCAGGCAGGACTGACTGTTCTCAAAATAAAAGTTCCACTATTTACAATTTCTATTTAAAGGATAAAAACATCTCCTTGTGACTAGTATTTTATATGTTGGCTGGCCAGAGCTGATTGGAAAGCATCCAGGCTGGTCTGGTCAACGACGTACTGTGGCAACTTGTTCCAAAGCACGATGGTTGCGGGAAAGAAACTGTTTTGGAAGATGGAAGTGCGGGCTCGGATTTGGCTGAAGCGTTGGTTGTGCCCTCTGGTAGACTTAGCATTGATGAGCGGAGGATCTGGAGTTATGTCTACAAGGTTGTGAATTATCTTGAAAAGCATGGTTGTTCTGGTGTTGTTGCGCCGGCGTTGGAGGGTGTCCCATTTGAGGTCGGTAAGCATGGGGGTGACGCTGCTTGTTTGTGCGTAGTCATGTTTCACGAATCTTGCAGCGAGACGTTGGACCATTTCTAGTTGGTTGATGTGACACTCAGAGTGATGGGACCAAACAGATGAGGCGTATTCAACAGAAGGTCGAACGTACGTCTTGAAAGCATTAGACTTGGCGCTTGGAGGGCTAGATCGTATGTTTCGCCTGATGAAGGACATGGTGGAATTGGCTTTTTTGGTGATGTTATCAATGTGGTTTTTCCAAGAGAGGTCTGAAGAAATGGTAACACCAAGATATTTGGCATGATCTGCAGTGTTGAGTACGTTGTCGTGGATGCTATAGGTGTTGGGGATAGGTTTTCTTTTTGTTGAGATGTGGATGACTTCACATTTGTCAGGATTAAAGGCCATCTGCCAATCATTCTCCCAGGATTGGAGGCTATCAAGGTCATATTGGAGTTGGCGTGAGTTGTCAGGGCTACGGATGATTCGATACAAGAGGCAATCATCGGCGAAGAGTCGAGCCGTGGATTGGACTTTGGAGGGTAGATCATTGATGTAGGCTAAGAAGAGAAGAGGGCCAAGGACGCTACCCTGAGGGATGCCAGAGGTGACAGGTGAGGTAGCTGAGAGGGAGCCCTCAAGGACAACCTGTTGTGTGCGCGACGAGAGAAAGTCGTCAATCCAGGAGTGGGTTGTGCCTCTTATTCCATAATGGTCCAGTTTCTGAAGTAGACGAGAGTGTGGAACTGTATCGAATGCTTTGGAGAACAGCGTCAATTTGATGGTTGTTATCTATTCCTTTAGCTAACTCATTGATGGTTTTTAGGAGTTGAGTGTCGCAGGAGCGTTTTTTCTGAACCCATGTTGGTAGTCAGAGAAGATGTTGTGCGAGTCAAAGTGAGACATGATGTTGCTGAAGATGATGTGTTCCAACACCTTGCAGGAGACTGATATTAGAGAGATGGGTCTGTAGTTGGATGGTGAGGAACGATTTCCCTTTTTGAAGATAGGTGAGCCAAGTGCGGTTCTCCAGTCCAGTTGGATCTGACCTTGGTCCAGAGACAGTTTGAATAGGTTTGCTAGACCTAGAGACAACTCTGCTGAGGCAAGTTTGAGGAGTCTAGTGGGTATCTTGTCTGGTCCTGGAGCCTTGTGTGGTTTGAGGTTCGACAGAAGCTTCTGGACGCCCTTAATCGTGACATGTATAGGGTTTAGAGTTGGTAAGCAGCTTGGTGGAAGGGTAGGACGTTGAGCCATGTCCTCTTTGGTGAAGACAGAGGTGAACTGGTCATTCAGAAGTTCAGCTTTCTGTTTACCATTGCTGTACGCCAACCCGTCCTTCTTGAGTGAGGACACACCAAAGTTGTCTTTTTTCTTGGATTTTATATAGTTCCAGAAGACTTTTGGGTTCTGGTGGTCTGGCTGGAGCATGTCTGATACGTGGGCATCGTGGACGGACATGCATAGGCGCTGGGCTTTCCTTTTAATGTCTTTATATTTGGACCAGTCAGATGGGGAATTAGAATTCTTGGCACGCCGGAACCATCGTCGTTTCAGTCTGGTGATTCGCTTTATATCCCGGTCAATCCATGGTTGATTAAATCTTTGGGCGCTTTGGCGATGTGGGACTTTGTCTTCAAGGATCTTTTGGCAGCCGTCCTTAAAAATAGTCCAGATGTAGTTAATGGCTGAGGAGGGGTTGATTTTCTCTAGTAAGGTGTCTGATAAGGCTATGCTTTTTTCTTTAATGGTATTGATGTTTGCCTTTCCCCTCATGTACAATCACCTACATGTGAGTACAAACAGCAGCTTCACACATTCCAATTGCAAAACTTACCGAAGACATTTATATATTATAATATCATGTGTTTTTGAATGTCTATCTTCTGCTATGTACTGCAAGTCAGACAAAAATAATACTTTGTACCCTCTTATTTTTAGAAGCTGGAAGTTAGAAATGATCAAATAATTTAAGATTTACCCATTTTAATAACAATTTCATTTTGATACCATTGTAACATGCAAAATACTCATTTCCCAATATTGCTAATTCTACTATTTTTAATCACTTTCTACACTATTGTTTTCAGTGTAAGAAAATATTTGTTGCTGTTCATGATGGAGATGTAAATATTGTCAATAAATGTATAATTGAACCAATGACTGAAGGAAAACATCATGGACTGACAATTGAATGCTGCACGGATCAAGATTTAAAACTTGGATCCAATAGGATAACATGGTATGATTACATAGCATTGTCAGGACTGTGGCTCACAGCTTACGCATCTTTTAAAAATACTGTATATAATGGAGTGGTAAATTTAATAGCAACATGAAAATGTTTGCAAATTCATAAAAGTGTAATTTTCCCTTTTGACAAAAGCATGGTTTTATACAATGTACTGTTCAAAATGTAACAATACTGATTTTGGCTTGTAAAACATCTGAAATCACACAAAATTAGTGTAGACTACTGTTACTAGTGTATCCACTATGTCTATTGGTCAATATTCTCTAAAACATGTTTTCATTGGCCAACTTGTAACCTCTAATTTGTTCAGTATTCTGAAGTAAATGAAAATGGAATATGCATATAAGTACTGCACAATATTTTGGCAATCTAATTTTAGTAAGATTTAAAAATATGCATACAGTCTATAGCATTTTATAGTTGACAACAGAAACAAGAAATATCTTTAAAGGAGATAAACAGTGTAGATAGAATGATGTCTTCCGGTATGTTAAATGAAATAATATTTTTTTAAACATGTTGAAAAATAAATCCTTACCAAAAATTAACTCAGATCTGTCTTATCAGGGTAATTTTATAAATGCTTAAACATATTTACTACTTCCGGCAAAATCAAACTGCTAACGAACTCATATCTTATGAAAACCCCATTGGGTGCCTCTTTAGTTAAAAAAGCCCGCTTTGAGGACAGCATATGGTTGGTAAAAATGTAGGTCTAAATCAATGCTACACCAAACAAGAAATATCTTTAAAAAAAATGGTCGGCGCAACTTGAAGTTTGCAAATTTGTTGCAATCTATAGGTTAAAATTTGTTGTACAACATAAAAGATGCCTAAATGTCATTCAATTATGCTATATAATACAGAATTTCCAAGCCCTGTAAGGGGAGATCACTGCGTTTGAGACTGCATCAATCGCAACTTCTCGGCGGTATTCGACAGAGCCAATAATGCGGAGGTGTTCCGAATGAGACGGCATAATAAATAACTCGATCCGTAGTGTGATTAGTCATAGACACAGTATAGTGTGTTTCAATATAGATCTAGTTCAACATTACTTATTGCATAAGTCGTGAACTCACACATCCATGTTGATAAACTTGTTACATAGCAATTTTCTGATTAAAAGAATATTAATGTTTGCGACTGGTACATAAAACCAAGAAAGTCTTCTAAATTCCAACACCGGACAATTCCCCGTTGTGATGAATAACAACACTACTTACTGGATAAATCTCGAAATACACTAGAAAATGTTAACCAATCTGCTTCAAGGCTACACGTATTTTTAAATTGAAGAGAAATGGCGCGAAATTGCGTTGGTGGTTAACGTAAGATTTGATTGGTTACAAAACACTGAATATGCAATTAGCAAAACCATGTTAGTACGGCTGCAGTGTCTCAATCTTTGTTTCGAAGAAAAGATACTTATCGTCCCATGGTGATTTACATAACATTCTGATATGAAAATAGCGAGCATAACATGTAGCTAAAATAGATTGTTATTATATTAAGAGATTTCAAGTACATGTATATTATTATTATTTATAGTTGGTTTCAACAGAACTTAATTAGTACGAAATATTTTTGGCCATCCTCAAAAAATGTCTGTCTGTCCAAATCACAGGAGATTGTCATGAGTTCTCTCCCTTTATCTATTCTATATTATGAGCTGTCCTGAGATTTCCGACCAAGTGGTCAAAATGATGTCACGTCAAAAACAGACGACAAAGTTTATTATGTCCTAATTGTTTACGCGCAATTGCTGTTCCACTGACCTTTCTTGTACAGCTTCCTCAACTATGTGCGTAACCATTGACGTCATGTAAACAATGTAGTACTCTGTTACTGGTTCACCGTTCTACTGCATTGAACTGTCCACTACTGAGTGTTTACATATTTATGTTTTGAATTTGAAGTATTTTTTAATCATGAATGTATGACAGAAGCAGATGCGTTATAGATGCTCTCAATGAACTCTTGTTTCATATGTTCCCCACGCAGATCAAAGCACTATATAAAACAGTTTACAGTATCGAAGTATTTCAAAGTGGCTGATCTCCAAAATATTCACAATTTATTTAATAAGACAAAATTACCAATAACACATACTGTATATCTAAATCTTGGAGTACAAAGATGGAGTACAGAATATGAATCAACAAACACCTGACATCATCAGCTGTACCAGGTAATAGAGTCCAGATGAAAATAACTAGCCAACAATTAGTTTTAATAGTTATTATTAGAGATCTAGATAATATATAATAAAAAGCTAGAGAAATGTGAAATCTACTTATATCTCATTTAGCAAATATTTCATGACCGTGGTTATCTGCAAACGAAAATAAACTTGGACGCGCTCAGTACGTTAGAGCTTAGTACGTTCTGTTTGGTTACCAATCTACCACAACCTTGCCTAAGACGAACGCGAGCTTTTCTTTAGTAAATTTATGTGTCATCAATAATCCTGTGGTATGTTTTAAGTTTAAATCTCTATTTACTGTCATGATAACCAATATAAAAGCGAACCCATTTGAACCTATCCAGGTAGATCTACAGGAGATTTATTAGCATTTTAAAATAAACATACGAAAGCCTTGTGGTGAAATTTCAGCTTCCAAAATTCGCAAATTCAACTTCATAAATTCACGATTTCAAATGCACAAATTCGCAAATTCAACTAAACGAAACCATGATTTTAACATCTTGACCACTAGGTCGGAAATCTCATGACACGGATTATATATACAACCAAAGTTAGATACAAATATTGTGGTGGGAGTACAGCAAACAAAGTTAGATACAAATATTGTGGTGGGAGTACAGCAAACAAAGTTACATACAAATATTGTGGTGGGAGTACAGCAAACAAAGTTACATACTAATATTGTGGTGGGAGGAGTACAGCAAACAAAGTTACATACAAATATTGTGGTGGGAGTACAGCAAACAAAGTTACATACAAATATTGTGGTGGGAGTACAGCAAACAAAGTTACATACAAATATTGTGGTGGGAGTACTGCAAACAAAGTTACATACAAATATTGTGGTGGGAGTACAGCAAACAAAGTTACATACAAATATTGTGGTGGGAGTACAGCAAACAAAGTTACATACAAATATTGTGGTGGGAGGAGTACAGCAAACAAAGTTACATACAAATATTGTGGTGGGAGTACAGCAAACAAAGTTACATACAAATATTGTGGTGGGAGTACTGCAAACAAAGTTACATACAAATATTGTGGTGGGAGGAGTACAGCAAACAAAGTTACATACAAATATTGTGGTGGGAGTACAGCAAACAAAGTTACATACAAATATTGTGGTGGGAGGAGTACAGCAAACAAAGTTACATACAAATATTGTGGTGGGAGTACAGCAAACAAAGTTACATACAAATATTGTGGTGGGAGGAGTACAGCAAACAAAGTTACATACAAATATTGTGGTGGGAGTACAGCAAACAAAGTTAGATACAAATATTGTGGTGGGAGTACAGCAAACAAAGTTACATACAAATATTGTGGTGGGAGTACTGCAAACAAAGTTACATACAAATATTGTGGTGGGAGTACAGCAAACAAAGTTACATACAAATATTGTGGTGGGAGTACAGCAAACAAAGTTACATACAAATATTGTGGTGGGAGTACTGCAAACAAAGTTACATACAAATATTGTGGTGGGAGTACAGCAAACAAAGTTACATACAAATATTGTGGTGGGAGTACTGCAAACAAAGTTACAAACAAATATTTTAAGAATGTCCTTACACATGAAGTCAGTTGACAAAGGTCAAGGTGACAGCAAAGTGGACAGTCATGTTTAAATTCAGAGGAGAAAAAAAATATAATTTTGTGCATAAAACTTGTTTCAGTGTGAATATTCATATGTGATCGGATGAAAAATGCACAATTGTGAACTGTAATTATATAAGCGATGGGGAAAAAAGTCGGAAAAAATGCGGTTTGGAATTGCTATGGCTTAACTAGTGAAAAACAAGAAGATGAAGACTTCTGTAAATTGTTATCTCAGTTTTTACCTTGACAATATGTTGTACATATGTTGTATGGGTGAGTAGCTTTGCTCAAATCTGAAATAAAATTTCTGTTCTGTTCTATAATTAAGTGAAACTATATTAGTAATTACTGTTTCCTTGGTTTCAAATGGTTTGAAATTGGAGTAACTTCACATCAAATTTTAGGCCAGTCATAGCCAGTTTTTCATAAAATTAACCTCGATACCGTTTTTCATAAAATTAACCTTGATACAGTTTTTCATAAAATTAACCTCGATACAGTTTTTCATAAAATTAACCTCGATACAGTTTTTCATAAAATTAACCTCGATACAGTTTTTCATAAAATTAACCTCAATACAGTTTTTCATAAAATTAACCTCGATACAGTTTTTCATAAAATTAATCTCGATACAGTTTTTCATAAAATTAACCTTGATAAAGTTTTTCATAAAATTAACCTTCATACAGTTTTTCATAAAATTAACCTTCATACAGTTTTTCATAAAATTAACCTTCATACAGTTTTTCATAAAATTAACCTTCATACAGTTTTTCATAAAATTAACCTTCATACAGTTTTTCATAAAATTAACCTTCATACTTTTTCATTTACTTAAAGCATTGCTGACATGGTGGAGGAATGTCATCACACATTTGTTGTCCTTACAAAGCAATCGCTTAAGACAGCATGGATCAAGTACGAGACGTGGTTAGCTTTACAGAAATCTCTGCGGGATTGTAAACTGTGTCTAGCATTGATATTGTTTGATGTTGACATATCAGTGGTGCTTGATGCACAATTCGGACTGCTTACACAGTCAATGATTATTCCTGTGGACACCAACAGCAATTCATGGCAAACAACAATGATAGAAAAGATGATACATCATATAAAAGGTGTGTGTCAATTTCATTGTTGTAATGTTATTATCATAAAAGCGGTTGTTTTGACTGTCAAAGCTTGTGCCACTCATCTGAATCAATCTGTTGAATCTGTCAGTTCTATTTTTAGAATGGTATGTTATTTTTTATTAGGGGTGCGTGTCAATATTACTCATAATTATGAATGTATGTTGATACTACCTACAGTATAATACTTAGAGTTATCAATTACATTTATTACACTTTCATGGCTGCAAGATATAATCTTCAGAATCTGATAATTCACCTATCAATATTTTGCCCCAGGGAAGGGGGGGGGGGGGGGCGACAGCCTGACCCAGGGGAATAACACCATTTGTCTTTCTTTGGGTCTAATTCCTCACGGTATTGTAATACATGTATCTTGATTTTTGCAGAAGCCAAACCTGTGAAACCTATACAGATTGCTGCTAGTCTATCAGTAGGGCAAGCCTGGAGCCATTTTACTGGATACGCAAAACATGTATTGCCAAGTGAGTCTACTTTCTTATGTCCAAGGTAGGGGCAGTGGTTCCGGGGTAGATGGTTTGACTCTGAACCCCACTTTGAATGCGTTTTGATAAAAACTGTTGCAATCCCTGTACTTGTTGCATGTATTGAACCCATGAAGCAGTCATCTAGGGTGATTAGTATAAGTTTTAAGAAATTGTGATTCACAATTGCCAAAAAATAAATAAATAAATTTAAACTAACATCTTATGAAATAAATTATGTGGAATACATGAATCAGTTTTAAAAAAGAAATATACTCAGTACATTTAAAAACGCACATTTTTTACCAACCATACTTCTTTAAATTTCATTTTTTACTTTTGAAACTCATTTTTTATGAAAATACTTGTCGATTGTCATGACATTTAGCATACATGTTGCATACACATGCAATAATATTGTGTCAAGTTCTTTTCTTGTATCCTGAAAGTCATTTAATGAAAATTTAGAAATCCCATTCATTGCGCTATTAAATGTGCTGAGTATTTTAATAAAACTTTAAATCACAAATCAGTTTTTTGTGCACTCAATTACATACAATTTTGTTACACAAAATGTCTCACAATTCTCTTTTGTGATGGGAATAAAAATGACTTTAGCTTTCCTTCTGTAAGGAAATCGCAAATAGTGATGCTAGTATATTCTTTCTCCAGTAATATAGCTTTTCTCCAGTAACATAGCTTTTCTCCAGTAACATACCGTTTTAGCTCACGAGCACAAAGTACTCATGGTGAGCTTTAAGGATTGTTGGATGTCCATTGTCGTGCGGTGAGCATCGTCTGTCGTGCATCAACATTTTCTTTAAACAACATCTCCTCCTATACCACTGAATGGATTTTATCCAAGCTTCACAGGAATGATCCTTGGGTGGGCCTTGTTCAAAGTTGCATAAACCGTTCCAGTCTAATGCATAAGTTGGTCATAGGAGCTAAAAATAGATTTCAAAAGGGTAACTTTGAAAATCTTCTTATCCTTAACAATAAGGCCTACAGCTTTGATATTTGGTGTGTAACGTTGTCTAATGGTCCTTTTACAAGATTGCATAAATCATTAAATTCCATAAAAACATGGCCACCAGGGATGGGGCCGTGTTCCCTATATGTATATTGTGACATCTCTTCCTAAACCACTAAATAGATTTTGACAACATTTCCTAGAAATGATCATTTGGGGGGGGGGGGGTCCTCTTTCAAAGTTATATAATGGTTCCGGTCTGTTGCATAAGTAGGTTTTAGGAGCTAACATAGATTTTAAAAGTGAAAAATTTGAAAATCATTTTGTGTCAAACCATACGATTCGGTTTGGTATTTGGTGTGTAGCATTGCCTAGTGGTCCTCTTACAATATTGCATAAATTATTAAGTTCCGTCAAAAAAACATGGCAGCAGGGATGGGCAGTGTTTGGTATTTGGTGTGTAGCATTGTCTAGTGGTCCTCTTACAATATTGCATAAATTATTAAGTTCCGTCAAAAAACATGGCAGCAGGGATGGGCAGTGTTTGGTATTTGGTGTGTAGCTTTGCCTAGTGGTCCTCTTACAATATTGCATAAATTATTAAGTTCCGTCAAAAAACATGACAGCAGGGATGGGCAGTGTTTGGTATTTGGTGTGTAGCATTGCCTAGTGTTCCTCTTACAATATTGCATAAATTATTAAGTTCCGTCAAAAAACATGGCAGCAGGGATGGGCAGTGTTTGGTATTTGGTGTGTAGCATTGCCTAGTGATCCTCTTACAATATTGCATAAATTATTAAGTTCCGTCAAAAAACATGACAGCAGGGATGGGCAGTGTTTGGTATTTGGTGTGTAGCATTGCCTAGTGGTCCTCTTACAATATTGCATAAATTATTAAGTTCCGTCAAAAAACATGGCAGCAGGGATGGGCAGTGTTTGGTATTTGGTGTGTAGCATTGTCTAGTGGTCCTCTTACAATATTGCATAAATTATTAAGTTCCGTCAAAAAACATGGCAGCAGGGATGGGCAGTGTTTGGTATTTGGTGTGTAGCATTGTCTAGTGGTCCTCTTACAAGATTGAATAAATTATTAGGTTCTGTAATAAAACATGGTCGCATACCTTTTCTCCAAAAATAAATCTTAAACTTTTAAATTCAGGTCTTGCAATAAGAGATTATAAACAAACAGAATCTGTTGTTATTTGTATAATTATGTTTATTTTGAACAGATGTTGATCAAAGTTGGCTTATAAGATTTTTAGTAATGAAGGTTGACTGACTATTGGAATACAAACATTACATTCAAACTTTGTAGGAATAGTTCTGAGAAGTTGTTTAGGAAAATAACTAAAACATCTTTAAAATATGACCTTCTGTTTGAATGATATAGCATGAACAAGGTCACTGAATTTTCCTACATTTTACAAAACTATTAAAGCATATTTTCGTAAGAAAACTAGAGATCAGAATTTCAGGCAGTGGTAATTTTTTCTTTCAGAATTAGAGACTTGTATAAAATCTAGTGAATGGTATAAAAACAATGAAAGTAGTTTTCCAGTCATGGAATTCAACCTGATTCCACAATCTGCGATCTCGAAGAATTCATTGACAGATTACAGTGAGGATATTCATGTAAGCATTATAATACATCTAATTTATTAGAATTATTATATCTCCGTAGGAGGAGGATATAGCCGCCACTTTGTCTGTCCATGCGTCCATCCCACATTCATGTCTGTGCTATTTCTCTGCAACCAACCACCAGAATTCAATGCAACTTGATGGAAAGCTTCACTACACTGCATGTTCTACACAGAAGGAGATGTGCATATATTGTCTGCATGTTCTACACAGAAGGAGATGTGCATATATTGTCTGCATGTTCTACACAGAAGGAGATGTGCATATATTGTCTGCATGTTCTACACAGAAGGAGATGTGCATATATTGTCTGCATGTTCTACACAGAAGGAGATGTGCATATATTGTCTGCATATTCTACTCAGAAGGAGATGTGCATATATTGTCTGCATGTTCTACACAGAAGGAGATGTGCATATATTGTCTGCATGTTCTACACAGAAGGAGATGTGCATATATTGTCTGCATGTTCTACACAGAAGGAGATGTGCATATATTGTCTGCATGTTCTACACAGAAGGAGATGTGCATATATTGTCTGCATATTCTACACAGAAGGAGATGTGCATATATTGTCTGCATGTTCCAGTTTGATGATTTCTCACAAATTTATGTCCCTTTCCTCATGTACATACTTCAGGGAGCATCCATTGGTTCTACGGATATTCTTGTATAAAATTATTCACCAACGTATGAACGTGTACTAAATATGGAGGAATAGATGTAGTCTAAGTCTAGTAATGGCTGTACTTTAGAGGCATGCATAGTGGCCATACTGACTCCTCATCCGAAATGTTGTAAGTTTGAATCCCTCCTTTGTTGTGGTGGAATTGTGCACTTCACAATCCCTGAATTAGGCACCGGTACTGGTTAGTAACCTAGGAAGCAGTCATCGAAAGTGATATAATTATATCTGTTGCAGAACTTGTTTCACAGTTGATGTAAAATGAATAAGTTTAACCTAAAACTATGTGACAGCTGGTATTTGAACACAAAAAGCTAGAGAATATGAAATTTTCCATTTATCTTCATTATGCACATGCAGTATACAGTAATTGTAATAATAGATGAAATCTAGAATTCACTGAAAGTCGGTTTTTATCAGGTGTACAAATATATAATTAGATTCTTGTTTTCAGTATGAAGGTGACTTGCCCGTAATCAAAGCTCAGCGAGGAAGTTTCAAAGACAGACCATACAGACTTTCTGTGTACAGAATACGTGATAGAGCAACAGACAAGGCAAGAATTGAATATTTGTACAAAATCCATTAAAACTGTAATAAATGCCATTCAAAGATTTCTTGTGTGTTGAAGTTTTACACCATTTATCAACAATATAGTATATCAGTTATGTATTGCAGACATTTACATCAAATATTACAGTTGTCATCATAAATTGCTGAATTTACTATTTGCTTGAACAAAATATCTCACTAAATTCTGTAATATACAGTGAGACATCATTTATTAGACAACCTTCTATCTGAATACTTGGTATCATCTGAAATAAATATCATGTCCTGATGTATCTTTTTAGGCAGCAAATTGAAATCAGCTATTGGAAACCATATATTATTTGAAATAAAATTTTAAATGAAGTCTGATTGTATTAACTGTCATAAGTTTACAAAACACTTATTGATAAATATGTATAAATCACTGTTACATGAGAGAAGTGTGTCTCTGTGTTACATGAGAGGAGTGTGTCTCTGTGTTTCACTGTTACATGAGTGGAGTGTGTCTCTGTGTTTCACTGTTACATGAGCGGAGTGTGTCTCTGTGTAAATCACTGTTACATGAGCGGAGTGTGTCTCTGTGTAAACAATCACTGTTACATGAGCGGAGTGTGTCTCTGTGTAAATCACTGTTACATGAGAGGAGTGTGTCTCTGTGTTACATGAGCTGAGTGTGTCTCTGTGTTACATGAGAGGAGTGTGTCTCTGTGTTACATGAGAGGAGTGTGTCTCTGTGTTACATGAGCTGAGTGTGTCTCTGTGTTACATGAGCTGAGTGTGTCTCTGTGTTACATGAGCTGAGTGTGTCTCTGTGTTACATGAGCTGAGTGTGTCTCTGTGTTACATGAGCTGAGTGTGTCTCTGTGTTACATGAGCTGAGTGTGTCTCTGTGTTACATGAGCTGAGTGTGTCTCTGTGTTACATGAGCTGAGTGTGTCTCTGTGTTACATGAGCTGAGTGTGTCTCTGTGTTACATGAGCTGAGTGTGTCTCTGTGTTACATGAGCTGAGTGTGTCTCTGTGTTACATGAGCTGAGTGTGTCTCTGTGTTACATGAGCTGAGTGTGTCTCTGTGTTACATGAGCTGAGTGTGTCTCTGTGTTACATGAGCTGAGTGTGTCTCTGTGTTACATGAGAGGAGTGTGTCTCTGTGTTACATGAGAGGAGTGTGTCTCTGTGTTACATGAGAGGAGTGTGTCTCTGTGTTACATGAGAGGAGTGTGTCTCTGTGTTACATGAGAGGAGTGTGTCTCTGTGTTACATGAGAGGAGTGTGTCTCTGTGTTACATGAGAGGAGTGTGTCTCTGTGTTACATGAGAGGAGTGTGTCTCTGTGTTACATGAGAGGAGTGTGTCTCTGTGTTACATGAGAGGAGTGTGTCTCTGTGTTACATGAGAGGAGTGTGTCTCTGTGTTACATGAGAGGAGTGTGTCTCTGTGTTACATGAGAGGAGTGTGTCTCTGTGTTTCACTGTTACATGAGTGGAGTGTGTCTCTGTGTTTCACTGTTACATGAGAGAAGTGTGTCTCTGTGTTTCACTGTTACATGAGCTGAATGTGTCTCTGTGTTACATGAGAGGAGTGTGTCTCTGTGTTACACTGTTACATGAGCAGAGTGTGTCTCTGTGTTTCACTGTTACATGAGAGGAGTGTGTCTCTGTGTTACATGAGCTGAGTGTGTTTCACTGTTTCATGCGAGGAGTGTGTCTCTGTGTTTCACTGTTACATGAGTGGAGTGTATCTCTGTGTTTCACTGTTACATGAGTGGAGTGTATCTCTGTGTTTCACTGTTACATGAGAGGAGTGTGTCTCTGTGTTTCACTGTTACATGAGAGGAGTGTGTCTCTGTGTTTCACTGTTACATGAGCGGAATGTGTCTCTGTGTTTCACTGTTACATGAGAGGAGTGTGTCTCTGTGTTTCACTGTTACATGAGTGGAGTGTGTCTCTGTGTTTCACTGTTACATGAGCGGAGTGTGTCTCTGTGTTTCACTGTTACATGAGCGGAATGTGTCTCTGTGTTTCACTGTTACATGAGAGGAGTGTGTCTCTGTGTTTCACTGTTACATGAGCGGAGTGTGTCTCTGTGTTTCACTGTTACATGAGCGGAGTGTGTCTCTGTGTTTCACTGTTACATGAGCTGAGTATGTCTCTGTGTTTCACTGTTACATGAGTGGAGTGTGTCTCTGTGTTTCACTGTTACATGAGAGGAGTGTGTCTCTGTGTTTCACTGTTACATGAGCGGAGTGTGTCTCTGTGTTTCACTGTTACATGAGCGGAGTGTGTCTCTGTGTTTTACTGTTACATGACAGGAGTGTGTCTCTGTGTTTCACTGTTACATGACAGGAGTGTGTCTCTGAGTTTCACTGTTACCTGAGAGGAGTGTGTCTCTGAGTTTCACTGTTACATGACAGGAGTGTGTCTCTGTGTTTCACTGTTACATGAGCGGAGTGTGTCTCTGTGTTTCACTGTTACATGATCTGAGTATGTCTCTGTGTTTCACTGTTACATGAGTGGAGTGTGTCTCTGTGTTTCACTGTTACATGAGAGGAGTGTGTCTCTGTGTTTCACTGTTACATGAGCGGAGTGTGTCTCTGTGTTTCACTGTTACATGAGCGGAGTGTGTCTCTGTGTTTCACTGTTACATGACAGGAGTGTGTCTCTGAGTTTCACTGTTACATGAGAGGAGTGTGTCTCTGTGTTTTAATGTTAAGGAATCAGCTTTTGTAACCACAGGAATTATTTGACAAAATACAATATTTATAGTTATTTTGTGAGAGGCCCTTACTACGCATGTGTCCAAACTGCACCACCTTTTTTGTCTTTCAAAGTTTAGTGCAAATGACATGTTGTTTGCCTTTCAGCAATACTTTTTTGTTGGTCAAATTCCGAATACACTTGGTATTTTGAGTAAATTGGAGAAAAGAAAGATACCTATGTTTTCTGACGACATGAATGAAAATAAAAATGAAAGCTGTACTAAACTTGTTATGTCTGAGGGAGAACGAAAATTGCAGGTAAATAAAATTTACGCAGGGGTTCCATTTGACCTTGGACTTGACCCTTAGCCCCCTGGAATTTCCAAAATGACACAATTTGACCCATAGAATTCTGACTGAATGGTCAATTTTTCTCAAAATTATAAGCAATTTGGCCATAAAATAGTAAAATTTGGTCAAAAACTATCAAAATGACCAATGGAATTCAGCACCTAGTCGAACCCTGTTTACAGTTTTGTGTTGTTTCTCAACAGTTTATCTGTAATACTAATCAGTGTTTGGGGGTATTAGGTGGCAATTGGTCTTGAGATGAGTTTTAAAACTTCAGCATCTGATTGGTTATTTCAGAGTTCAGTCTAAATATTGACCAATGACAAGATTGCAGTCTCAAACTCATTTGTATTACATTGACCTTAGGGATAACCACCAGTACTAACTTGATCAATTGCAAGTTACTGACAACCAGAGGTGAATGACCAATGAGTGTATTATAAAACGTTTTCACTGAAGTACAACGTATTCTTATCCTTGACCAAAAATTCATTCTATAGAAGGGATAAAGGGGGAGAACTCGTGACCAAAGATTCATTCTATAGAAGGGATAAAGGGGGAGAACTCCTGACCAAAGATTTATTCTATAGAACAGATAAAGGAGGAGAACTCGTGACCAACGATTCATTCTATAGAAGGGATAAAAGGGGAGAACTCATGACCAAAGATTTATTCTTTAGAAGGGATTAAGGGGAAGAACTCGTGACCAAAGATTCATTCTATAGAAGGGATAAAGGGGGAGAACTCGTGGCCACAGATTCATTCTATAGAAGGGATAAAGGGGGAGAACTCCTGACCACAGATTCATTCTGTAGAAGGGGAAAAGGGGGAGAACTCCTGACCACAGATTCATTCTATAGAAGGGATAAAGGGGGAGAACTCCTGACCACAGATTCATTCTATAGAAGGGATAAAGGGGGAGAACTCCTGACCACAGATTCATTGTATAGAAGGAATAAAGGGGGAGAACACCTGACCACAGATTCATTCTATAGAAGGGATGAAGGGGGAGAACTCATGACCACAGATTCATTGTATGGAAGGGATAAAGGGGGAGAACTCATGACCACAGATTCATTCTTCAGGAGAGATAAAGGGGGAGAACTCGTGACCACAGAATCATTCTATATGAGAGATAAAGGGGGATAACTCATGACCAAAGATTCATTCTATAGAAGGGATGAAGGGGGAGAACTCATGACCACAGATTCATTCTATAGAAGGGATAAAGGGGGAGAACTCATGACCACAGATTCATTCTTCAGGAGAGATAAAGGGGGAGAACTCGTGACCACAGAATCATTCTATATGAGAGATAAAGGGGGATAACTCATGACCAAAGATTCATTCTATAGAAGGGATAAAGGGGGAGAACTCCTGACCAAAGATTCATTCTATAGAAGGGATAAAGACATGTGGTCTCAACCTTCAGAATGGTAATAGAATCACTGGAGATTGTCACAAGTTCTCTCCATTTATCCCTTCTATAGTTCTCTTCCTTTATCCATTCTGTAGTATATATTTCTCCTATGAATAGAATATTGTACAAATTTAGCAGGTTGGGCTCAGGTTGTATTATAATCTAAATGGTTATTACGTCATCATCTTTAAGCTCCAAAATTAACAAATTTTACTAGAACTTCATATATCTAAAGCAAACATGTGAATACTTTTCAGGTTGACAGATTCTATTACACATATAACCGACTTTTGAATCATCCAAAAAACCAGGAATGCAATAATAGAATAAAATTTATTCGCTTTGATAACGGTAAGATAAAGTTTGTTCTTTGTACATGTATACACACACTGATAATAAGAGAATTAATGAATATTGTTTTACAATGGTTCTATAGGAGTAAATAAGGGAAATCCTCACTTTATTTTTTGTTTGATGTATAAGTATGCTGTGGATAAGCTGAGCAGTGGTGTCCTTTGGGTTAAATTGACTGTATGCGCCGGTGACTTGGAGACAAGTTGAGTCTGACTTATACCTAAAGTCCCTCAACCTGCACTTTTACTGCAATTTTCATCTTAAATTCTTCTATTTTTGGGTTGGATAATTATTTTCTGCCATGTGTGTATGTCTGGTCAGATTCACAGGAGAATGCCATGAGTTCTCTCCCTTTATCCTTTCTTATACATATACTATAAAAGAGATAAAGGGAGAGAACTCTAGAATTGATAAAGGGAGAAAACTGATGAAAAAATATCCTGTGATCAGAGCAGTGTTAAAGACACAGGTTATATTTTCTGCCAACCTCCTAACTTTCTTGTTACTTTCCCTGTGCATGTATAGTAAGTATCTCTTCACGTTTAGATAGTGTTGAAAGAATGTGATAGTATGTTGTACAGACAAGCTGTCATTTGATAGTTTTTTGTTCAAGAATATCACGTTATCTGAAAGCATTTGTTGTGATATTTTGAAGTAAAATGTTTTGACTTAGATTTATTGTGATGATTTTAAGGCTGTTGAAATAATTCCTTGACATTTTCTTTAAGGGTTATTCCAAGAAAATCTCTATTGGGTAGGAACAACACGATGGGGATAGGAACAACACAATGGGGGTAGAAACAACACAATGGGGGTAGAAACAACACAATGGGGGTAGAAACAACACAATGGGGGTAGGAACAACACAATGGGGATAGGAACAACACAATGGGGGTATAAACAACACAATGGGGGTAGAAACAACACAATGGGGGTAGAAACAACACAATGGGGGTAGGAACAACACAATGGGGGTAGGAACAACACAATGGGGGTAGAAACAACACAATGGGGGTAGAAACAACACAGTGGGGGTAGAAACAACACAATGGGGGTAGAAACAACACAATGGGGGTAGAAACAACACAATGGGGGTAGAAACAACACAATGGAGATAGGAACAACACAATGGGGGTAGAAACAACACAATGGGGATAGGAACAACACAATGGGGGTAGAAACAACACAATGGGGGTAGAAACAACACAATGGGGGTAGGAACAACACAATGGGGGTAAGAACAACACAATGGGGGTAGGAACGACACAATGGGGGTAGAAACAACACAATGGGGATAGGAACAACACAATGGGGGTAGAAACAACACAATGGGGGTAGAAACAACACAATGGGGGTAGGAACGACACAATGGGGGTAGAAACAACACAATGGGGGAAGAAACAACACAATGGGGGTAGAAACAACACAATGGGGGTAGGAACAACACAATGGGGTAGGAACAACACAATGGGGATAGGAACTACACAATGGGAGTAGGAACGACACAATGGGGGTAAGAACAACACAATGGGGGTAGGAACAACACATTGGGGGTAGGAACAACACAATGGGGATAGGAACAACACAATGGGGGTAGGAACAACACAATGGGGATAGGAACAACACAATGGGGGTAGGAACAACACAATGGGGGTAGAAACAACACAATGGGGATAGGAACGACACAATGGGGATAGGAACAACACAATGGGGGTAGGAACAACACAATGGGGGTAGGAACAACACAATGGGGGTAGGAACAACACAATGGGGGTAGGAACTACACAATGGGAGAAGGAACGACACAATGGGGGTAAGAACAACACAATGGGGGTAGGAACAACACATTGGGGATAGGAACAACACAATGGGGATAGGAACAACACAATGGGGGTAGGAACAACACAATGGAGATAGGAACAACACAATGGGGGTATAAACAACACAATGGGGGTAGAAATAACACAATGGGGGTAGAAACAACACAATGGGGGTAGGAACAACACAATGGGGGTAGGAACAACACAATGGGGGTAGAAACAACACAATGGGGGTAGAAACAACACAATGGGGATAGGAACGACACAATGGGGGTAGAAACAACACAATGGGGGTAGAAACAACACAACGGGGGTAGGAACGACACAATGGGGGTAGAAACAACACAATGGGGGTAGAAACAACACAACGGGGATAGGAACGACACAATGGGGGTAGAAACAACACAATGGGGGTAGAAACAACACAATGGGGGTAGGAACGACACAATGGGGGTAGGAACAACACGATGGGGTAGAAACAACACAATGGGGGTAGAAACAACACAATGGGGATAGGAACAACACAATGGGGATAGGAACAACACAATGGGGGTAGGAACAACACAATGGGGATAGAAACAACACAATGGGGGTAGGAACAACACAATGGGGGTAGAAACAACACAATGGGGATAGGAACAACACAATGGGGGGAGGAACAACACAATGGGGGTAGGAACAACACAATGGGGTAGGAACAACACAATGGGGATAGGAACTACACAATGGGAGTAGGAACGACACAATGGGGGTAAGAACAACACAATGGGGGTAGGAACAACACAATGGGGGTAGGAACAACACAATGGGGATAGGAACAACACAATGGGGGTAGGAACAACACAATGGGGATAGGAACAACACAATGGGGGTAGGAACAACACAATGGGGGTAGGAACAACACAATGGGGGTAGGAATAACACAATGGGGGTAGGAACGACACAATGGGGGTAGGAACAACACAATGGGGTAGGAACAACACAATGGGGGTAGGAACAACACAATGGGGGTAGAAACGACACAATGGGGGTAGGAACAACACAATGGGGGTAGGAACGACACAATAGGGAAAGGACCGACACAATGGGGATAGGAACAACACAATGGGGGTAGGAACAACACAATGGGGATAGGAACGACACAATGGGGATAGGAACGTCACAATGGGGGTAGGAACGACACAATGGGGATAGGAACGACACAATGAGGTAGGAATGACACAATGGGGGTAGGAACGACACAATGGTGATAGGAACGACACAATGGGGATAGGAACGACACAATGGGGGTAGGAACAACACAATGGGGGTAGGAACGATACAATGGGGGTAGGAACGACACAATGGGGGTAGGAACGACACAATGGGGGTAGGAACAACACAATGGGGGTAGGAACGACACAATGGGGGTAGGAACGACACAATGGGGAAAGGACCGACACAATGGGGATAGGAACAACACAATGGGGGTAGGAACAACACAATGGGGATAGGAACGACACAGTGGGGGTAGGAACGACACAATGGGGATAGGAACGACACAATGGGGGTAGGAACGACACAATGGGGGTAGGAACGACACAATGGGAAAAGGACCGACACAATAGGGATAGGAACAACACAATGGGGGTAGGAACAACACAATGGGGATAGGAACGACACAATGGGGATAGGAACGTCACAATGGGGGTAGGAACGACACAATGGGGATAGGAACGACACAATGGGGTAGGAATGACACAATGGGGGTAGGAACGACACAATGGGAATAGGAACGACACAATGGGGATAGGAACAACACAATGGGGGTAGGAACAACACAATGGGGGTAGGAACGACACAATGGGGGTAGGAACGACACAATGGGGGTAGGAACAACACAATGGTGGTAGGAACAACACAATGGGGGTAGGAACGACACAATGGGGGTAGGAACGACACAATGGGGAAAGGACCGACACAATGGGGATAGGAACAACACAATGGGGGTAGGAACAACACAATTGGGATAGGAACGACACAATGGGGTTAGGAAGACACAGTGGGGGTAGGAAGGACACAGTGGGGGTAGAAACGTCATAATGGAGGTAGGAACGTCACCATTGGGGTAGGAACGACACAATGGGGGTAAGAACAACACATGCAAATAAAGGGGCCAACAGAATTGTAATTGGTTTTGACCACCACTTGGAATGGCACTAAATTATACTTACAAATTACTGAAACACAATACATTGTCTTGACAAATACATACGCCATAATACATCGAGGGTTTGGTGGAAGACTATTATATCTGCTTCTCCACCAAACAGTTACAACAGTTTTCCATCAAACCATTTAGCCGTCATAATTATAAAATTATTTCTTTGGCTTAACCCTACCTACCCATGAAAATGGCACACACACTCAAAAATGTTTTTGATTGGTCCTGCGTTTGAAAATATTTTTTTCAAAACTGCATCAATATAAAAAAAAACTAGTATGGCCATAAAAATAATAAATGAAAAAATTAATTACTTATCTACCCACCTTCATTTTGCTGGGTAGGGTTCTGCCAAACAAACAATGTTTTAAGAATGGCCTTGATATTTTTTTATTGGTCTGCATATATATATGTATACCCCCATGTATTCTACATATATATAATTGTCTTTTTGGTCTGTTTTATTTTGTAGACAAAGATGTGTACAAACTTTTACTGAAGTCAATCAAAGAGGAATGTGATTCGGTATAAAATCTGTTTTTTGTTTGTTTCAAATTTACAATAACAAATCTTTTATAAATATGTTCTTCTTGAAGGGGTCTAATTATACCCCTCCATACAACTAGACAGTGTGTCCGTAAACTTAAAATTGTGCGGCTAACACACCACATGCAATTTAGCTGATCACTTTGATATTTTCTCACAGGTACTTGCAGCACATTTGTTTTAGTTTTCTGTACAGACTATTTACTATAATAGTAAAAATAGTCCATATAGAACATTAAAATAGTTTGCTTCAAGTACCTCGTGATGTTGTAAATGTGGTATTTTCAGTTTCAATTATTCTTCACAAAGTTATGTACCTTATTTATTTATTGAAGAACTGTACCAGCACTTATCAAGTACTTAATGTACATGATCATTTAATTTATCTCGATAGTGAAACAATTCATACCACTTGTATCAATCATTCTTGATGATTGCTTACCATTATGAATGCAATTTTACTCTTATTTATTTGCGGATACACCTATAAGCCAAGCCTATTCATGCATTGTTGCACTGAGATCTCACTGAAATCTGGGCACGTTTTAGTTTATTAAAGTGGATAAATGTCAAAATTGACTCAAAATTATTGTATCTATGAGTAGTGTAAAAACAGTTTTGCAATCTTAAAATTAATGACTCCTTTCTAGATGGTGTTTTTTTGTTTATTAGCCTATACAGGGAAACAGTGCAACTGGCTGTTTATGTTTGGGTTCCAGTGTTTGTGTTATGAATGAAGAGACGGATGCTGAAACAGCTGAGGAGGTGAAAACATATTTGAGAGAAAACAACATTGAACTTGTTGAATATACGGCATTAGGTGTCGATATCTTCGAGAGTCTTAGAAAAGCAGTATCAAAGGCGCAGTGGCTCGTCATCATACTTTCTGATAAATCATTTAAGATTCCAGAATCACTTTTAATGATGTTAAGAATTCGAACATTTCTATATGAAAGTGTTATGAAACATAAGCTGTGTGTGGTACCAATCTTAGTTGATATTGAGGAGCATGAAATACCTCAAGACGTGTGTGCTGTAACGTGTCTGAAGAAATCAGAAAAAAATTACAAAGAAAACCTTCTTGAAATCCTTAGTTGTAAGTACAACAGACTGTTATCTTCTGTATTGTATGGTGGCATATTATTGCACTTGCATTTTCTGATTTATTTTTCCAAATAATTAATATTAAATATTCCTAAAATGTTTTGCAATTATAGGGGTTTGTGCAAAGCCATTGTATGTTAGTTATGACCACAGAAAATTGTCACATTCTCTCCTTTCCACAATCCTTCTGTAGTTTATTTATATGTATATAGTATAATCTGTGTTATTTATATAATATAGTCAGTTTTTATTTTCTTTAGAATGTTTGTAAACAAATTGTTTTGGAAAATATTAGCCTATAGAAATTGAGAATACAATCAGGGTATTCTAAACTATTTTTAATTCAACATTCTATATAAAGCATTCTGTTGTTATGGTGATAATATTGTTTCAAAGGGCAGTGTCATTAAACAGGGTACTGTTGTTTAAAAGACTGATGTTGAAAGCACTCTGTTGTTATGGTGATAATATTGTTTCAAAGGGCAGTGTCATTAAAGAGGGTAGTGTTGTTTAAAAGACTGTTGTTGAAAGCACTCTGTTGTTATAGTGATACTATTGTTTCGAGGGCAGTGTCATTAAAGAGGGTAGTGTTGTTTAAAAGACTGTTGTTGAAAGCACTCTGTTGTTATGGTGATAATATTGTTTCAAAGGGCAGTGTCATTAAAGAGGGTAGTGTTGTTTAAAAGACTGATGTTGAAAGCACTCTGTTGTTATGGTGATAATATTGTTTCAAAGGGCAGTGTCATTAAAGAGGGTAGTGTTGTTTAAAAGACTGTTGTTGAAAGCACTCTGTTGTTATAGTGATACTATTGTTTCGAGGGCAGTGTCATTAAAGAGGGTACTGTTGTTTAAAAGACTGATGTTGAAAGCACTCTGTTGTTATGGTGATGATATTGTTTCAAAGGGCAGTGTCATTTAAGAGGGTACTGTTGTTTAAAAGACTGTTGTTGAAAGCACTCTGTTGTTATGGTGACAAATTTATTTCAAAGGGCAGTGTCATTAAAGAGGGTAGTGTTGTTTAAAAGACATTTGTTGAAAGCACTCTGTTGTTATGGTGATAATATTTTTTCAAAGGGCAGTGTCATTAAAGAGGGAACTGTTGTTTAAAAGACTGTTGTTGAAAGCAATCTGTTGTTATGGTGATAATATTTTTTCAAAGGGCAGTGTCATTAAAGAGGGAACTGTTGTTTAAAAGACTGTTGTTGAAATCACTCTGTTGTTATGGTGATAATATTTTTTCAAAGGGCAGTGTCATTAAAGAGGGTACTGTTGTTTAAAAGATTGTTGTTGAACACACACTGTTGCTATGGTGATAATACAGTGGATACTCATTGTGTCGACAACGGTAATATCGACATTCCGGTTACGTAGACATATTTGTAAAGTCCCGATTTCTGTCGCTGTATATTGTATAGGGAAAATGATTTATATATCGACATTTGTATGTCGACAAGTTCGGTTATGTTGACATGATTTCTCTGGCCGAAAGAGTGTTTTTACTGCGACCTTAATGTACTTGATTGTGTTGACATTTTTGCTATATGTTTATAATTGAGAATTGACCATGACGAGATTAACACTTTTGTCTCGACCTAATGTTGTTCCACAATGAATCTCTTGACAGTTTGTTAAACAATGCAGAAAACAAAAAAAGGATAGATCGTGGATCTAAATCAGAATTATACAAATTAATATGAGTCACATAGCATTGTTAATTTCAATTACTCATTGTATTTTACTGAATATTGTTGAAAATTGGACACAAAGCATGCATAAACATACATATTTATTTAAATTATACCTATTATCAAGTGTCAGTTTGTTTTACAATACCTACAGCAAAACACACTAATAGTGAGTTTTACAACAGGGCCATAGAGAAAACGCATACCAACAAGATGGGTTAGATTGCCTGTACTTTGGAAATCAGATATGTCGACATTGGGATATGTTGAAATTTGGATTAGTCAACGCTTTTTGTTAGGTACCTACAATGTCGACATCAACTGTACTGGTTTTTTTTAAAAGTAAATGTTGTTTCGATTTCGACAATACCATTGGTAAAATGTCTCTGTTGATTCGAGTTAGACATTGCTAATGTGTAATGGAACTTAAGTTGAATGCTGTCCTCACTGTTTTAAGCTTTTCTGTTTCTGTCGGTTTTCAGGTATTTTTCATCTTAGAAAATTTACTTGCATTTACCAAAATCACATTTATTTTCTGTTGATTTTACTAAATTTACAAATGAAAATGTTTTGAATAAGGTTGTTTTCTTGAACCTGTTTGGCTCTAATATTGCCCTTCATTGAAAATATGTTGGAAAAATGTTGAGTTCTGTGAGTCTGATTGGTGACTTCCAATCTGGTAATGTTTGGTTTGAACCATGGAAGATGCATATATTCTCCATGACAACGTGATGCTATACAGTATTTACAAAGTCACCTGGACTACAGTCTATAATAACATATCCAAATTCCTTTATTCTCCACCTCTGATGTATGTAGGAAGTTGTCAGTTACTGTAAAAGTACTGGACATACCTGGTTGGTAACCTAGCAATCCTGGTTAGGTCACCTGACCACTGTACATGACTATACACTAATACTGTTGATTTACTGCATAAAACTGTAACAATAAACAAACAATTAAGCTTTGTTTATGTAATGCATGTTTAATTTATAATTTTTAGGTGGAAATATACACATGGAAGCAACTGTGCCGTCCATAGATGTCCATCAAGGCCTAGCTTGGGCTTATGTTCTCAATTATCTAGAGGTTACACTAGAAGATTTACAAGGTGGGTATTCCACTACTTAGCTGACTTGAGCCAAGGGCTGTGATGAGCTTTGTTATTGATTTAAACTTGTCTCTTTGTCCTGAATCAATTGTCTTGCCTACATCCCTGTCATATGTCCTGACCCTGTTGTCTTGCCTACATCCGTGTCATATGTCCTGACCCTGTTGTCTTGCCTACATCCCTTTCATATGTCCTGACCCTGTTGTATTGCCTACATCCCTGTCATATGTCCTGACCCTGTTGTCTTGCCTTCAACCCTGTCATATGACCTGACCCTGTTGTATTGCCTACATCCCTGTCATATGTCCTGACCCTGTTGTCTTGCCTACATCCCTGTCATATGTCCTGAACCTGTTGTCTTGCCTACAACCCTTTCATATGTCCTGACCCTGTTGTCTTGCCTACATCCCTTTCATATGTCCTGACCCTGTTGTATTGCCTTCATCCCTGTCATATGTCCTGAACCTGTTGTCTTGCCTACAACCCTTTCATATGTCCTGACCCTGTTGTCTTGCCTACATCCCTTTCATATGTCCTGACCCTGTTGTATTGCCTTCATCCCTGTCATATGTCCTGAACCTGTTGTCTTGCCTACAACCCTTTCATATGTCCTGACCCTGTTGTCTTGCCTACATCCCTGTCATATGTCTTGACCCTGTTGTCTTGCCTACATCCCTTTCATATGTCCTGACCCTGTTGTCTTGCCTACATCCCTGTCATATGTCCTGACCCTGTTGTATTGCCTTCATCCCTGTCATATGTCCTGAACCTGTTGTCTTGCCTACATCCCTGTCATATGTCCTGACCCTGTTGTCTTGCCTACATCCCTGTCATATGTCCTGACCCTGTTGTCTTGCCTACATCACTGTCATATGTCCTGACCCTGTTGTCTTGCCTACATCACTGTCATATATCCTGAATTCTTAGTCTTTCCTACATCCCTGTCATATATCCTGAATTCTTAGTCTTGCCTACATCCCTGCCATATATCCTGAATTCTTAGTCTTTCCTACATCCCTGTCATATATCCTGAATTCTTAGTCTTGCCTACATCCCTGCCATATGTCCTGAATTCTTAGTCTTGCCTACATCCCTGTCATATGTCCTGAATTCTTAGTCTTGCCTACATCCCTATCATATGTCCTGAATTCTTAGTCTTGCCTACATCCCTGTCATATATCCTGAATTCTTAGTCTTGCCTACATCCCTTCCATATATCCTGAATTCTTAGTACTGCCTACATCCCTGTCATATGTCCTGAATTCTTAGTCTTGCCTACATCCCTATCATATGTCCTGAATTCTTAGTCTTGCCTACATCCCTGTCATATATCCTGAATTCTTAGTCTTGCCTACATCCCTGTCATATGTCCTGAATTCTTAGTCTTGCCTACATCCCTGTCATATATCCTGAATTCTTAGTCTTGCCTACATCCCTTCCATATATCCTGAATTCTTAGTACTGCCTACATACCTGTCATATGTCCTGAATTCTTAGTCTTGCCTACATCCCTGTCATATATCCTGAATTCTTAGTCTTGCCTACATCCCTGTCATATATCAACAAGTTGTCGTAAGTGATGAATCTGTTGTTTTGCTTACATTCTTGTCATATGTGCTGTCACATCACTGCCATCTGCCCTGAATATGTTGTCTTGCCTATTTCCTTGTCATATGTGCTGAATCTATTGTCTTGTCACATCACTGCCATCTGTCCTGAATATGTTGTCTTGCCTATTTCCTTGTCATATGTGCTGAATCTGTTGTCTTGTCACATCACTCCCATCTGTCCTGAATATGTTGTCTTGCCTATTTCCTTGTCGTAAGTGCTGAATCTGTTGTCTTGTCACATCACTGCCATCTGTCCTGAATATGTTGTCATGCCTACATCCCTGTCATATGTGCTGAATCTGTTGTCTTGTCACATCACTGCCATCTGTCCTGAATATGTTGTCTTGCCTATATCCTTGTCGTAAGTGCTGAATATGTTGTCTTGCCTACATCCCTGTCGTAAGTACTGAATCTGTTGTCTTGCCTACATCCCTGTAATATGTCCTGAATATGTTGTCTTGCCTACATCCTTGTCGTAAGTGCTGAATATGTTGTCTTGCCTACATCCTTGTCGTAAGTGCTGAATCTGTTGTCTTGCCTACATCCCTGTCATATGTCCTGAATATGTTGTCTTGTCTACATCCCTGTCGTAAGTGCTGAATATGTTGTCTTGCCTACATCCCTGTCGTAAGTGCTGAATATGTTGTCTTGCCTACATCCCTATCGTAAGTGCTGAATATGTTGTCTTGCCTACATCCCTGTCGTAAGTGCTGAATATGTTGTATTGCCTACATCCTTGTCATATGTCCTGAATATGTTGTCTTGCCTACATCCTTGTCGTAAGTGCTGAATCTGTTGTCTTGCCTACATCCCTGTCGTAAGTGCTGAATATGTTGTCTTGCCTACATCCCTATCGAAAGTGCTGAATATGTTGTCTTGCCTACATCCCTGTCGTAAGTGCTGAATATGTTGTATTGCCTACATCCTTGTCATATGTCCTGAATATGTTGTCTTGCCTACATCCTTGTCGTAAGTGCTGAATATGTTGTCTTGCCTACATCCCTGTCATATGTCCTGACCCTGTTGTATTGCCTACATCCCTGTCATATGTCCTGACCCTGTTGTCTTTCCTACATCCCTGTCATATATCCTGAATTCTTAGTCTTGCCTACATCCCTGCCATATATCCTGAATTCTTAGTCTTTCCTACATCCCTGTCATATATCCTGAATTCTTAGTCTTGCCTACATCCCTGCCATATGTCCTGAATTCTTAGTCTTGCCTACATCCCTGTCATATGTCCTGAATTCTTAGTCTTGCCTACATCCCTGTCATATGTCCTGAATTCTTAGTCTTGCCTACATCCCTGTCATATATCCTGAATTCTTAGTCTTGCCTACATCCCTGTCATATGTCCTGAATTCTTAGTCTTGCCTACATCCCTGTCATATATCCTGAATTCTTAGTCTTGCCTACATCCCTTCCATATATCCTGAATTCTTAGTACTGCCTACATCCCTGTCATATGTCCTGAATTCTTAGTCTTGCCTACATCCCTGTCATATATCCTGAATTCTTAGTCTTGCCTACATCCCTGTCATATATCAACAAGTTGTCGTAAGTGATGAATCTGTTGTTTTGCTTACATTCTTGTCATATGTGCTGTCACATCACTGCCATCTGTCCTGAATATGTTGTCTTGCCTATTTCCTTGTCATATGTGCTGAATCTATTGTCTTGTCACATCACTGCCATCTGTCCTGAATATGTTGTCTTGCCTATTTCCTTGTCATAAGTGCTGAATCTGTTGTCTTGTCACATCACTGCCATCTGTCCTGAATATGTTGTCTTGCCTATTTCCTTGTCGTAAGTGCTGAATCTGTTGTCTTGTCACATCACTGCCATCTGTCCTGAATATGTTGTCTTGCCTATTTCCTTGTCGTAAGTGCTGAATCTGTTGTCTTGTCACATCACTCCCATCTGTCCTGAATATGTTGTCTTGCCTATTTCCTTGTCATATGTGCTGAATCTGTTGTCTTGTCACATCACTGCCATCTGTCCTGAATATGTTGTCATGCCTACATCCCTGTCATATGTGCTGAATCTGTTGTCTTGTCACATCACTGCCATCTGTCCTGAATATGTTGTCTTGCCTATATCCTTTTCGTAAGTGCTGAATATGTTGTCTTGCCTACATCCCTGTCGTAAGTGCTGAATCTGTTGTCTTGCCTACATCCCTGTTATATGTCCTGAATATGTTGTCTTGCCTACATCCTTGTCGTAAATGCTGAATATGTTGTCTTGCCTACATCCTTGTCCTAAGTGCTGAATCTGTTGTCTTGCCTACATCCCTGTCATATGTCCTGAATATGTTGTCTTGTCTACATCCCTGTCGTAAGTGCTGAATATGTTGTCTTGCCTACATCCCTGTCGTAAGTGCTGAATATGTTGTCTTGCCTACATCCCTATCGTAAGTGCTGAATATGTTGTCTTGCCTACATCCCTGTCGTAAGTGCTGAATATGTTGTCTTGCCTACATCCTTGTCATATGTCCTGAATATGTTGTCTTGCCTACATCCTTGTCGTAAGTGCTGAATCTGTTGTCTTGCCTACATCCCTGTCGTAAGTGCTGAATATGTTGTCTTGCCTACATCCCTATCGAAAGTGCTGAATATGTTGTCTTGCCTACATCCCTGTCGTAAGTGCTGAATATGTTGTATTGCCTACATCCTTGTCATATGTCCTGAATATGTTGTCTTGCCTACATCCTTGTCGTAAGTGCTGAATCTGTTGTCTTGCCTACATCCCTGTCATAAGTCCTGAATATGTTGTCTTGCCTACATTCTTGTCGTAAGTGCTGAATATGTTGTCTTGCCTACATCCCTGTCATATGTCCTGAATATGTTGTCTTGCCTACATCCTTGTCGTAAGTGGTGAATATGTTGTCTTGCCTACATCCCTGTCATATGTCCTGACCCTGTTGTATTGCCTACATCCCTGTCATATGTCCTGACCCTGTTGTCTTGCCTACATCACTGTCATATATCCTGAATTCTTAGTCTTTCCTACATCCCTGTCATATGTCTTGACCCTGTTGTCTTGCCTACATCCCTTTCATATGTCCTGACCCTGTTGTCTTGCCTACATCCCTTTCATATGTCCTGACCCTGTTGTCTTGCCTACATCCCTGTCATATGTCCTGACCCTGTTGTATTGCCTTCATCCCTGTCATATGTCCTGAACCTGTTGTCTTGCCTACATCCCTGTCATATGTCCTGACCCTGTTGTCTTGCCTACATCCCTGTCATATGTCCTGACCCTGTTGTCTTGCCTACATCACTGTCATATGTCCTGACCCTGTTGTCTTGCCTACATCACTGTCATATATCCTGAATTCTTAGTCTTTCCTACATCCCTGTCATATATCCTGAATTCTTAGTCTTGCCTACATCCCTGCCATATATCCTGAATTCTTAGTCTTTCCTACATCCCTGTCATATATCCTGAATTCTTAGTCTTGCCTACATCCCTGCCATATGTCCTGAATTCTTAGTCTTGCCTACATCCCTGTCATATGTCCTGAATTCTTAGTCTTGCCTACATCCCTGTCATTTGTCCTGAATTCTTAGTCTTGCCTACATCCCTGTCATATATCCTGAATTCTTAGTCTTGCCTACATCCCTGTCATATGTCCTGAATTCTTAGTCTTGCCTACATCCCTGTCATATATCCTGAATTCTTAGTCTTGCCTACATCCCTTCCATATATCCTGAATTCTTAGTACTGCCTACATCCCTGTCATATGTCCTGAATTCTTAGTCTTGCCTACATCCCTGTCATATATCCTGAATTCTTAGTCTTGCCTACATCCCTGTCATATATCAACAAGTTGTCGTAAGTGATGAATCTGTTGTTTTGCTTACATTCTTGTCATATGTGCTGTCACATCACTGCCATCTGTCCTGAATATGTTGTCTTGCCTATTTCCTTGTCATATGTGCTGAATCTATTGTCTTGTCACATCACTGCCATCTGTCCTGAATATGTTGTCTTGCCTATTTCCTTGTCATATGTGCTGAATCTGTTGTCTTGTCACATCACTCCCATCTGTCCTGAATATGTTGTCTTGCCTATTTCCTTGTCGTAAGTGCTGAATCTGTTGTCTTGTCACATCACTGCCATCTGTCCTGAATATGTTGTCATGCCTACATCCCTGTCATATGTGCTGAATCTGTTGTCTTGTCACATCACTGCCATCTGTCCTGAATATGTTGTCTTGCCTATATCCTTGTCGTAAGTGCTGAATATGTTGTCTTGCCTACATCCCTGTCGTAAGTGCTGAATCTGTTGTCTTGCCTACATCCCTGTTATATGTCCTGAATATGTTGTCTTGCCTACATCCTTGTCGTAAGTGCTGAATATGTTGTCTTGCCTACATCCTTGTCGTAAGTGCTGAATCTGTTGTCTTGCCTACATCCCTGTCATATGTCCTGAATATGTTGTCTTGTCTACATCCCTGTCGTAAGTGCTGAATATGTTGTCTTGCCTACATCCCTATCGTAAGTGCTGAATATGTTGTCTTGCCTACATCCCTGTCGTAAGTGCTGAATATGTTGTCTTGCCTACATCCCTATCGTAAGTGCTGAATATGTTGTCTTGCCTACATCCCTGTCGTAAGTGCTGAATATGTTGTATTGCCTACATCCTTGTCATATGTCCTGAATATGTTGTCTTGCCTACATCCTTGTCGTAAGTGCTGAATCTGTTGTCTTGCCTACATCCCTGTCGTAAGTGCTGAATATGTTGTCTTGCCTACATCCCTATCGAAAGTGCTGAATATGTTGTCTTGCCTACATCCCTGTCGTAAGTGCTGAATATGTTGTATTGCCTACATCCTTGTCATATGTCCTGAATATGTTGTCTTGCCTACATCCTTGTCGTAAGTGCTGAATCTGTTGTCTTGCCTACATCCCTGTCATAAGTCCTGAATATGTTGTCTTGCCTACATCCTTGTCGTAAGTGCTGAATATGTTGTCTTGCCTACATCCCTGTCATATGTCCTGAATATGTTGTCTTGCCTACATCCTTGTCGTAAGTGGTGAATATGTTGTCTTGCCTACATCCCTGTCATATGTCCTGATAATGTTGTCTTGCCTACATCCTTGTCGTAAGTGGTGAATATGTTGTCTTGCCTACATCCTTGTCGTAAATGCTGAATATGTTGTCTTGCCTACATCCTTGTCGTAAGTGCTGAATATGTTGTCTTGCCTACATCCTTGTCGTAAGTGCTGAATATGTTGTCTTGCCTACATCCTTGTCGTAAGTGCTGAATATGTTGTCCTGCCTACATCCCTGTCATATGTCCTGAATATGTTGTCTTGCCTACATCCTTGTCGTAAGTGCTGAATATGTTGTCTTGCCTACATCCTTGTCATAAGTACTGAATATGTTGTCCTGCCTACATCCCTGTCATATGTAATTAAAAGTCTAGTATTGCCCGTATGGATGTGTAGCACAGTCATAGATACGTATGTCTGCATTCAAACCATGATTAATACGGTGTTGGCCCGATGCTTTTTCGCCCTTTTTATTCTATAGTAAAACTACAAGTTTTGCACTGGAATTGTGAACTCCACAATAGGATCCCAGCTATTTGCAATATCTAGTTTTCCAATACATCACTATCACAGTAAATCCACACAAATAAAACACCACCATCAACTGGTAACTTTTCTGCTATTATTCATGTATACAGTCTCTGTCAAAATTTTCCATACACAACTGTCAACATGGCCGAAACGGTGCACTTTCTAAATCATTCCATGCAAAAATGTAGTCCTGCAAAACAAAGAAAAAGCACTGTTTCAGTGATCAGAAATGACACAAAAGTTACACAGTAACAATAAATACAGCTGACATTGAATCAGTACAGCCACAGACAGCCGTAAATCTGGGACTTCAGCATTTCTAAGAACTACTTCCTAGGCTACGACGACCCGGAAGTACTTGCTCACCAGGCCGACACCATTCATGTATCTTGAGCAGACGATTTATTCAGCATTGCCACATAAGCCAATCAAATAAAAAGTTATCAATGTCGAAGCAAATTTTTGGCATCCGAACTGTTTGTAAACTGGATCTGATTTGTATGAAATCTGCAAGTTGTAAAATGGACTGGAATGTAGAAAAGGCAGCTTAATACGGTTGCGCTGAAAAGCTAGTAGGGGTCAGGACAGGTTAATAGTTGATCTATATGTTTTACATTACAGGTCGCTTAGAAGAGATTCGAGGAGGAACAGGTGGCAGAAAGCTTTATAAGAAGCTGTTTATTACAGTTCCAAGTTCTTGTGTGTCAAAAACTCTAAGAGCTTTAGACAAAGATGAAAATGGCCGACTGATTGATGAATCATTTTACCAGCTGGACATCGATTATAAGACAAAGGCAGTGGGTGGAGTCAGGAATCGGGACTACCAGCTTATAACCTATGTTATAAAGTTAGAAGATAAGGTTAGTAGTAGTGTGGCTATTTTTGACAATAAAATGTGTGGACATGACATCCTTTGTAAACTAGACCATGCTAAAGAATATGCAGTTTATAAGTATCAATCTGATTGGTTGATTTTTGTTCAAAACTGTCAAATGTAAGAAAGGTAGCCCAGTATCCCACGGTTGATGAATGCAGTTTAACTGAATGGTGAATCTTTAGATATAGGAGATAAGTTGAACTACACTGGTGTGTCCCTTAAAATTCTTTGTCAAGATAATTAGCTCAATATATTTATATTTATATATATAACATTGTATAATTGGATGATTCATGTTAACTGTCCTTAATTTTATGGTGTTTCTTGTCTTAATGTTGAAGTTAACTTATCAATTTATTTTTTTGCAGGAAGTTGTGGTGGCAATGGAATACCCAAATGCTGTATTGTGTTTACAAGAAATGAGCCAATTATCTCCCCTGTCGGGACTATCCAGTAAAGATCTCCATCAAGAAGCCTGGAAATTCAAAGAACTTGCCCAGAATATAATTGATAACACATCAACTGTGAGAAACAAAGCAAAATTTATCTATTATGATGGTAAGAAAGAGTTATAGAGCGCTTACATATCTTTTTTTTGCTCTGCTCTGATTCATGAAAGTTCAAAGAGAAACTTTAGATGATGGGGTCAGATGGGTCACAGATTGTTGGTCACAACTGTCCAGACATTTGAGGACTTGATATATAAGTAAATATTGGAATCTATGATGAAGCAATATGTAAGAATATTACATACTTCTACTGCAAACAATATACAGTGTACTGTAAAACCCACCATGCAGAACTTTTCTGAATGAAACTCTATTATGTTCTTTCTTGAGCACTCATCTTAACTTCCTAACAATTAATTGTTAAACTGGAAGCTGTGTTGGGTTACCTGGTTGCCATGGTTACATAGGTCAAAGTACATGGACACCATGACCAATGTTGTCATTACCCGGTAGTGTTATACAGCCTTGTACAGTTTTACAGAGTCAAATATATGAAGTATACATAAGTGATGACTGAGTTACAGAGCTCACTTCTGTTGATCTACTACCACTTCCTAAAGGGAATCCACTGCATAGGCAGTTTATAAGTTCCTCTTATTTGATATTATTTAGCTACCTATGGGTTTAAACACTTGAACAGATGACTGATAAGCTGTTACTGATCACCCAAATAATTAAAAATGCAGGACTTTTGTTGTCCAACATATTTAGACATTATTTCATCAAATGCACTATGAAGGCAAGTAGGATTTTGTAAAGATAGTTAAATAAACATTTAAGGGCTGAAACTTAATTAACACTTGGCCAACGAAATCACTGAATCAGAAAATAAAGACTGAAATCGGTTAAAATACATGATGAATGATAAGACATATTAATTGTTTATATTGCATCAATAAGACAAGTATTCATAATAAGTAAGCATGAAGGAGGCTTTGTGGTGGCTTGAAGGAGGCTTCGTGGTGGCTTGAAGGAGGCTTCGTGGTGGCTTGAAGGAGGCTTCCTGGTGGCTTGAAGGAGGCTTTGTGGTGGCTTGAAGGAGGCTTCGTGGTGGCTTGATGGAGGCTTTGTGGTGGCTTGAAGGAGGCTTTGTGGTGGCTTGAAGGAGGCTTCGTGGTGGCTTGAAGGAGGCTTTGTGGTGGCTTGATGGAGGCTTCGTGGTGGCTTGAAGGAGGCTTCGTGGTGGCTTGAAGGAGGCTTTGTGGTGGCTTGAAGGAGGCTTCGTGGTGGCTTGAAGGAGGCTTTGTGGTGGCTTGAAGGAGGCTTCGTGGTGGCTTGAAGGAGGCTTTGTGGTGGCTTGAAGGAGGCTTCGTGGTGGCTTGAAGGAGGTTTTGTGGTGGCTTGACTCCTCATCAGAATGTTGTGTGTTCAAGTTCTTTGTTGAGAGGGGCTTGATCTTGTACATCACTATCTCTGAATGTTAGATGAGCACTGGTTAATAACCTAGGAAATGCTTATCATGAGTGATTAAACTGGTATAACTGTAAGAACTTGTGTCATAATAAAAAAAACACCAAATACCGCGAGACCTAAAGTAACTGAACATTGCGGAAAACAGTATACAGTCAGGGCCGTAAATTGACTCCCCTGGAAGGGGAGGCACCCCAGCGAGCGGAGCAAGGCGAAAAAAAATTTGGACCCTTTTTAGACAAAAAATGATTTTTTTTTCAGCCCGCAATAGGAGGCAACTGCCTACATGCCTCCATGTAATTTAAGGCCCTGACAGTTTATATACATATTTATTTTTCAGACTCTATATTGACAGTGGCTAAAGCTATGAAACAAGTTTTGGAAGCTGAAGATGCTGATATGTTTTTCTAGATTTGAAACTTTTGACATACACATGTGCTGTGGACAATTATCTACACTTACAAGTGATTGGGAACAGTCTGTGGACAATTATCTGCACTCACAAGTGATTGGGAACAGTCTGTGGACAATTATCTGCACTCACAAGTGATTGGGAACAGTCTGTGGACAATTATCTGCACTCACAAGTGATTGGGAACAATCTGTGGACAATTATTTGCACTCACAAGTGATTGGGAACAATCGGTGGACAATTATCTGCACTCACAAGTGATTGGGAACAGTCTGTGGACAATTATCTGCACTCACAAGTGATTGGGAACAATCTGTGGACAATTATCTGCACTCACAAGTGATTGTGAACAATCTGTGGACAATTATCTGCACTCGCAAGTGATTGGGAACAATCTGTGGACAATTATCTGCACTCACAAGTGATTGGGAACAATCTGTGGACTATTATCTGCACTCACAAGTGATTGGGAACAATCTGTGGACTATTATCTGCACTCACAAGTGATTGGGAACAATCTGTGGACTATTATCTGCACTCACAAGTGATTGGGAACAATCTGTGGACTATTATCTGCACTCACAAGTGATTGGGAACAGTCTGCCTGCTACATTACAGTACCTGTAATATTCTGAAATCCTTAAAATCTCTGTATTCATTGTGTAAATAAGATTAACCTTTATGTACATATTTTTGGATACATCTGGCATTTTAAAATCATTCTTCATGGCATATTGATGTCAACTTTGAATTAATTTGTGAAATTTAGTGAAAGTCAGACAGTTGCATACTAAACAGTATTTAGATTGACCTTTGAGTTTATCAGATTTACTTCAGATGTATAAATATGAAGTTGTTTGAATAATTCACATAAATACTATTTTAAAATAGGTTCTGCTTTAGTTTAGCTCTATATCCAGTTTATAGTGCATTGCATTAATATGGTGCTAGGAGAATGATGTTAATTATAAAAAAACTGTTACTGAAGTTATTTTGGCTCACCCGCATGAAGTACTTATTGTTATTGCTATTATGATCGTTGGCTGTCCGTTCGTCTGTCGTACACAATTTGATTTTTTACACTCTAGCATCCACATTTCTTGAGCAATCCTATTCTAACTCAGTCAGTTAGATTTTACCTAGCTTCTGTCTTTATTGTGATGTCATTCAATGAAAAATACATATGACGTCATTTGGCAGTAACAAGGAAACTTTTCTCTCTATATTGCGATTTTATAACACAACTTATAATTCACACTTTGTATAGTCATAAATTTCGTAAATAATGTTTTCTCAGTATGTAATACTTTTTATTTTATGCTTTCCAGTGGTTTATAGAGATTTATCAGTGAAATAAAAATGGTATTTTCACTGTTTCAAACACTGAAAATATAATTTAGACTATTTTTTATCCAACTGGTCACCCCAAAAGGGAAATCACTGTGTAAAACTAATAAAATTGCCTCCCTTTGTATTAATGAGAATAATACACAAAATTATCTCCCTTGTGTACATGTACTAGAAAACCATGACGTCATCATCCGGTATATTTGTTGACATTACGAAGTAAAATGCGGTTGTTTTCCGCTTGTATTTCACATTATTTCAAACAAATGAATTTCTTTATACATGTATATATATATTTACATAGCGATATATTGATCTTGCCATGCAGTCAATTTCATTTTCAACATGACATCGCGCTTTGATCAATTATCGATGAACATATGAAAATTGCTACTAAATTTGTTGAAAATTTTCTAGAAAATATTTTATAATTTCATGTGAAAAAATGATTAAATTGTCACAATATTTCATATCCAATTGTTGTTCTATCGACTTTTCATTGCTGTATAGTTGAATAAATTAGTAAAAGTTC
Organism: Mactromeris polynyma; assembly: GCA_032209605.1. NCBI lineage: Eukaryota > Metazoa > Mollusca > Bivalvia > Venerida > Mactridae > Mactromeris > Mactromeris polynyma. The sequence goes on from JASFXZ010000001.1 coordinate 27,156,900, forward strand.
GCACTATTTTGTCAGTGGTTGATGAAAAATCTATATTGTGTTAAATGGCTACTGAGAGGCAGTGACAGGATAGTAAATGAGACATTCGAGCAGTTACTAGTTAAAATAATGTTTAATTCTATAAAAAAGAATATATCCTCTATATATTTCATATCACCAGTATATCTATTTAATATTATGTCTAATTATAAAGTTTACATTTTTAGGTTGATTTTACATAACATTAGTGATTCACTTTTGTGTGGTCATTTCTCATTCTGATGTAAATAATTTAGTTACTGAGAGCAAGGTCAGACTGAGGCTGCCTGTTTCTTAATTAGGAATGGATTATACAGAGTGTATTTGTTATTATGTACATACTGGTTAATTGCTTTAAATGATTAGTTACTGCCTTAGCTAGCTGTTAAATCGATTTCAACCCCAGTGGTTTTACTGACTGTTTCAAGGCTGTTTTTGTTTGGGGAGGGGGCTGTGTGGGGAGGCATTGTCTTGTGCTTGGGCATTCCCTGGAACAATTTAATCTCTCTTTTTAACCAAACTTAATCCACCCTTAGTATAGTCTTAAATGTGTTTTGTTTTCTGTTTAAATATGATTTGATTTCTATTTCTCTATATCAAGTTAAAGTTTAACTTCCCAGTCACCAGTATTTAAGACTACAGGTATGTCTAATTAATAACTTTTTTCTTCTGATTGCCTCTACCTAATAATATTTATAATAAATAATAAACATAAATAATTTAGTTACTGAGAGCAAGTTCAGTATAAGACTGCACACACATCTCACAGATTGAGTGTCAGTACACTATCTACACACACACACATATCTCACAGACTAAGTGTCAGTACACTATCTACACACACACACATCTCACAGACTGAGTGTCAGTACATTATCTACACACACACACATCTCACAGACTGAGTGTCAGTACATTATCTACACACACACATATCTCACAGACTAAGTGTCAGTACACTATCTACACACACACACATATCTCACAGACTAAGTGTCAGTACACTATCTACACACACACACATCTCACAGACTGAGTGTCAGTACATTATCTACACACACACACATCTCACAGACTGAGTGTCAGTACACTATCTACACACACACACATCTCACAGACTGAGTGTCAGTACACTATCTACACACACACACATCTCACAGACTGAGTGTCAGTACACTATCTACACACACACACATATCTAACAGACTAAGTGTCAGTACACTATCTACACACACACACATATCTCACAGACTGAGTGTCAGTACACTATCTACACACACACCCACAGACATCTCACAGACTGAGTGTCCGTACACTATCTACACACACACACACACACACACAGACATCTCACAGACTGAGTGTCAGTACACTATCTACACACACACACACACACACACAGACATCTCACAGACTGAGTGTCAGTACACTATCTACACACACACACACACAGACATCTCACAGACTGAGTGTCAGTACACTATCTACACACACACCCACAGACATCTCACAGACTGAGTGTCAGTACACTATCTACACCCACACCCACAGACATCTCACAGACTGAGTGTCAGTACACTATCTACACACACACCCACAGACATCTCACAGACTGAGTGTCAGTACACTATCTACACACACACACATCTCACAGACGGAGTGTCAGTACACTATCTACACACACACACACATCTCACAGACTGAGTGTCAGTACACTATCTACACACACACACATCTCACAGACTGAGTGTCAGTACACTATCTACACACACACATCTCACAGACTAAGTGTCAGTACACTATCTACACACACACCCACATACTGAGAATCAGTACACTATCTACGTACACACACATCTCACAGACTGAGTGTCAGTACACTATCAACACACACATCTCACAGACTGAGTGTCAGTACACTATCAACACACACACCCATCTCACAGACTGAGTGTCAGTACACTATCAACACACACACACATCTCACAGACTGAGTGTCAGTACACTATCAACACACACATCTGACAGACTGAGTGTCAGTACACTATCTACACACACATCTCACAGACTGAGTGTCAGTACACTATCAACACACACATCTCACAGACTGAGTGTCAGTACACTATCTACACACACATCTCACAGACTGAGTGTCAGTACACTATCAACACACACATCTCACAGACTGAGTGTCAGTGCACTATCTACACACACATCTCACAGACTGAGTGTCAGTACACTATCTACACACACACACATCTCACAGACTGAGTCTCAGTGCACTATCTACACACACATCTCACAGACTGAGTGTCAGTACACTATCTACACACACACACATCTCACAGACTGAGTGTCAGTACACTATCTACGTACACACACATCTCACAGACTGAGTGTCAGTACACTATCTACGTACACACACATCTCAGAGACTGAGTGTCAGTACACTATCTACACACACACACATCTCACAGACAGAGTGTCAGTACACTATCTACACACACACATATCTCACAGACTGAGTGTCAGTACACTATCAACACACACACACACATCTCACAGACTGAGTGTCAGTACACTATCTACACACACACACATCTCACAGACAAAGTGTCAGTACACTATCAACACACACACTCATCTCACAGACTGAGTGGCAGTACACTATCAACACACACATCTCACAGACTGAGTGTCAGTACATTATCAACACACATATCTCACAGACTGAGTGTCAGTACACTGTCAACACACCATATCTCACAGACTGAGTGTGCGTACACTATCAACACACACATCTCACAGACTGAGTGTCAGTTCACTATCAACACACACATCTCACAGACTAAGTGTCAGTACATTATCTACACACACACACATATCTCACAGACTAAGTGTCAATACACTGTCAACACACACACACATCTCACAGACTGAGTGTCAGTACACTATCTACACACACACCCACAGACTGAGTGTCAGTACATTATTTACACACACACCCATATACTGAGAATCAGTACACTATCTACACACACCCACAGACATCTCACAGACTGAGTGTCAGTACACTATCTACACACACCCACAGACATCTCACAGACTGAGTGTCAGTACACTATCAACACACACATCTCACAGACTGAGTGTCAGTACACTATCAACACACACATCACACAGACTGAGTGTCAGTGCACTATTTACACACACATCTCACAGACTGAGTGTCAGTGCACTATCTACACACACATCTCACAGACTGAGTGTCAGTACACTATCCACACGCACACACATCTCACAGGCTGAGTGACAGTACACTATCTACACACACACATATCTCACAGACTGAGTCTCAGTACATTATCTACACACACACATATCTCACAGACTGAGTGTCAGTACACTATCTACACACACACATATCTCACAGACTGAGTGTCAGTACCCTATCTACACACACATATCTCACAGACTGAGTGTCAGTACCCTATCTACACACACATATCTCACAGACTGAGTGTCAGTTCACTATCTACACACACACACATCTCACAGGCTGAGTGACAGTACACTATCTACACACACACATATCTCACAGACTGAGTCTCAGTTCAATATCTACCCACACACATATCTCACAGACAAAGTGTCAGTGCACTATCTACACACACATCTCACAGACTGAGTCTCAGTATATTATCTACACACACACATATCTCACTGACTGAGTGTCATTGCACTATCTACACACACATCTCACAGACTGAGTGTCATTACACTATCTACACACACACACATCTCACAGGCTGAGTGACAGTACATTATCTACACACACACATATCTCACAAACTGAGTCTCAGTACATTATCTACACACACACATATCTCACAGACTGAGTCTCAGTACATTATCTACACACACACATATCTCACAGACTGAGTCTCAGTACATTATCTACACACACACATATCTCACAGACTGAGTCTCAGTACATTATCTACACACACACATATCTCACAGACAAAGTGTCAGTACACTGTCAACACACACACACATCTCACAGGCTGAGTGTCAGTGCACTATCTACACACACACCTCACAGACTGAGTGTCAGTACACTATCTACACACACACACATCTCACAGGCTGAGTGACAGTACACTATCTACACACACACATATCTCACAGACTGAGTCTCAGTACATTATCTACACACACACATATCTCACAGACTGAGTGTCAGTACACTATCTACACACACACACATCTCACAGGCTGAGTGACAGTACACTATCTACACACACACATATCTCACAGACTGAGTCTCAGTTCAATATCTACCCACACACATATCTCACAGACAAAGTGTCAGTGCACTATCTACACACACATCTCACAGACTGAGTCTCAGTATATTATCTACACACACACATATCTCACAGACTGAGTGTCATTGCACTATCTACACACACATCTCACAGACTGAGGGTCAGTACACTATCTACACACACACACATCTCACAGGCTGAGTGACAGTACATTATCTACACACACACATATCTCACAAACTGAGTCTCAGTACATTATCTACACACACACATATCTCACAGACTGAGTCTCAGTACATTATCTACACACACACATATCTCACAGACTGAGTCTCAGTACATTATCTACACACACACATATCTCACAGACAAAGTGTCAGTACACTGTCAACACACACACATATCTCACTGACTGAGTGTCAATACACTGTCAACATACACACACATCTCACAGACTGAGTGTCAGTACACTATCTACACACACACACATCTCACAGACTGAGTGTCAGTACACTATCAACACACACATCTCCAGACTAAGTGTCAGTACTCTATCAACACACACATCTCACAGACTGAGTGTCAGTACACTATCTACACACACACACATATCTCACAGACTGAGTGTCAGTACACTATCTACACACACACACACATCTCACAGACTGAGTGTCAGTACACTATCTACACACACACACATATCTCACAGACTGAGTGTCAGTACACTATCTACACACACACATATCTCACAGACTGAATGTCAGTACACTATCTACACACACATATCTCACAGACTGAGTGTCAGTACACTATCTACACACACACATATCTCACAGACTGAGTGTCAGTACACTATCTACACACACACACACATCTCACAGACTGAGTGTCAGTACACTATCAACACACGCATCTCACAGACTGAGTGTCAGTAAACTATATACACACACACACACACATATCTCACAGGCTGAGTGTCAGTACACTATCTACACACACACACATCTCACAGACTGAGTGTCAGTACCTTATCTACACACACACATATCTCACAGACTGAGTGTCAGTACCCTATCTAGACACATACATCTTACCGACTGAGTGTCAGTAAACTATCTACACACACACACACACATATCTCACAGGCTGAGTGTCAGTACACTATCTACACACACACACATCTCACAGACTGAGTGTCAGTACACTATCTACACACACACACACACATCTCACAGACTGAGTGTCAGTAAACTATCTACACACACACACACATATCTCACAGGCTGAGTGTCAGTACCCTATCTACACACATACATCTTACCGACTGAGTGTCAGTAAACTATCTACACACACACACACACACATATCTCACAGACTGAGTGTCAGTACCCTATCTACACACACACATATCTCACAGACTGAGTGTCAGTACACTATCTACACACACACATATCTCACAGACTGAGTGTCAGTACACTATCTACACACTCATATCTCACAGACTGAGTGTCAGTACACTATCTACACACACACATATCTCACAGACTGAGTGTCAGTACACTATCTACACACACACACACATCTCAAAGACTGAGTGTCAGTACACTATCAACACACGCATCTCACAGCCTGAGTGTCAGTAAACTATCTACACACACACACACACATATCTCACAGGCTGAGTGTCAGTACACTATCTACACACATACACATCTCACAGACTGAGTGTCAGTACCTTATCTACACACACACATATCTCACAGACTGAGTGTCAGTACCCTATCTAGACACATACATCTTACCGACTGAGTGTCAGTAAACTATCTACACACACACACACACACATATCTCACAGGCTGAGTGTCAGTACACTATCTACACACACACACATCTCACAGACTGAGTGTCAGTACACTATCTACATACACACACACACACACACATCTCACAGACTGAGTGTCAGTAAACTATCTACACACACACACACATATCTCACAGGCTGAGTGTCAGTACCCTATCTACACACATACATCTTACCGACTGAGTGTCAGTAAACTATCTACACACACACACACACACATATCTCACAGACTGAGTGTCAGTACCCTATCTACACACACACATATCTCACAGGCTGAGTGTCAGTACCTTATCTACACACACACATATCTCACAGGCTGAGTGTCAGTACCTTATCTACACACACACATATCTCACAGGCTGAGTGTCAGTACACTATCTACACACACACATATCTCACAGACTGAGTGTCAGTACCCTATCTACACACACACATATCTCACAGACTGAGTGTCAGTATCCTATCTACACACACACACACATATCTCGCAGGCTGAGTGTCAGTACACTATCTACACACACACACACATATCTCACAGGCTGAGTGTCAGTACCCTATCTACACACACACACACATATCTCACAGGCTGAGTGTCAGTACACTATCTACACACACACACACATATCTCACAGGCTGAGTGTCAGTACACTATCTACACACACACACACATATCTCACAGGCTGAGTGTCAGTACCCTATCTACACACACACACACATATCTCACAGGCTGAGTGTCAGTACACTATATACACACACACATATCTCACAGACTGAGTGTCAGTACCCTATCTACACACACACATATCTCACAGACTGAGTGTCAGTACCCTATCTACACACACACACACATATCTCACAGACTGAGTGTCAGTACCCTATCTACACACACACACACATATCTCACAGCCTGAGTGTCAGTACCTTATCTACACACACACATATCTCACAGACTGAGTGTCAGTACCTTATCTACACACACACATATCTCACAGGCTGAGTGTCAGTACATTATCTACACACACACATATCTCACAGACTGAGTGTCAGTACCTTATCTACACACACACATATCTCACAGACTGAGTGTCAGTACCCTATCTACACACACACACATCTCACAGGCTGAGTGTCAGTACCCTATCTACACACACACATATCTCACAGGCTGAGTGTCAGTACATTATCTACACACACACATATCTCACAGACTGAGTGTCAGTACCTTATCTACACACACACATATCTCACAGGCTGAGTGTCAGTACATTATGTACACACACACATATCTCACAGACTGAGTGTCAGTACCTTATCTACACACACACATATCTCACAGACTGAGTGTCAGTACCTTATCTACACACACACATATCTCACAGACTGAGTGTCAGTACCTTATCTACACACACAGATATCTCACAGACTGAGTGTCAGTACACTATCTACACACACATATCTCACAGACTGAGTGTCAGTACCTTATCTACACACACACATATCTCACAGACTGAGTGTCAGTACACTATCTACACACACATCTCACAGACTGAGTGTCAGTACACTATCTACACACACACATATCTCAAAGACTGAGTGTCAGTACACTATCTACACACACACACATCTCACAGACTGAGTGTCAGTACACTATCTACACACACACACATATCTCACAGGCTGAGTGTCAGTACCTTATCTACACACACACATATCTCACAGGCTGAGTGTCAGTACACTATCTACACACACATATCTCACAGGCTGAGTGTCAGTACATTATCTACACACACACATATCTCACAGACTGAGTGTCAGTACACTATCTACACACACACATATCTCACAGGCTGAGTGTCAGTACCTTATCTACACACACAATGTGCAAGTTGTGGTGCATGTTTTGGTATAAATATGATCTAACGTGAACTTCCAGCCGGACCCATTTACAAGACAGAAATAGGTAACCAATACAAAATCACTGAAATATAATATATATATAAACTGATGCATAGGCTCAATTAAACATCGTAGCGCAGTCAGCATAGCATCTTCCTGTGTATGTTATGGGTTTGTACCTCATCTACGACGAATGTTTACAATATATTCATTTTAAATTGACCAAGTCGTTTATCTAGATTTAATGCACAGTTATCAATAACTTTATTTTATGCCACTTAAATAGTGTTTCAAATTTTAAGATTTTTTTTCTTGTTAATTAAGTAGAAACAAATCAGAAACAATTCATTTTAATCACCTCTCTGTCTAAAGTCTTATAAAACCTGTTTCTGACTTAAATCTGAATAAAATTTCGGATGACACCAAGTGTGTTCGGATGGAAGGTTTTCGAATAAACGTTTTCCGACTGTAGTTAAATTAAATTGTGGCAGCTCATACACACGGAATTGACCCGGAATTTACCAAAATTATGGGTGCAGTGAAGGTTCAATTCCCTACTTTTATCTATAGGTTGCTCAGGAGGAGATATCAAAATAATACTTCCTTGTGTTCATGTTCATATAAAAGGTTGAATTGACTGTAATTTTAGATTACATTGTGGAATGCGGAAGATTTTCCATTCCACATAATTTAGATGTTATACAACATGTCTAGGTTGGCTTATACGCACTGATATATCACTTTGTTGTAATTTCAGTTTATAAAAACTGTCAAAAACATTAACATTGATAATAGTGTTTACTCAAAGGATAGGCACACGCGGAAGATAATTTTAACTGTTTTAAAGGTATTTGTCATCAAATTAAGACTGAGTTTTTAAAAATTGGAAAAAAAATTTTTAAGTAGATCTACATTGTATTATTATATTATTTTGTAAATAAAATTCAGAAGTTTAATATGTATACAGTAATGTAAATTTTATAAAAATCGGAATACCTCTAAAAATCTTAATTAGATTATTGTCTGTGAAAGCGAAAATGTGAAATCCGAGATTTAGATAAAAATACACGTTCTATAGTTGAATTAATCACATTTATATCAACATAAGTTGAGCAGGGAAATTCTCATTCACAAATCAGAACATCCCAGACAGATCTATATAAAGGAAGGAAATAGACACACATAGTCAGGAACACAAAACAATACTATACGGATCAGGGGGACACAGGGGAGACACCTAGGGAAGGGGACATAAAACAATACTAATCAAACCAGGAGGCACACACAGGGAAAGGGAAAAACAACATTACTTAACAAACCAGGCTTCACACACAGGGAGGCACACAGGGAGGCACAAAAAGGCAAGGGGACACGAAGCATTACCAAACGAACCAGGAGGCACAAACAGGGAGGCATACACAGGGAATGGGACACAAAACATTACCAAACGAACCAGGAGGCACACACGGGGAGGCACACTGGGAAGGGGACAGAAAACTACTAAACGTACCAGGAGGCACACACGGGGAGGCACACACAGGGAGGGAGACACAAACATTACTAATCGAACCAGGAGGCACACAGGGAGGGGGGACACAAAACAATACTAAACGTACCAGGAGGCACACACAGGGAGGGGGACACACAAAATTACTAAACAGACAAGGAGGCACACACAGGGAGGGGGGCACACAACATTACTAAACGGACCAGGAGGCACACACAGGGAGGGGGACACAAAACATTACTAAACGGACCAGGAGGCACACACAGGGAGGGGGACACAAAACATTACTAAACGAACCAGGAGGCACACACAGGGAGGGGGACACAAAACATTACTAAACGAACCAGGAGGCACACACAGGGAGGGGGACACAAAACATTACTAAACGGACCAGGAGGCACACACAGGGAGGGGGACACAAAACATTACTAAACGGACCAGGAGGCACACACAGGGAGGGGGACACAAAACATTACTAAACGGACCAGGAGGCACACACAGGGAGGGGGACACAAAACATTACTAAACGGACCAGGAGGCACACACAGGGAGGGGGACACAAAACATTACTAAACGGACCAGGAGGCACACACAGGGAGGGGGACACAAAACATTACTAAACGGACCAGGAGGTACACACAGGGAGGGGGACACAAAACATTACTAAACGGACCAGGAGGTACACACAGGGAGGGGGACACAAAACATTACTAAACGGACCAGGAGGTACACACAGGGAGGGGGGGACACAAAACATTACTAAACGGACCAGGAGGCACACACAGGGAGGGGGGGACACAAAACATTACTAAACGGACCAGGAGGCACACACAGGGAGGGGGACACACAGGGAGGGGGACACAAAACATTACCAAACGAACCAGGAGGCACACACAGGGAGGGGGGGACACAAAACATTACTAAACGGACCAGGAGGCACACACAGGGAGGGGGACACAAAACATTACTAAACGGACCAGGAGGCACACACAGGGAGGAGGACACAAAACATTACTAAACGGACCAGGAGGCACACACTGGGAGGGGGGACACAAAACATTACTAAACGAACCAGGAGGCACACACAGGGAGGCACACACAGGGAGGGGGACACACAAAATTACTAAACAGACAAGGAGGCACACACAGGGAGGGGGGCACACAACATTACTAAACGGACCAGGAGGCACACACAGAGAGGGGGACATAGGGAGGGGGACACCAAACATTACTAAACGTACCAGGTGGCACACACAGGGAGGCACACACAGGGAGGGGGACACACAACATTACTAAACGGACCAGGAGGCACACACAGGGAGGGGGACATAGGGAGGGGGACACCAAACATTACTAAACGTACCAGGAGACACACACAGGGAGGGACTCACAAGGATGGGAACATAAACATTACTAAACGGACCAGGAGGCACACACAGGGAGGGGGACACAAAACATTACTAAACGGACCAGGAGGCACACACAGGGAGGGGGACACAAAACATTACTAAACGGACCAGGAGGCACACACAGGGAGGGGGACACAAAACATTACCAAACGGACCAGGAGGCACACACAGGGAGGGGGGCACACAACATTACTAAACGGACCAGGAGGCACACACATGGAGGCACACACAGGGAGGGGGACACAAAACATTACCAAACAGACAAGGAGGCACACACAGGGAGGGGGACACAAAACATTACTAAACGGACCAGGAGGCACACACATGGAGGCACACACAGGGAGGGGGACACAAAACATTACCAAACAGACCAGGAGGCACACACATGGAGGGGGACACAAAACATTACTAAACGGACCAGGAGGCACACACATGGAGGCACACACAGGGAGGGGGACACAAAACATTACCAAACAGACCAGGAGGCACACACATGGAGGGGGACACAAAACATTACTAAACGGACCAGGAGGCACACACATGGAGGCACACACAGGGAGGGGGACACAAAACATTACCAAACAGACCAGGAGGCACACACATGGAGGGGGACACAAAACATTACTAAACGGACCAGGAGGCACACACAGGGAGGCACACACAGGGAGGGGGACACAAAACATTACCAAACAGACCAGGAGGCACACACATGGAGGGGGACACAAAACATTACTAAACGGACCAGGAGGTACACACAGGGAGGGGGACACAAAACATTACTAAACGAACCAGGAGGCACACACAGGGAGGCACACACAGGGAGGGACTCACAAGGATGGGGACATAAACATTACTAAACGAACCAGGAGGTACACACGGGAAGACACACACAGGGAAGGCGACACAAAACATTACCAAACGAACCAGGAGGCACACACAGGGAAGAGGACACAAAACATTACTAAACGAACCAGGAGGCACACACAGGGAGGGGGACACAAAACATCACCAAACGAACCAGGAGGCACACACAGGGAGGGGGACACAAAACATTACTAAACGGACCAGGAGGCACACACAGGGAGGGGGACACAAAACATCACCAAACGAACCAGGAGGCACACACAGGGAGGGGGACACAAAACATTACTAAACGAACCAGGAGGTACACACGGGGAGGGGGACACAAAACATCACCAAACGGACCAGGAGGCACACACTGGGAGGGGGACACAAAACATTACTAAACGAACCAGGAGGTACACACGGGGAGGGGGACACAAAACATTACTAAACGGACCAGGAGGCACACACTGGGACGGGGACACAAAACATTACTAAACGGACCAGGAGGCACACACTGGGAGGGGGACACAAAACATCACCAAACGAACCAGGAGGCACACACAGGGAGGGGGACACAAAACATCACCAAACGGACCAGGAGGCACACACAGGGAGGGGGACACAAAACATTACTAAACGGACCAGGAGGCACACACTGGGAGGGGGACACAAAACATCACCAAACGAACCAGGAGGCACACACAGGGAGGGGGACACAAAACATTACTAAACGGACCAGGAGGCACACACAGGGAGGGGGACACAAAACATTACTAAACGAACCAGGAGGCACACACAGGGAGGGGGACACAAAACATTACTAAACGGACCAGGAGGCACACACAGGGAGGGGGACACAAAACATTACTAAACGGACCAGGAGGCACACACTGGGAGGGGGACACAAAACATCACCAAACGAACCAGGAGGCACACACAGGGAGGGGGACACAAAACATTACTAAACGGACCAGGAGGCACACACAGGGAGGGGGACACAAAACATTACTAAACGAACCAGGAGGCACACACAGGGAGGGGGACACAAAACATTACTAAACGGACCAGGAGGCACACACAGGGAGGGGGACACAAAACATTACTAAACGGACCAGGAGGCACACACTGGGAGGGGGACACAAAACATCACCAAACGAACCAGGAGGCACACGCAGGGTGGCGCACACAGGGAGGGGGACACAAAATATTACTTAACATACCGGGAGGCACACACAGGGAGGGGGACACAAAACAGTACTAAACGGACCAGGAGGCACACGCAGGATGGCACACACAGGGAGGCACACACAGGGAGGCACACAACATACTTAACGGACCAGTAAACGATTGTGTTCCGCTGCACGATTATGTTAGTGTCGTTAATTTAAAAGATATAATCAAAACAATTTTAGACCACGATATTCGATCAAATACATAATGTGCGATACTGTATGCACGTATGCAGTCGGAACATTATCAATTCATCAACGTAAGAACCGACATATTCTCATTTGTTGATTATGGAAAACGTTTCTGTTGTAATGGTACCTTCTGTCATTCGATAAATTAGAAATACTCTCCGATTTGTCAAAATTCATACTTTCGTTTTGATGCATTCTTTCGGTCTAGTATCTGTATATAGTATTTTTATGAAATGAATCGCAATTGTTTGGGTTGGAAACTACCATATAGCCATCTGAGAAGATAACAAAATAATGTGACACCGCTTGAATAGAAACAATATGGCAGCTTCAATCAGAAAAAGACATTGTACTTTATTATACCATCTTATAAACTCAGATGTATTAAAACATTTGTGAGTGTTATTTGACACACACAAAAACATGGTTTTTAGGACCGGATATTTCCCCTTGAACAGCATATAACCGACCTCCCAGACAAGTCTAGTTTCAGGCCTACTATACCAAATCCTGGATGTGTTCTCAGTCGAGAACCAATCAACAACGTCCAAAAAGTTGGACACAAATGTTTTGCAATGGAAATTGCTTTTTAGCTGTCAAATCGCACCATCGTTTATATGATTCAAGATGACCATTTTCCCTTAGATTTTCATTTACGGCTGGTAAATCGAATCAGAGTCATTTATGGTTAAACCAATATCCATTTCTTGGACTAATTTACATATATCATATTTAACAACTTTTGGATCTACATTTTTTTTTATTTTCCACTTCGTACATTTCATTTCTATAAATACCAACGCGTTGGTCACCGGAAACAAAAACTTCGCTATCTTTCGGAACCACGTTGTCGAAAGTTTTTGTTCTATAACCTGCATCTCCACTGTTTTCATCAAGTTCTATCTCTCTATACTTTAGACAATTTTCTGCATGTTTGCGTACCAGGTGGTCAATGATTTCCTCATTAATATTGAAGTCGCTCTCACAATAATAACATAGATAAGTCTTCATCTTTATCCTGAATGGTTTTATATAAGTAATTACAATGTTTTTAATTTTGTATGCTGGTTTGCTTTAATATAACAAGTTGAGTTGAATGTTTATGAATAACAGAATAATACGGCATTGACAAACCCAATTTGGTGAAACAATTATCATTGGCATGCATTGTTCTAAACAATTCATGCTTTACCGGCTATGAAAACGATTAGAAAAGCATAAATTCGTCATTTTTTTCCATGTTTTTCTCGGCCGAAAACGTCATCCATAATTTTCGTTCCTCAGCCGGCAACGTCATCATTGCAAAATACCCTCTGCGGTAAACGGCATCATATTTATGCATACCAGGGTCTCTTTGGAAGCATCAAACGTTGGTTTAGGAGTACCGACATACTTGCAACTCGCTATACTTGTTCGTAGATGATATATGTTTTATTCTATGGGGTAAAACTATTCAATTATATCGCAAAACGCTTAAAATCGAGCAGTTGAAGGCCACTTTTTACATTTTTTTCTATATGTCAATATTAAACGGACGATTCTAGCTTGATTCCGCACATATATCGCTTCGTATCGGTAGTATAGTTAATTTAGACATTCACGTCATTCAGACGATAAATTATCATAGAGAAACATCGAAATTACGAATTATGGGCAAGAAAATGAACACCACTAACGCTTCCCTCTGTCGAAGTCACATCACTCGGCGGAATACACATCGGGTTATACACTCTGCAGAATGAACCTTGAACAAACTTGGGCACATATTATAAAGTACATGTTTGGGAAACGAAATAAATTACAAAATAATCGCTCAGGATAGTTTAAGAGTACAGTTGTATATTGTGACGTCATACATTAAACTCGATACTTGAAACATAACACGGAAGTAGAACACGACACGTGGCCGAGTTTGATACAGCTACGTCAAAGCACGGAAGCAAAGTGGAAGTAAAGTGGTTTATAAGCGGAATATAGATTGACGGATATCCCATTGTGATGCGTAAAAAACAGTCCTATATATATACTGTATTTATTTCTCGCTATGTGATTGGTCCGCTCTGTAATATCACGGGATATTCCAAATTCATGCCGATATATATAATAAACACATCGAACTTTTTAGTTTTTATTTCATATCGACACTTTTATTAATGGGATAACATGAACAAAGCCAGGTATGTTTCATTATTTTAAATGAAATATTTTTTATGTAAGTTTTAAATAGATTTTTATACGCGTATAAAACTTCCTATGTTGAATTCAAATAGTGTGTGTGTGCGTGCGTATGCGTACGCGCGCGCGCCATTACATCACTTTGAGAATATTAATAAGGTAATATTTTTTAATTGGATCAGTTTTTAATTTTCATCCATAATTAACCTCGATAATCTGATCATCTCGCCACTAAGACATTTTCTTCACAAATGGTGGTCATATTGTTGTGGTACAACTGTTTGTTAGCAAGCTTATTTAATTAAAATTTGCACCATTAAGACCAAATTGACAGATATTGTATTAGTAGTATAATAATTAATGAAGAAATATTTATGGTTGAAAGACAGAATTTGGAATGTGTTCAGGTACCGGAATATTCCTTTAAAACAATTATTATCATGTAAACAGTTAAGGCCATACCTATATGGATCTATGTTTAGCGCCCGAAGGGAGGTAGGCTTTCATTCAGATCGAAAATAAATTTCAAAATGTCGAAAATTCCCCCAAATAATGTTGAAACAAAACGACTTTGGCCTATTTAGCCATTAACGTTTCACGTGGTAACAGTTTGACCAGGAACGCTTCACGTAGTAACAGTATGACGAGGAACGTTTCACGTGGTAACAGTATGACGAGGAACGCTTCACGTGGTAACAGTATGATGAGGAACGCTTTACGTGGTTACAGTATGTCGAGGAACGCTTCACGTAGTAACAGTATGATGAGGAACGCTTCACGTGGTAACAGTATGACCAGGAACGCTTCACGTAGTAACAGTATGATGAGGAACGTTTCACGTGGTAACAGTATGACGAGGAACGCTTCACGTAGTAACAGTATGATGAGGAACGCTTCACGTGGTAACAGTATGACGAGGAACGCTTCACGTGGTAACAGTATGACGAGGAACGCTTCACGTGGTAACAGTATGATGAGGAACGCTTCACGTGGTAACAGTATGACGAGGAACGCTTCACGTGGTAACAGTATGATGAGGAACGCTTCACGTGGTAACAGTATGCAGAGGAACGCTTCACGTGGTAACAGTATGACGAGGAACGCTTCACGTGGTAACAGTATGTCGAGGAACGCTTCACGTGGTAACAGTATGACGAGGAACGCTTCACGTGGTAACAGTATGACGAGGAACGCTTTACGTGGTTACAGTATGTCGAGGAACGCTTCACGTGGTAACAGTATGTCGAGGAACGCTTCACGTGGTAACAGTATGTCGAGGAACGCTTCACGTGGTAACAGTATGTCGAGGAACGCTTCACGTGGTAACAGTATGACGAGGAACGCTTCACGTGGTAACAGTATGACGAGGAACGCTTCACGTGGTAACAGTATGTCGAGGAACGCTTCACGTGGTAACAGTATGACGAGGAACGCTTTACGTGGTTACAGTAAAATCTCAGTTTGAGAAGAAAGTTCAATAGTATATGGTCTAATATCGGGACACAAATTGGTCCAATGTCATTTACATCCTTGCGCCGACTATAATGGTATATAAACGCATGTGTGACCCTCAACGTTTGCTCTCTAACTAACGTGTCACAATTAAACCCTAGACAAAATTATCTCTTATACCGATATAACATTGTTATGAGATTTTATTATTGATAAATAATGAAAAACAAAGATAACACGATGTCATACTGCGGTGACTCAACAACTGTACGGACACTTACGTTCCAACCTGTGGACATTCCTTCGAATTCATTTAGAAGATTTCGGACCACAGTAGGCATCAAGACTTAGATGAATTTTGCAATGAAGGAGACCGAGTGCCCTCTGTGGTAAAGAGTTGTTCTATGTTACTTGGAAGTTAGTAATGTCAAATAATCCCGACTAATAGTAGTTTCACATTTTTAAACCGCGTTAAATACATTACGTGCACGTACACCAAAATCAATACATAATTGTACCGGTCAATAAATTCTCACACTCGATTAACATTTGAAAGTAGATAACCGATTAACATTCCTTCAGATCCCGCTGAGTGCGAAGTTGAACCGCGAACTTTGCAGTCCGTGAATAGGTCGTAAGTACATGTTTGTATCATAGGAGGCAGACATTGATAGTGATTAATGTGAGTTGTAATAATATGTTTCATAATCGATGTAAAATCAATAAAAAAGTTCACATCCTGTTTGATACACAGTGTTAACCAATGGGATCCAAACAGTACATACGGTAAATGTACGCTGACATATTGTATCCTACTTTCGGTTTCGAGTGTTAGTTGTACACTTCATACCGACGTGATTAATGACCTATCAGCTCCACTTATTACTTACATTTAATATTTTAGTTGGGTTTTTTCGGAGTTATTTTGATATTAATTAACCTTAGACTTCAAACTTTTTTGAGACTGACAATAATTACGAAATTGTGTTAACAATAGGACATCGCAAAGCGAATCATCTAGTCCGAATGAACGATACAGATAACGGAAATAAATCGAGATATTCAACTGTAATTTATTCAAAACACAACAGTAAGAAAGAGTACCGTGTTTTTTCTATATATTTTCCTTACAATAATATGAATGTGTATTTGCAATTAATTGACTGCCATTTATTTAATATTGCTCTGTTTATACTTGAATTGGGACTGTTTGTGAATGGTTAGATAATAAACTAGTACACTATGGGTGATGTGGCACGTGGTGATAGTCAACGACTAGGTGACTGTATTGTTGTCCGTCTGTACGAGTTCATACATTCAAACTTTATCAGATAAATGAGATACAGAACAAATCAACATTTATACTAATATTTACATAATTTACTATGTACATCTATCATCCTAAATAGTTTTTATCAATAGTTACACAGTTTATTCATATGCGTACTTATAATATTTAACGGCGTACAATCATATTAGTGAAGGATTAGTTTTTACAGCAATATGTAAGTAATAATGTATATTGTCGTCATTCAGCACCTGCACTTCCAACAGCATTATCAGTTTTAGTAACATCTTCTGCATACTCATAATTGTTGTGTTTCTTGTTAATTTATCATTATTGTTATTGTTGATGTTATCGCTGGTAATACTGAAACATGTATAATGGAACAATCGTATTACTGTAAATAACGAAATATTGTTACATGTAATATGCCATTATTCATAATGTTATTTTTGTTATCTTCATCATCGTCGTCGTCGTCGGTCGTCGTCAACATCATCATCATCATCATTATCATCATAAGTATCATGATTATCATTCTGAACTTTATACATCCACGTGGTACTTCTTCATTCTCTCTTCTATTTTCCGTAAATATGCTCCTTTGATCACCAAGTAAAAACACAAAGTAATAGAAGAAATCTGTAGTCTGACCAATGAAAGGAACAGAAATCTTCATTAGATAATCCTTCCTCGTATTTCATTGGCCAATTACAACTAACGTCGTCGTTCGTTGACTCGCGTCCAACAAAATTTCCAAAAAACGGAAGTAGGGCGCGTCGGTGTACACCAAGATTTTCGGAAAACGGAGTTTTCAAGTCGCGTAAGCATAAATAGAATAAGAAAATATCTGTGTACACCAGATGGATTTTTGAGACTTTTAATGGTATAATAACTTAAAGAATGGATGGAAATTTGTTATTTTCTCATCGTTTTAAAGCATAAACAGTGTGTAAAAGTTATTGATATATATTGTACATTACGTTCATCGCTAAAGTAGTCAGTTATTGATATATATTGTACATTACGTTCATCGCTAAAGTAGTCAGTTATTCAAATTGTAAGTGGTGTACTTCTTAATTGTCTCATATTCACGGAAAACACTCAGCATATTTATGAGCTGCTAAGTAAGTGTACTTGGTAATATTCTGTGCGTTTCGTAAAGAATCCTTATTTCTCTATGTTACATGTTATATATCTTAAATGTGTATTTAAATCAGTTGATGTTTATTTCATCTATTAAGTAAGCACTAATAATCTTTAATAAATCTCGAATTTCAAACATGTGGCTAAATCGACTTATGTCTTCCTGGTATTTTACATCGACTGTTAGACAATTTGTGTACAGCATACATTGATCACTTTCAATGACTGATTCTTGTGTTACTAATCAGTACTTGTGTCTGATTCTAGGATTGTTACTTTCACGATTTAACCTCACCCAAGGTGGTATTCGAACCCCCGACCTTCGGATTAGGCGACAGGCGGTCCGCCTCTCCACCACAATGCCTAATAATCTTCAAAATACCATATGAAAAGGTATATTAATAAATCACGAATGTATATGTGTGGGTAAATGTATTTAAGCGGTTATATCGATGTTGCGGGAACAGGAGTGCCATGACCCTCGAATAAGGTAGTACATAAAACATTGTTTTTTTCTACGAAGACATATCATTCTTAAATAAATCAAACTCGATAAACTGACCTTTCTACCCTCGAATTGTATTTAATATGTGTGATTTCTGTCGAAATTCCAAGATACGTGAATGATCACGAACTGCTTTTTATATAAAATAAATTATTTGAAAATTATACACATAAATATTTTATAAGTACAATGTATTGCGTCGAAAAATCGATGTGTCAACCAGATTTTTACATTATTTTAACTGGATAACCAGACATCCAACAACTATGACTGACTTCTTCAGAACCAATAGCGGTTTTATAATTGAGGTGTCACTGTATTCTGAAGTTTGTATATAAAGCCTTTAGGAGACCACCGATTACCACCATGTGTCAAACATGTACTGGTATGAACAATCGACAAAGGTTTTCGAATGATTTCGTAGAAAAGTCATACGCATATAGTTCACGGATATCACGCGCATTTCAAGTAACGTCTCATTTAATTGTTATTACAAATAAACAAAGGTTCTCTCGGAATTACCATTTTAAATCATTTTCTGAACTGTTTGATTGCATGTACATGTACATTTTTGTGGGAAGGGTTCAGTCCCAGCAAACACTTAACATAAAGGTTGCTTGGGCCTTACTCTCAAACAATTTAAGACTGAAACGCAGATTTAGGCTTAACAATAGTGTTCGTTATTTATGCCTCTACGTTGTAATAACAAAACATATATTACAAAAAACTTGGCAAGAGTGGGTGACAACAATTAATTATTCTGACAAAATTACATTGATTCGGATTAAATGAAAACGAAATGCTAGTCGATCTAACTTTAGCAAATTGAAAATCTGAGTGTCAGTCCTAAAGTGTTTGTGAATTTGGCCCGGATTCACAAGCATTTCTATCCATCCTGCACTTAAATTACACTGAAATCTAAGATCCGTACTCAAATCTCTAATGCTTGATAACTCAAAACTCAGAGTAACCCTTGTAATTCACTTGGCACACTCAAACCCTACTCCGAGACCCAGAAGAGCAAGTGTAGAATAAGGTTTAGAATCAAGCGTCACGTTATATTCACAGGAGATTGTCAAGGGTTCTTTCCCTTTATCCCTTCTAAAGTTATCTCCCTTTGTCTCTTCTATAGTATAATGTATATATCGTGTTGTACTATATATGCATATACTATAGAGGGAATAAAGACAGAGAATGACAATCCCTTGTATTTTTACATTTATTACATGGAAAAACAGGGTCAATCTTTAAAAAAATGTTTGGCATAACCATTTAGATGGGTAGGTAATTATTTTTGTAATTTATTTTATGGTCATGCTAGTGTTAACAATTAATACGCTGCTAATTTGTAGTCATGTAGGACAAGTGTATCTTGTAGAAATTCCTTTATGTTTTCATTAAAGCGCTCAAACTTTCCATTTTATTTCGTTTTAAGTCTTATGAATGTTTTCTTTAACTTGTTGAATACAAAAGAAAATTGTATCTCAAGGTGGCACGAAGGTAAACTAATCTCTTTCGTAAATCATCAGCTCTGTCATTGCTGATTTACTATAAATATCATCTAAGTAGACGAAGTAAGGAATAGAAAAAAGTAGTTGAATTAGTTTTGTACTGAAACTAAACAAATTTAGTGGCCTTTGGCCCACAGTTCGCTCTAAATGCGTTTGTTCATGGGATAAAAAGTTACACAGACACAATGTAAGTAACGTACGATTCTCACGCAGTGTTTGGTAGTGGAAGACACAATGTGCCGTTCGCTGGAATGCATTTCACGCACGGGTACCATTGTCCAGTTTGACGACTTCCTAGCGTGAACTTGTTATGACCATGGCGTAGCTCGAACTCACAGGTCATAAAGGACAATGGATATGATTCTGCTTTCAAGAGCATACATGCACTTAGAAATTTTGAATTTGTCTCGGGTCTCTACGTCTAGGTTTTGATAAAAATTCAGTCACCTACGAATATAGTGAAACCTCTCCAGAACAACACCCGCCGGCAGACAAACAGTTTTGGTCGTTGCTGTTGAGAGGTTGCTGCTCTAGAAAGGTTAAATTGCGGGAAAATATGAAATCTTGCTGTTTAAGATTTTGTTGCTGCATAAACGGACATTCCGGAGTCCATTTGACTGTTTATTATAAACAAACGTTTATCACAAATAATCTAGATCATGGTGTATAGTGATGTATATGACTATTATATATTTATACATTAGTTGGTATGTGTCAATCAATCCCTGGTATAAAGCGACAACAGTTTACAATTTATCTATGAATAACATAGACAATCAAGAAAGCCAAACTTTATCTTACACAAATCCGTAAACAAAGTAAGATAAAACCTTACATGAACACCAGCTAGAAATCACGACTGCCTGTTCCCTTTTCTGGACCAGTTTCTAATCAAACTTCCATACATTAACTCGATAATCCGAACACATCAAAAGTTAGACCAACATTCTTCATTCTTATTATTGAGCTTTCGCTGTATTAATGCATTCTCATTATTTGATCGATGTGTTTGCTTGTAAAGTACTGTTGAACTATCGACCATTCAACTACAGTCGAAATGTTCACCTCCAAAAAGGGTTACTATGACAGAGTTGCACTGTATATATTCTAAACTCAACAACCCCTTCAAGCAAGTATCGTCTACCTGTGTCAGACATTGTAACGACTATATACACATATATGTCCATGTATCAATGTGTATATGTATCATCCTTTCATGCGATAACAATGGGCAACAGAGTTCGTTTGTGTCTGTGCGAATAAAGAACTATACTCAAGTCGTTGCTAAGAAGGGACCGTGGATGTTGTTGGCGTTCCAATATTTTGGTTTATGCAGTTGTATTAATGGGATTTATGTATGTATATGTATTTATATTACCGAACATTGCAGTATCGTAGGTCATCATATTAAGGCACAAATATTAAATCAATGAGAATTTTTTTTTTCAGAAGTAAATTGTATGCCCTTCAAGTAGAAACCTTACAGTGATACATTTATCGGGAGAATACCTATTTTAACCGAAGACTGACGGAAACGAACGAATATTGCCGATCGAAATGGTTCCAGACGATTGCGAAGAATGTTGTTCGGCTGTGTGCTGCACAACCGTTGGTTACGTTTGTTGTTGTCGAAAGATGCAGAAAGCTACAAAAATAAAAGTTTTATGGGCGTGGCTGATAGTATTAGCATCCACTTCCGGTGTAATATTATACTGCGCTGTATATGCTCCGAATGATCGCTTAGCAACGCCGTCGGACATGATTGCAGTTCAAGATCACATAAACTTTTTATTTTGTGAGGAATTGAAAATAAAATCGCAAGGATTGCAGTTCAATGGGTATTTGGTGTCGGGTGACCTTAAAGTTGACACTAAAGCCACAAAACAAACAAGTCAGTCGACCGCCATGTTTGTCTCTGGAAGGAACTATGACTATTTCGCTTTCTATTTCTTAAAAGGCTCTAGATTGACTATAAAACATTGTTCGAAAGAGTTTTTGACATTATATGTAATTATTGGTGGTCGAAATTTCGATGACTGGAAAAAAAACCAATACTGTGACTATTGTTATTTCAACCAAATTCATGTCTTACCTAAATCTAATTGCACATCCGATCAGTATTCGACATACGAGTTAAATGCTATCACCGAAGAAGAATATTTTATAGTTTATTCAAACAATAATTATGAAGATGTTTGGATTGACCTTGATATATATATGGACAGACGTGTGTATGATCTTGAAAACGCGACCTCTGTTTGCACAGAGACAACGGAGTGTGATTTATTTCTCAATGCTCCAAAACAGACACCACTTTTCTGGGTGATGGACTATTATAACCTTGGTGAACATAATCACCCAGTCGTGGCTACAGAATGTGTTCCGCGTATATGGGCTTTTCTAGTCATTCACGGATTTCCGGTGCTTTTGATTGGAATCCTAGCAACTTTTATTATTCAGAGAACACATCGCACATCTAACGAACTAAATCGAGTTACCGAAAGGACACCGTTGTTGATAGATGCGGCTTTACCTCCTTCTTATTCAACCGTAATGCGAGATCCACCCAAATATGAAGACATTTTAAGAACATGTGAGCCACCACCGTATACAGAAGTAATTGCGGCGCTGCAATCCTCACCATCACGAACGGAACACAATTTGAGCATATCAGCGCCAGCGCCAAATTTGACCGAACCAAGTTCGCAAAACTGTTGTGAAGTGAATGAACCCAATTCTAATCAAACAATCGAAACAACCAATAGAATATGTTCAGACAATGGACTGAATAGAAACAGAAGTACAGAAAGCGCTACAAATGCGCCGGAAATACGAGTTATTAACAATAATCATCCACAGAGTGCTATCTCCGATAGAATACACATTAACGTAACAAATGAAACAGATTTCGAATGAAAATGGTATATTTCAGCCTTAATGGGTAAATATTTCAACAAAATATATTTGTTCTTGAAAAACCAGCCAACACGCGACATGGCATTCTGTCGCTAGATTTCATGTTTTGAAAACAGCAACAACAACAACAACAAAAAGAACAACAATGGTCATTTCGAAACAACATTCGTCGTAATCCAATCGGATAACTTGGGCTAGTTTTAAAAAAAAGTCGACGGAAGTAGACGTGGGGTAAAAGTAGTTCCAAAATGCCTGCCGAAATGAATGTATGTAGTATGACAGGAAAGTATGCCAGAGATCATTTACATATTAGGAATACGAGGAAGATCAAACATTTAGATAATGTTGAATTGTGTTCCGTGTTGTCGAACTGTACGGAAATTGCCGAGATGTTACGATAGTTATCTCCCTTCGAGGTCTAGTCTTTACTAAACTATCAGTTGTTTTGTTGTGATGAACTCAAAGGTCAGAACACCTTGCGTGTTATATGTTTAATATGGTTGTTAACAATCTCGTAAATTTGCGATACTTTGATCTTATTGTGAGTAAATTGTTAAGTTTTCATGAATATTAAAAACCTCATAAATTTACATGTTGTAATATTACATCGCTTTATCATAGATGAATAATTGTGGACAAAGTGTGCTATATAACACAAGTCATGCAATACAATGAATAAACATGCATAAAATGAAAGCTCTCTATGTTCTATAAATCATACTTAACAAAAATAAAAACACACCATTTTGATTTACGACATCATTTTGGGGTCAATGTTTGTGGCGAGAAAAAGAAACGCCTCATTGTATAACTCATTGTGCATTATTTTGTTAACTGTGATTCAAATCTGTCACGCAGATGGCGTTGACGTACGTAATTATCCTGCCGTACTGACGTTACACGCGGTCTACCTGAACGTGGCCTAATGAGACGTAATATTGTCGAACGAGAGACGTTAAAACGTCTAGCGAATTGTTATTGCGTTCGCCCACGTTCAAGCATGGCCAAAACTCGGACCCTCTCTTAAAAATTTAGCCTTGGCATTATCAGAAACTGGATAATTGTCAGAAAAACTCTGAAAATAATGGTTGTACGCCGACTAACACATGTACCTGTGTAATTCAGTACATTTTGCAGGAAAAGAATATTCAGAAAAATATTGAAAAACAAAATGATTTAATGCAGAATAAAAATAGGGAAACTGTGACGGCTGTACACACTCCATAGTCTAAAACTGGTAGTAAATTATCTCTCAGTAAATTTGTCAAAAATGTAACCACCGCACTTTGGTTCGCGGAGTTATATGGGTTGACTCCGCAGGTGTTAAACTGTTCAGAGAACGATGGTTCGGTTAGTATTCCCCTTGGCAACTACATTGACCTGGCATCAACGGACAAAGAAAATATCAGAAATATACGTTTCCTGCTTGATAACTACGGTGTTAGTGATCAGTCGTATCACGAGCTTTCGGTTGTGTCTGATCTGCCCACCCTAAATTCTGTTCGGCAAGAGCGGTTAAGATTAAACTCAACGTTTGAAATTTCCCGCTGTCCGTGCAATGTTCCGGGTTCATATACTTCACTGGTCAAAGAAATCAGCGAGTACATTATGTCACATGATTTAGTAGATGGTCAAACAATTCCGATAAAATATTCCGGTGATGGAGCCAGAGTCAGTCGGCTGTCAAGTTTCGTGACAATTTCGGTCAGTTTTGTAGGTGATGGGTAGTTGCGCGGTAGGGTCGGACCTAAAAACACTGGCAATATTGAAATGTTTTGAAATTTATAAGAACTTGAGGGTGTCATGTGAACCCGTTTTTCGAGAGATCAATGAGTTAGTACAAAAGGGTGATGTTGTTGAAGATGGGAGGTCATTCCCCGTAAACAATGTGTTCGGTGGTGACATGAAATTTGTTCTGTTGTGTCTAGGTTTAAACGGGTCAAATGCTACATATGCGTGTCCATGGTGTCCTACTGTCAGAAAGACTGAAAGAACAGACTTATCCAAGGAACAAAATTACTATGAGACGTCTGACAAGAAAAGGTCACTCGAATCATTACAAACAAATTCCTCTGTTGGTAAATTTGGCTGCGTGCATCCACCACTGCTTCATATTGAACCAAACAATGTTGTTCTGGATGAACTGCATGTCTTGTTGAGGGTGTCTGATGTTCTACTTTCAAACCCTATTGATGACTGTAGACAGATTGATTCAAAACTGGAAGTCAAAGGTGAAAAGCCCCACCTTTTGTCAGACTTGGTTAATAAAATTAGAGACTGTGGAGTCGTATTCAGTACCTGGACTGACAAAGGTTATTCTGATCTTAAATGGACATCACTTACTGATCATGATTACAAAAAAAGTAATCACAAGCCTCCGTGATAAATTATTATTCGCAATTCACAATGACACTCATGATGATTTTGTTTTCCTTTGGAGGGAATTTGGAAATATTCTTAAGATTATCACTCATGAGGTATGTGACTCGGGCATTTTAAGAACATGTGATCCACCGCCGTATACAGAAGTAATTGCGGCGCTCCAATCGTCACCATCACGTTCGGAACACAATTTGAGCATATCGGTGCCAGCGCCTAATTTAACCGAACCAAGTCGGAAGAGTAACTTCCCTTTATAATCAGGGGTGGTCACTCTGAAAAACTTAACATTTAAGTCGGAAGAGTAACTTCCTTTTATTATCAGGGGAGGTCACTCTGAAAAAAACTTAAAATTTAAGACGGAAGAGTAACTTCTCTTTATTATCAGGGGAGGTCACCGTGAAAAACTTAAACTTTAAGACGGAAGAGTAACTTCCCTTTATTATCAGGGGAAGTCACTCTCAAAAACTTAAGTGTTTCAGAGTAACTTCCCTTCATAATCAGGGGAGGTCATCTGAAAAACTTAAAATTTAAGTCGGTAGAGTAACTTCCCTTGAATAACAGGGGAGGTCACTCTGAAAAGCTTAAAATTTAAGACGGAAGAGTAACGTCCCTTTCTTATCAGGGGAAGTCACTCTGAAAAACTTAAAAATTATGACGGAAGAGTAACTTCCCTTTATAATCAGGGGAGGTCACTCTGAAAAACTTAAAATTTAGGACGGAATAGTAGCTTCCCTTTATTATCAGGGGAGGTCATCTGAAAAACTTAACATTTAAGTCGGTAGAGTAACTTCCCTTGAATAACAGGGGAGGTCGCCCTGAAAAACTTAAAATTAAGTCGGAAGTGTAACTTCCCTTTATTATCAGAGGAAGTCAGTCGGAAAAACATTAAATTTAAGACGGAAGAGTAACTTCCCTTTATTATCAGGGGAAGTCACTCTGAAAAACTTAAAATTTATGACGGAAGAGTAACTTCCCTTTATAATCAGGGGAGGTCACTCTGAAAAACTTAAAATTTAGGACGGAATAGTAACTTCCCTTTATTATCAGGGGAGGTCATCTGAAAAACTTAACATCTAAGTCGGTAGAGTAACTTCCCTTGAATAACAGGGGAGGTCGCCCTGAAAAACTTAAAATTAAGTCGGAAGAGTAACTTTCCTTTATTATCAGGGAAGTCACTCGGAAAAACATAAAATTTAAGACGGAAGAGTAACTTCCCTTTATTATCAGGGGAAGTCACTCAGAAAAACTTAAAATTTATGACGGAAGAGTAACTTCCCTTTATAATCAGGGGAGGTCACTCTGAAAAACTTAAACTTAAAGACGGAAGAGTAACTTCCCTTTATTATCAAGGGAAGTCACTCTCAAAAACTTAAGTGTTTCAGAGTAACTTCCCTTCATAATCAGGGGAGGTCATCTGAAAAACTTAAAATTTAAGTCGGTAGAGTAACTTCCCTTGAATAACAGGGGAGGTCACTCTGAAAAGCTTAAAATTTAAGACGGAAGAGTAACGTCCCTTTCTTATCAGAGGAGGTCACTATAAAAACGGAAATAACCGAAAATTGCCAAAAAATACGGATAAAGTGATAAATGCCGGAATTTAAGGAGATTTCAGACTCGGGCGTATCATGACTGACGTATCATGACCGTGCGATCATATACACGTATCATGCGGTATTCGTCTCTATAAGAAACGAACAGAAATAAATCTACAAAGGCACTGATAAGCTCGACGGCTGCTCCTTATACAATTAATATAAGGAAACAAACGGAGCACGATCCGCGCGAAGCAGAAATGAGCAATACGCTTCATTGATAATTGAACAAATACCAAAAGCACATCTATACGATTGCTTAAACACTTTATTACGGCTTTCACAGAAATAAATCTGACGATATTCAGGTGCATTTCTATGTCCAATAAATTTAAATAAGCATTAAATGCAATAGCGTTGATGAGAAAAGCTGTCGTTTGAATTAAACAACTTGGTTGTTTAGTTGTGTTAAAATCTACAGCTTAATGAAATAGATTTTATCAAAAATATAATATCTAAGTTCAGGATTTTACGTCTCTACATTTAATGTGTGTGCCCCGGGGGCATACGCAAACTACACAAAACCTTTCTCTCACCTATAACAATACACGTAACATAAACGTAATGGACGTAATGGATATATGTTTCAGTGCTGTCCTATTGTTTTCAAGCTGTTTGTAACACAGTCGTTATTCTGGATATTTTCCCATGGCAAATATTGTCCCCAAATTAAATGGGCATTTTCTAAAGCAGATGTCAAAAAAAAGAAGATAAATAAAAAGGATAAAACATCATGTTTTGATAATGCGTCATGATCTGAAACATTTTTTCAACCAGTTTTGGCATGTTGCATTCAGGAATGGAACAATATTCCAAAGACAGAAATCAACACCTTAGTCAATTCTATGCGCCGGCGATGCACTGCAGTGGTCAACTCAAGAGATGGTCATACCCGTTATTAAGTGTTATTTTTATTTGTAACCCCTACCTCACTTTATCAAAATTTCCCCCAATTTCTGTTAACCTTTGGCCATCATTTTGGCACCAAACGATGCATTATGGAACACTCTTTAAACGCATATATAACATTTTGTTTTCACCCAGCTTTGTTCCAGCAAACTTAGCGGAGAATATGTGATTTTCATAGTTGAATATTTTCGACCAGCACTTCACAGACAAGAAGATTTTACCTGATAGTTTAATGGCGCTGCGCATTGGGCTTAACAACAACAAGTTTGACTATGAGAACCATTCTGTTCTGTCAGTAATTCCTGACCGAGTTAATATATTCATAGAAGTGAAAAAGAGACTTACCAGTGTGATCAAATATGATAAGTTGGATGAACGAATAAAACCAATCTCAAACTTCAAAGCAAATAACAACAATTTCCATTCACAATATTTTTTTGAAAGTTTCGTTTGCTTAATGTGCCATCAAATTACATGGGTAATACAAAGTAAACAGCTAACATCACTTGAGGCATACATGCAAGATAATTGACTTGTGTGTAGACAGGGACGACCAGCATGTGCAACAAAGTGATATTTCATAAGCACATGGTGTTTATGACGAAATGATCAAAAGTTTTGTATAACTGAAGAGTCATGTTTAAGAATGTGTTTGGTAAACTATATTGACTTCAAACAAGACCTTTACACTTGTGACCCTGATAAGTGTTATTGAAATTGCAATGGACAGAAATGGTTTATATTTATGAACTTTAGTTTGGATTACAATAATACCCCTGTGTTATCTTTTTGTATACATACAATCAATTCGTTTAGTCACCGGCATTAATTTTGTTCTCCTTGTTGTAAATATCGTGTATTAGACAATACACAAATGTTGGTATCAATTGTGTATTGTTAGATAGTAAAGGTACATTAATGATTGCCATCTCAAAATGATGAATAGATCTAATTATTTTATTCCATTTGAAAAATATGTGTGCTGCTGTGGCATATGTATGTTTATTAATTTACTGTAGAATTCTATGAAATAAAGTTCAACATATAGTACAGTTGGTTTCATCAGTATTTATTCATTAAATGCTTACTTAGTTCAGAAATTTCAATACTGCAACTCGAGGGTTCAGCGCAAGACCATCGTAACTCCTATGTATTTTATTTAGGAGTAAGGATAGTCTTGAACTGAACCCTCGAACTGTAGACTGAACATTCTGAAACAATACACACTCTCAGTAATCTCCGTGCTGTTGAAAGGGTGCAAATACAAATACATTTGTATAGCGCAAAAACTATTGTACAATATTCTATTGCGCTTCACACAGTCCATGAGGTATTTAGAAAACCCTATATATATACAAACACGGAAACAGACAAACTCTTCAATCGTAAAACATTTTAAACAAATATGTTTTCAGTTCCTTTCTGAAAGTAATTTCATTTCTGATAATATGTAGGTCTCTAGTAAGAGCATTCCACCATTTTGGCCCAGCCACAGTCAGCGAATCTGGTTCTGGTCTTTGGAACAATCAATTGAATGTCATCAGAAGATCTTAGTCTGTATTTTCTTTGAACAGGGTTGAACAAAAACCCAAAATAAGATGGTGCTGTTCCCTGCACAATTCGAAATACAATAACAAGAATTTTGAACCTAATTCTTGCCCTCACAGACAGCCAGTGAAGAGATTTACGAATTTCAGTAGTAGGATGACCATATGGATCATTGGTAACCACTCTTGCTGCTTGGTATTGAACTTTCTGAAGTCTGTTAATCAGATAGGCAGGGATAACCGTGAATAATCCATTGCAAAGGTCAATGTGAGAGTGAATAAGATCGTGTACCATTATCTCTGTTGATTTTTGTGAGAGATGTTTACGAATGTCTTTCATATGCATATCAAAATTTAGAGTACTTTCCATATGTACACCAAGATCTCTCACATGATCAACACACTTTACTATACATCCACCTACAATTACGCTTGATATATTAAGTTTTGCTAACTGA
This sequence comes from Mactromeris polynyma, assembly GCA_032209605.1. NCBI lineage: Eukaryota > Metazoa > Mollusca > Bivalvia > Venerida > Mactridae > Mactromeris > Mactromeris polynyma. The sequence goes on from JASFXZ010000001.1 coordinate 27,188,067, forward strand.
TATTTAGTTCCAAACAATATAATTTCAGTTTTCAATAAAGAGCAAAACAGTTAAAATGGACTTTAAAAATTATGTTCTTAATTTTGAGGTGGTCTGAATATTGAGGTGGTCGTTAAATGAGGTTTTCATGTAGTTCAACATGTGAACTCAACATCATATTGGTCTGAAACATCGTGCTTCTGGTGAACATCTAACTGTGTGTATGTGTTGAAATTCATTTCATTGCTCTGAAGCTCCTTCATCTTCTAGGTAAAATAGTTTCAAATACAAATCAACCTGTTTCTAGAATATTGCTTCAGCATATACAATGTATATATATTTAGACCACGTCCACAACATTCCGTCCAATCAGCGACCTCTATTTCAAATGTCTATATCGTTGGTGCATAGCTCCATGGAGTTCACGTCGTCTTAGTCGGATAGACAGTATTGTGGCTTTGACTATACAATGTATATATTGAATAGATACATAGCTGCATGGAGTTCACGTCGTCTTAGTCGGATAGACAGTCTTGTGGCTTAGACTATACAATGTATATATTGTAGATACATAGCTCCGTGGAGTTCACGTCGTCTTAGCCGGATAGACAGTATTGTGGCTTTGACTATACAATGTATATATCGTATAGATACATAGCTGCATGGAGCTCACGTCGTCTTAGCCGGATAGACAGTATTGTGGCTTTGACTATACAATGTATATATTGAATAGATACATAGCTGCATGGAGTTCACGTCGTCTTAGTCGGATAGACAGTCTTGTGGCTTAGACTATACAATGTAAATATTGAATAGATACATAGCTCGATGGAGTTCACGTCGTCTTAGTCGGATAGACAGTATTGTGGCTTTGACTATACAATGTATATATTGAATAGATACAATGTCACTCGTTGTCTATTGTTGTCGCCGCACTGCAGTGCGGCGTACTGTCTGGAATGGGATATTGTTTTGTACGTGGATATATGATGATAGTCTGAGATAATGATTTAGAAACTTAATGAGAATTTATGTAAAAGATTCAAAGAATGTAATTTTAAATATTATTATTTTTGTGAACAAAGACCTTGCTATATACCGAGAAGTTGGAACTGGGTCTGTAAACAGATTAATATTTTTTCTTTACGTGTTTGATACTACTAAAATGGATTGAAATGCTTTAATAGTTACATGTTTTTTGTACAAAAGAATGTAAATAACAAAATATCATTCTACATTTCCTTTGCTCTTGTTCAATTCTTTAGCGGCGACCTTTGATGCTTTGCATCAATGATTTTCTTGTATACTTATGTCACAATGTATAAATCAAATACGATGTAAATTCAACAAATGATTGTTTTGAAAACTATAATAGACTAGTTACATATATACATGTAAAAAACTAAATTGTTGTCAAGCAGTTTATGTTACAATACACTTATTATCATAAAACAAATACTTAAACTATTTTACATTAAACAAACACAGTACATGTATGTCATAAATATGTACTCTATATATATGACTTTGAAAGTCTACAGCTTGTGCAAGTGTATATACATGGAAACTTCGCTGAACGACTTCAGAACGCTACGATTAAAGAAATGACATGAAAGGGGTCATGCTTTTAATTGACAATTGATTAAAAAATGTAATGATTTCCCTTTCCCGACTCGGTATACAAGCTTCTGCAGTTGTCTCCCTTTGACCGTAAGTAATTCTATTGTGTGTAACGTATTTTTTGATGTTGATCAGTAAAATGCTCTTAAACAAGTTACCAGTTTTTTTCTAGAAAAAGTTTCTCAGCCAGATATTGATGTAATTTTCATCACTTTTTGTCCTAAGACCACCTGAAAGTCAACATATCGCACTAGACGCTTTCATGATTTTGCTGACATCATGTCACGAAGATCGTCAATCAACGGAAACCGCACAGGTATTCGCTGACATTTATTAGCTGAATCTCCGCATATGAATGGAAATCAGGCAAGTGTTCCAATTACATAAACAAAATAAGACAAAAATAAAAGATCTTCTTTAAAAAACAACAACAGTATTTTCAAAATGTGGGTACAGGGATAAGTAAGTAAGATCCATCCTAGATCTATTTTACACGTACAATGGTTATACCTTTGCACGGGGTATTTCACGCACAGTTTCATTGTTGTAGGCACTGAATACCATTTTTATGTTATGATTTGAATAAATCTATCAAAACCATGACTGAATTTTCGCGAAAATGATGTTTACCGCATTAGTATACAGGCGCGTACCCAGACATACGCACGCACGCCATAGCGTACACATTCGTCAGCGAGAGTGAACAAGAAATATCTTGAAGAAAGATGGTCGGCACAATTTGAAGGTTAAGATTTGTTGTTCAACATAAACAAATACCGAGATGTTACTATTGCTGGTCACTGCAGATACAAAATGGATTATGATAAATTCACCGAAATTCAGTGGATTTCGGTAAGGTAACGTACCCTTTATCGAAAGGTTAACAAATCCGCGTCAAGGTTACAAACGTTGTTCAGATGAAGAGAAATTGCCTTGGTGGTAAGATTTTATTGGTTTACACAACACTGATATGCAAAAAGCAAAACCATGTTAATACGACTGCGCTGAAAAATATAACAGAAATGATTATGTCTGTTTAGTAAACATATGTTATATGTTAGTAACATAACTGAAATGCAGTATACGATTGACAAACATACCATATTAACGCTAAAACATAGCCCATTAGCATAGCAGGAACGCATCAGTGTTGCCCTCCTGCTTATTGGGAGACGCCACTGAATCCCGATAAACATTCCCCCACTTATACCCGCCCGTCATTTGCTCGGTTCCGGGAAACGCTGATTTTATCTGCAGTACATTTCAGAATTCTCCTAGTACGCTCCTAGTATAGACACGTGATACAATGGCTTGTTGCTGATATTGACACGACATGTGATACAATGGCTTGTTGCTGATATTGACACGACATGTGATACAATGGCTTGTTGCTGATATTGACACGACATGTGATACAATGGCTTGTTGCTGATATTGACACGACACGTGATACAATGGCTTGTTGCTGATATTGACACGACATGTGATACAATGGCTTGTTGCTGATATTGACACGACATGTGATACAATGGCTTGTTGCTGATATTGACACGACATGTGATACAATGGCTTGTTGCTGATATTAACACGACACGTGATACAATGGCTTGTTGCTGATATTAACACGACACGTGATACAATGGCTTGTTGCTGATATTGACACGACACGTGATGCAATGGCTTGTTGCTGATATTGACACGACACGTGATACAATGGCTTGTTGCTGATATTGACACGACACGTGATGCAATGGCTTGTTGCTGATATTGACACGACACGTGATACAATGGCTTGTTGCTGATATTGACACGACACGTGATGCAATGGCTTGTTGCTGATATTGACACGACACGTGATGCAATGGCTTGTTGCTGATATTGACACGACACGTGATGCAATGGCTTGTTGCTGATATTGACACGACACGTGATGCAATGGCTTGTTGCTGATATTAACACGACACGTGATGCAATGGCTTGTTGCTGATATTGACACGACACGTGATGCAATGGCTTGTTGCTGATATTGACACGACACGTGATGCAATGGCTTGTTGCTGATATTGACACGACACGTGATGCAATGGCTTGTTGCTGATATTGACACGACATGTGATACAATGGCTTGTTGCTGATATTGACACGACACGTGATGCAATGGCTTGTTGCTGATATTAACACGGCGTCTATTAAATCCACAGGAGCTTGTCACGGATTCTTTCCCTTTATCCCTTCTAGTGTTCTCTCCCTTTACCCCTTCTGTAATAAATGTATAGGACTATAATTATATACATATACAGGATAAAGGTAGAGGACTCGTGACAATCTCCTGTCATCAAATCCATTTAATTTCAAAATGCTCCGCGTACTGACACTTTCGCGAGGTATTCAATTAGTGAATGAATGCTTCTGTAAAGAAATGTTGTAATTTAGGGATGCTCATTCCTCGATAACATATGTTGCTCGACAATTGATTCCACCAGTCCATAAATTTGAAAATCAATTTTGTTCATGACCGGCCATTTGCAAGGGTCATGTGTATGTAACATGTTACAAAATAAAAGTGAAAAAGTGAAACCATTTTTTGCTCGACTATCGAGTTTGAAATTATTTTATTATCTAAAATATCGCTCGAGAATTGAAGCTGTCGGCGTGAATAACTGAATATGACTCGTTTTAAAACAAACAGGCACAAATATTGGGTCTCTTAACCCAAGAATGTAGTAAACACGTGTGTGCAGTATCTCCTGACTATATGTTAATGCATGGTTTGTTGACAAGATATGTCTTTGTTGAATGAATAACAAGCTGTTACAGAAAGCATATACTGCAACTTTGTTGATATTCGAATATGACTTCAAGTATTGGTAGTTGTCTAAAAGATGGACATGGTAAATGTAGTCGTGGAGTGTAGGAATACTGACAATTGTGTATCCTTGTCTAAAATACCATTTTGAATTCAAACATGTGAGCACTGAAATGTTTTTTTTTTTAAATACATTAACGAAATCATATCACGACATTGAGTGGTCAACGTGAGAGAGGTTTGTGGGATTTGTTGTCTGCATTCAAACCAAATACTTTAACATGTCCACACATACACTCTCTGCATAATGTAAATGTATGTGTAATGGCTCGGGCTAATTTGTTAGCACATCTTTGTAGAGTTTCTAGGAACATTTATAGAATGTGGCAACCTTAACTTGGCTGACTGATTCAATAGCGTGATTTCAATGTTACTCTGCATGAAAGTGATTAAATATTGAAGGAATTAGCAACATATTCAGTAAGCCTAATGGTGTTCGAATACAGCCTAATAAAGCTTTACAAAATTGTCGAGGCAAGTATGATGAGCTTACTGTCAGTCGAATTAAAACGGTAATTACGGCCATTACAGATAGCCATCTATTGTTACCAATTCTTAGAATATAAAAGAAGCGCGCAATAAAACGCAGAACCTTTTATTCTCCCTCCTTTGATCGGCGTAGTAATATCAGAAGCTATACATATGTACTTCCGCGGTGACAATGAGTTCCGATAGGATTTTCAGTCTAATTCGGATTCCTTCTAATAAGATGATACCATTACTCTAGCAATCTCAATGTCTGCATTGTACTGTTTGTCGTTAAAAGCAGAGATTCATTGAAATACAACCATGAGCGTATTCAAAGACATTATTGTTCTTGTAACTCGACTGAGCCCTTAAAACGAGAATAAAAATATTTTCCTTGGGATTATACACAATAGAAAGGAAGGCAAAGGATGAGATGGATCTGTTTTATATGAACGTTATTCATGCGTAGAATTCAGCTTGTGTTTCACTCTGAAATATGATCAACATTATTCAGCGCTCTGTTTGTTTCCTTTCGCGTAATTAATTATTGCAAAACACAGTTCATTTTCTGTGACAACTTGCAGCATAACATCGTTTTCTTAAGTCAACATCCTTTAACGAATTGTCCATACTAGTCAGGTATATCCACATGCGATGTTTTCGATACGTTCTGTTTATAAGATGCCAATGAAAAACTTAACTTTGATGTAAAAATATCATAATGATATAATACCATACTGTAAACATGTGACATAATACTACACCGTAAACATGTGACATAATACCATACCGTAAACAAGTGACATAATACCATACCGTAAACATGTGACATAATACCATACCGTAAACATGTGACATAATACCATACCGTAAACATGTGACATAATACCACACCGTAAACAAGTGACATAATACCATACCGTAAACATGTGACATAATACCACACCGTAAACATGTGACATAATACCATACCGTAAACATGTGACACAATACCACACCGTGTCGATACCACGCCGTAAACATGTGACATAATACCACACCGTGTCGATACCACACCGTAAACATGTGACATAATTCCACACCGTAAACATGTGACATAATACCACACCGTAAACATGTGACATAATACCATACCGTAAACATGTGACATAATACCACACCGTAAACATGTGACATAATTCCACACCGTAAACATGTGACATAATACCACACCGTAAACATGTGACATAATACCATACCGTAAACATGTGACATAATACCACACCGTAAACATGTGACATAATTCCACACCGTAAACATGTGACATAATACCACACCGTAAACATGTGACATAATACCATACCGTAAACATGTGACATAATAACACACCGTAAACATGTGACTTAATTCCACACCGTAAACATGTGACATAATACCACACCGTAAACATGTGACATAATACCATACCGTAAACATGTGACATAATACCACACCGTAAACATGTGACATAATTCCACAGCGTAAACAAGTGACATAATACCACACCGTAAACATGTGACATAATACCATACCGTAAACATGTGACATAATACCACACCGTAAACATGTGACATAATACCATACCGTAAATATGTGACATAATACCATACCGTAAACATGTGACATAATACCAAACCGTAAACAAGTGACATAATACCACACCGTAAACATGTGACATAATACCATACCGTAAATATGTGACATAATACCATACCGTAAATATGTGACATAATACCAAACCGTAAACAAGTGACATAATACCACACCGTAAACATGTGACATAATACCATACCGTAAACATGTGACATAATACCATACCGTAAACATGTGACATAATACCATACCGTATACATGTGACATAATACCACACCGTAAACATGTGACATAATACCATACCGTAAACATGTGACATAATACCATACTGTAAACATGTGACATACTACCATACCGTAAATATGTGACATAATACCATACCGTAAACATGTGACATAATACCACACCGTGTCGATACCATACCGTAAACATGTGACACAATACCACACCGTGTCGATACCACGCCGTAAACATGTGACATAATACCACACCGTGTCGATACCACACCGTAAACATGTGACATAATACCATACCGTAAACATGTGACATAATACCACACCGTAAACATGTGACATAATACTATACCGTAAACATGTGACATAATACCCCACCGTAAACATGTGACATAATACCACACCGTAAACATGTGACATAATACTATACCGTAAACATGTGACATAATACCACACCGTAAACATGTGACATAATACCATACCGTAAATATGTGACATAATACCATACCGTAAACATGTGACATAATACCATACCGTAAACATGTGACATAATACTATACCGTAAACATGTGACATAATACCACACCGTAAACATGTGACATAATACCACACCGTAAACATGTGACATAATACCACACCGTAAACATGTGACATAATACCACACCGTAAACATGTGACATAATACCACACCGTAAACATGTGACATAATACCACACCGTAAATATGTGACATAATACCAAACCGTAAACATGTGACATAATACCACACCGTAAACATGTGACATAATACCATACCGTAAACATGTGACATAATACCATACCGTAAACATGTGACATAATACCACACCGTAAACATGTGACATACTACCATACCGTAAATATGTGACATAATACCACACCGTAAACAAGTGACATAATACCATACCGTGTCGATACCATACCGTAAACATGTGACATAATACCACACCGTAAACATGTGACATAATACCATACCGTAAATATGTGACATAATACCATACCGTAAACATGTGACATAATACCACACCGTAAACATGTGACATACTACCATACCGTAAATATGTGACATAATACCACACCGTAAACAAGTGACATAATACCATACCGTGTCGATACCATACCGTAAACATGTGACATAATACCACACCGTAAACATGTGACATAATACCATACCGTAAATATGTGACATAATACCATACCGTAAACATGTGACATAATACCACACCGTGTCGATACCATACCGTAAACATGTGACAAAATACCACACCGTAAACATGTGACATAATACCATACCGTAAATATGTGACATAATACCATACCGTAAACATGTGACATAATACCACACCGTGTCGATACCATACCGTAAACATGTGACAGAATACCACACCGTAAACATGTGACATAATACCATACCGTAAACATGTGACATAATACCATACCGTAAACATATGACATAATACCATACCGTAAACATGTGACATAATACCATACCGTAAACATATGACATAATACCATACCGTAAACATATGACATAATACCATACCGTAAACATGTGACATAATACCATACCGTAAACATGTGACATAATACCACACCGTAAACATGTGACATAATACCACACCGTGTCGATACCATACCGTAAACATGTGACACAATACCACACCGTGTCGATACCACGCCGTAAACATGTGACATAATACCACACCGTGTCGATACCACACCGTAAACATGTGACATAATACCATACCGTAAACATGTGACATAATACCACACCGTAAACATGTGACATAATACTATACCGTAAACATGTGACATAATACCCCACCGTAAACATGTGACATAATACCACACCGTAAACATGTGACATAATACTATACCGTAAACATGTGACATAATACCACACCGTAAACATGTGACATAATACCATACCGTAAATATGTGACATAATACCATACCGTAAACATGTGACATAATACCATACCGTAAACATGTGACATAATACCACACCGTAAACATGTGACATAATACCACACCGTAAACATGTGACATAATACCACACCGTAAACATGTGACATAATACCACACCGTAAACATGTGACATAATACCATACCGTAAATATGTGACATAATACCAAACCGTAAACATGTGACATAATACCACACCGTAAACATGTGACATAATACCATACCGTAAACATGTGACATAATACCATACCGTAAACATGTGACATAATACCACACCGTAAACATGTGACATACTACCATACCGTAAATATGTGACATAATACCACACCGTAAACAAGTGACATAATACCATACCGTGTCGATACCATACCGTAAACATGTGACATAATACCACACCGTAAACATGTGACATAATACCATACCGTAAATATGTGACATAATACCATACCGTAAACATGTGACATAATACCACACCGTGTCGATACCATACCGTAAACATGTGACAAAATACCACACCGTAAACATGTGACATAATACCATACCGTAAATATGTGACATAATACCATACCGTAAACATGTGACATAATACCACACCGTGTCGATACCATACCGTAAACATGTGTCACAAAACCGTGTCACCTTCCGGCCATCCAGTCCTTCCGGCCATCCAGTCCACTACCCATATAATGCCGAGCATAGGGGAGGTATTTTACTAGAACCATTTTTCCACAGACTTAGTTCAGTCGGTAGAACATCCGGCTGGCAATATGGAGATCGTAGGTTCGGACTCTTGTGAGGTGTATGTTTTTTGTGACGATTTCATTCATGATTTGAAAATTAACCGTATCATAACAGCTGTTTTGACTGGTATTCAGTGTACGCTTAATGTATGTGAAATCTTACATTTTGAAAATAAACGGCATGGTCCGAGTTCTTAATAGATATATTATCATTGTGAACAACTTAGGCACGGTTGGCATCAAACGATACAAAGTAGTACTCGTGTTTGCATTGTTGTACTCTTAAAGGCTTCTCTTCAGTTACCCTTGCTTCTCATAAGTACATGTCTGACTAACTTCACGGATCGATTGTTTTATATATCTATGTTGTACATGTCTTGTCCTGTGTTACAATGTTGAGGAGCTCGAATAACCAATGTACTACTGACTTGTCTCCTTATGGTTCATGATTGGAATCTACTAGGCCTCGTGTAATATACATGCATCACTTTATTTGATTGTATCATTGAGCTTTCCATTGTCATATATTTGCTCAGATAAAGGGAATTCATGTAGTTTTAATTACCGTAATGTCAGAGAATCTTGCCTATGCTTGTACAAACCAGTGTTACTGGAATCTCGAGGACAAATAGGTTGTTCCACGGATTGCTTGTATAACAAACCTCCTTTATTTCTACATACAAATCTCTGTCAGCTCCCTATGACAAGAAAACATAGCTCAAAAGTTTGTTAGATTTTCAAAAGATATTTATTCTGTGATATTTGAATACAATGGCCATAATAATTCTGGATAATATCAAAGTCTATAGCGCATCTGCGCCGGTATTCCTTCTATAGAATGTCGAACAATGTCGCTTCATAGAATACTTTCTTTCTCTTTGAATTTGCCCATTTCATACGTTGGAATTTCATTTCCGTCGGCAGATGAGTTTATTCAGAGGCTGAACAATGGCACCTTTTCTCTCTTCCACTTGTGTTAGGCCAAGTTTTTAATCCTGGCCATTTTCAAGCGCCTTTAATTGACGGGGGGATGACCACTTGAATAGAGCGGTGGACAAATACTCTATAGAAATAGTTCTCGGTTTCTATGCGCTGAATAGAGCTGCAGGCATACAACTGATTCTGGCTATGTAATCTTATTGCTTGTAAATGAAAATGCTTTGTTGTCCATTGAAATTGCATTTGACAAGATTATCTCGATAATTTACTGGTTTATTAACATGTTTTGTTGAATCTATGGTCTGTAGTCTAATTATAGAATACCATACAGAATCCCCGAACTACAGTTAAGTCTTTATTGATGAGGAGAAAATATCAAAATACAATGTACAAGACCGACATGGGTCTACGAACTGCTAATATTGCCGTCATCTTGCAGACAAGTAGAGTCCATTACATCATATAGCCTTAATCTTAATAGTCTGAATATTATATGCCTGCTCGGTTTAGTGTTTTGATAGAGCGCTATGCTGGCTCGTGGTAGGTCCGGGTTTGATAGAGCGCTGTGCTGTCTCGTGGTAGGTCCGGGTTTGATAGAGCGCTATGCTGGCTCGTGGTAGGTCCGGGTTTGATAGAGCGCTGTGCTGTCTCGTGGTAGGTCCGGGTTTGATAGAGCGCTGTGCTGTCTCGTGGTAGGTCCGGGTTTGATAGAGCGCTGTGCTGTCTCGTGGTAGGTCCGGGTTTGATAGAGCGCTGTGCTGTCTCGTGGTAGGTCCGGGTTTGATAGAGCGCTGTGCTGTCTCGTGGTAGGTCCGGATTTGATAGAGCGCTGTGCTGTCTCGTGGTAGGTCCGGGTTTGATAGAGCGCTGTGCTGTCTCGTGGTAGGTCCGGGTTTGATAGAACACTGTGCTGTCTCGTGGTAGGTCCGGGTTTGATAGAGCGCTGTGCTGTCTCGTGGTAGGTCCGGGTTTGATAGAACGCTGTGCTGTCTCGTGGTAGGTCCGGGTTTGAAAGAGCGCTGTGCTGTCTCGTGGTAGGTCCGGGTTTGATAGAGCGCTGTGCTGTCTCGTGGTAGGTCCGGGTTTGATAGAGCGCTGTGCTGTCTCGTGGTAGGTCCGGATTTGATAGAGCGCTGTGCTGTCTCGTGGTAGGTCCGGATTTGATAGAGCGCTGTGCTGTCTCGTGGTAGGTCCGGGTTTGATAGAGCGCTGTGCTGTCTCGTGGTAGGTCCGGATTTGATAGAGCGCTGTGCTGTCTCGTGGTAGGTCCGGGTTTGATAGAGCGCTGTGCTGTCTCGTGGTAGGTCCGGGTTTGATAGAACGCTGTGCTGTCTCGTGGTAGGTCCGGGTTTGATAGAGCGCTGTGCTGTCTCGTGGTAGGTCCGGGTTTGATAGAGCGCTGTGCTGTCTCGTGGTAGGTCCGGGTTTGATAGAGCGCTGTGCTGTCTCGTGGTAGGTCCGGATTTGATAGAGCGCTGTGCTGTCTCGTGGTAGGTCCGGGTTTGATAGAGCGCTGTGCTGTCTCGTGGTAGGTCCGGGTTTGATAGAACGCTGTGCTGTCTCGTGGTAGGTCCGGGTTTGATAGAGCGCTGTGCTGTCTCGTGGTAGGTCCGGGTTTGATAGAGCGCTGTGCTGTCTCGTGGTAGGTCCGGGTTTGATAGAACGCTGTGCTGTCTCGTGGTAGGTCCGGGTTTGATAGAGCGCTGTGCTGTCTCGTGGTAGGTCCGGGTTTGATAGAACGCTGTGCTGTCTCGTGGTAGGTCCGGGTTTGATAGAGCGCTGTGCTGTCTCGTGGTAGGTCCGGGTTTGATTCCCGGGCGGAACAGGTCATCACCTTCTGACACTTAGCTGTGGTCACGTGCGTCATTGGATAGTTATCAAAGTCATTGGATAGTTATCAACTGCTTGTGGAAGGGCAAGGCATTACTGGTGGGTAATTCATGCCAGATATACTGGCTTGGTCAAATGTTGCATGTCTGAAATAATGTTGAAACATGGCGTTTATCTTAATTATAATATTCGGAAATGTTCGTTTTAAAATCCCCGCAGGTCTGTGAATCCTGCATCAATACTCGTCTGTCTCGATATAATGAGGTCGGGTAGCATACTAGCGGACACCTCTAGAGAAAGTTAGGACCTAATATATGTACCTACGCACGAGTAATTGTACATTGTCAATAAATTTCAGTCCCATCATATGATATTGTTGTGTACTGTAAGACCACGTTAATTAGACCACCACTAGATCCGAAGACATTCGAGTTTACATGAGGTGTGGTCTGATTCTAGAATTAAAACAGGGGGAAATTACAACTGGTCATCTCAAATACTAACTCGATAATAGGTGGTTTTAGTTTCGAGGTTTTCTTTAAGTGAGGTAATACTGCACTCCTACATTATGTATCAACACAGGAATATAGAAATATCGAATGTTGGGACCTGCTATATGCCATTCAGTGTGGGGCATTTGGTTTGGATCGCAGAGTACGGGGCACCACCCTAGTGACAGAAACTAACATGTGCACGTACTGGGCAACCTCTCCAGATCTGTTGTTTAAGAGGTCGTTGTACTAATGTGGTTAAAGCGATTGTAAAAATGGTGGTTATTGTGTTCGTTATTACGTTATGACAGACTGACTATAATTATAAATGATGAATATCATAATATCCTGAGAGTAAGTATCCATATGTCATCCAGTTATCATGGGATTTGGACCCGGAGTATCGGGCACCGCCCAAGTGACAGCTACCAGGATAGTTATGTATAATGTTCACCGCTAAAACTGAACAATGCAAACTACAGTTTTTATTTTAAACAGAATCTCAAGGCCATCTTAATTTCTCCGCTGTTTATATATACGTCACGTAGTCATCGAGAAGATTACCAAAGTCGTGTGATAGGCCGTCACACAAAATGTTTGTTTTCAGTCTCCTAGCTACAATGTAGAGGATAGTTCAGTCGGTAGATTCATTTTACTTATTCTTCATTTCACATGGAAAAGAAAAGCATGCTGCAAGGAATAACAGGAACAAAGTTAACCGGGGCGACGTTTGTGGGTCGGACGGGCTTTCCACAGACATGCAACTTCTAAGGATGGCCTAAGTTCATTTTGCAGTATATGTAAGAATATATGATATAGCTTATGTTGGAACGTATGGACTATATGATATAGCTTATGTTGGAACGTATGGAATATATGATATAGCTTATGTTGGAACGTATGGAATATATGATATAGCTTATGTTGGAACGTATGGAATATATGATATAGCTTATGTTGGAACGTATGGAATATATGATATAGCTTACGTTGGAACGTATGGAATATATGATATAGCTTATGTTGGAACGTATGGAATATATGATATAGCTTATGTTGGAACGTATGGAATATATGATATAGCTTATGTTGGAACGTATGGAATATATGATATAGCTTATGTTGGAACGTATGGAATATATGATATAGCTTATGTTGGAACGTATGGAATATATGATATAGCTTACGTTGGAACGTATGGAATATATGATATAGCTTATGTGGGAACGTATGGAATATATGATATAGCTTATGTTGGAACGTATGGAATATATGATATAGCTTATGTTGGAACGTATGGAATATATGATATAGCTTATGTTGGAACGTATGGAATATATGATATAGCTTACGTTGGAACGTATGGAATATATGATATAGCTTACGTTGGAACGTATGGAATATATGATATAGCTTACGTTGGAACGTATGGAATATATGATATAGCTTACGTTGGAACGTATGGAATATATGATATAGCTTACGTTGGAACGTATGGAATATATGATATAGCTTATGTTGGAACGTATGGAATATATGATATAGCTTATGTTGGAACGTATGGAATATATGATATAGCTTATGTTGGAACGTATGGAATATATGATATAGCTTATGTTGGAACGTATGGAATATATGATATAGCTTATGTTGGAACGTATGGAATATATGATATAGCTTAAGTTGGAACGTATGGATTATATGATATAGCTTACGTTGGAACGTATGAAATATATGATATAGCTTATGTTGGAACGTATGGAATATATGATATAGCTTATGTTGGAACGTATGGAATATATGATATAGCTTACGTTGGAACGTATGTTTCTTTGTTATATAGTACATGTTTATAATCGTCTTTCCTGTTATACTGCTAAAGGGACCTCCTAGTAAAATATAAATATTATAGATTTTATAAGAAATGACAACACTTCACATACCATGCACGACTTACGCCGAATCTTTTATAATATGCACGCAGAATATTTATGAACTATTTATATTCAAGTAGGTATAAACACGACTAAAGAAAAATAATCTAATTTTTGATTTTTTAAATGAATGAAAATACTATTGTGCGGGGGATTTAATTTTTTCATTGAGTTGTGGACTTTGCATAATGCGAAGTTATAGCGATATTGTTTAGAGATTGAATCGTTGAACAAAGGACTCCGTTTTATCCATTTTGACCAACAAAGCTTACATACAAGCGCTATTATAACTACAACAAAGCAAACTGCCACTAGTGAATGGGGCTTTCGCATTTCATTTTGCTACAAATTCGATATGTTTTGTTCTTTTTCTTTATAATAAATAGTACTAGTTCGCTTTATTAAACGTTTTCACAAAGACTCTTTTCTCCTGTAATACATATATAGTATTGACTACTTAAAAGGCCAAACAGAACGGGATATAATCGCGGCCGTTAGAATGTTACATTATGTCTAAACCTTTGGTATACCGCGACAATACGGAATTAATCAATTTCAATTGTGACTTTAGAAATAGAAGAATAGAATAATTATTGTTGGCGAGCAACTGTGGCTGGAGACTATTGTGTGCGATATATTCAAACCTACTGGTAGGTTCAGATTTTCCGTATTTATAATATTTTGTGATGTCGTTTTAGATCATAGTATATATTATTGTTTAATTGACAATTATTAATAGTATCTATGAAAAGGAGACTTATTTCTTTGCATCATTGTATGATTCAAAAGTGGTTCGTATAAATCATAAAATCACATTTCGGTTGCATATATATATGTAATGATGAGACTTGTGGAAACAGGAGTGGAAATTCATTTATAGATATTGCTATATTTTGATAACGATATTTGCTCAAATGAATAGACTTGTACATAGTATCTACAAAGTTTCTCTTTTTTCTAGTTCCGCTTGCACAAGTTACTAAAATCATAAATAATGTCATAGTTCAATTCTATTTCACTCTGTTCATACCTTCACCTGTGCCCGTATTAAAGACGTAACACTGCAACGTATAGTTAGTAATGCTTAGCAATAAGAAAAGTTAATCTTTCGCAACATATGTGATCTTTCCCGGTCTTTCGACAACATATGTGATCTTTCCCGGTCTTTCGACAACATATGTGATCTTTCCCGGTCTTTCGACAACATATGTGATCTTTCCCGGTCTTTCGAAACTGAAACATAATTTTGCTTCATAATTGATTGATATTATTTGATTTACTTCCATTTATTCTCCGATTCTGTAGATTAGACACTTCCTGTTATTTGATAATTTTCAGGCAGTTTTACGTCGTACAGAATTCAGTTATATATGTTCACATGACAGAGGACTAACGCGGTCTCTTGGTTATATATGTTCACATGACAGAGGACTAACGCGGTCTCTTGGTTATATATGTTCACATGACAGAGCACTAACGCGGTCTCTTGGTTATATATGTCCACATGACAGAGGACTAACGCGGTCTCTCGGTCCGTCTTGTTACTCTGTCGTACCTAGGACGGACAAGAACACTGCGATGGTGATAAACATTTACCTTCTTATGTGATTATAACAATATCTAGATATCTAGCTAACGTGATAATTAACTAGAAAATTATGTAGTTAACTAGATGCTTAACTCGTTAACCACTTAATTAACTAGAGATTTATGTAGTTAACTAGATACTTATCGCGTTTCTAAGTTTTATATACCACCGTTTATACTTAGTCTGAGTTTCAATCTCATTGTGTTCATGAATGAGGCCATTGCTTAAAGACTGCTTCCAGGATTACAACCCAGTGTACTCGCGCCGTATCCAGTATTGATGAAGATCATGGGTCAATCTCGCTCACGGCGTAATTCAAACTCTCGACTTACGGAGCAAGAGTCTGACGACAGGCGACAGTATATGTTGAAAACATTGTCACTCAATATACAGTTATGTAATATTTAATGTCCAATAAACGCTGATCAAACCAACCGTATCACGTGCGTGTGTGTTTCCCGCCATTTTTAAAGTGAACACCGATTCGGATAGCGTGAAGCAACCAAACAGTTCTTGGTATGCGATGTTAAGGGTAACAAACCAGTATTATTCCATGCCTGAACGCTACTAAAGCTCGTTATAAAATTAATTTAATGCGATAAATATTAAGTGAATAAAACTTACGTGAAATCGAAACTAGTTTATTAGCGTCAATTAAAGTACATGTAATAACCATAATCAAGCCTTGAGTATGGAACGCCGGCACTGTCTTATGTAGTCATGAAACTATTGTTGTGTTTGTTTTATGTTACATTATGTGCAAAGTTCTTTAGATGATGTGGAAACATATTTACATTATGTCAGTATATCATTATATGGTGTGCTTTTGTACTTATATTCTGACAGTTTTTATTATATAGTGTAGATACGTCTTTATATCTTGTAGACCATTTATTACGTGATGTGCATCCTTTATCATATTATGTACATACTTAATTATATTTTGTACACACATTATTATATTATGTCCATACTTTATCATATTATGTAGTTGATTATTTTTATTATATTATGTCGTAACTTTATTATATTATGTGCAAACTTTGTCATGTAGTTGATAGTTTTAGCGGGGTGATATTCTACCTCGACACCGGAAATCTTTAACCCTTTCCCTCATAGTTGCATTTTGACGTCTCTGCAGCAGTAAGGTTTTGAAAACATTGTTCACGACAAAAGAAGATATTGCTCTTGCTCATAATGAGCAATTTCCCCTTTTGCCACAAACTCTAAGCAATTATCATACTTTCTTAACAGCAATTTTTTTTCAGCAAAAAGAAGCAATTTGTTGATGTTGTCGTGACAATAGCATATGTCATCTTATTTCCTGGTTCTCATGACTAGAATTAAAATTGTACAATCTTTGAAACATCTAGTGTAAACTTTATATCGATATTACTTTCGATTTCCATTTTATAAAAAATAGTCAATTTTGTTATCGCACGATTTATACACTCGTATTCATAATAGCTGGATCGTATCATAGGTATGGAGATTGATATCTATTGCTAACTACAATTTCAGCTTTTTTGGTGAGGTTATTCGATGGTTAAATTGTTATCGTCAGTTTTTTCTGATGTTAAATTCTTCCAAAAATAAGGGAAAATGATTCAAAAATGTTGCTTGCTTATAGATAGAATTACAGGTCTCGGAATTTGTAGAGGATCTCGTATAATGGCATACTACGATTTCTAACTTTTAAGAAATACATCAAGGCATGTATAATGCTGAAAGAATGCTTAGTAATCAAAGTTTAAGAGAATGTCATCACTTAATCTTTGCCCGTACTTTCCGCCTACATGTACTTATTACTTACTGGGCTTTATTCTATTCGAAAATCGTTCGAGTATTACATCGCTCGAACAAATTGATAGTGCAGTGTATTCATTGTGTATACCGCACTGTATCGTATCGTACCGTACCGTACTAGCAACGCACCGTACCGTACCGTACCGTACTATAGCACCGCACCGTACCGTACTAACACCGCACCGTACCGTACTAGCACCGCACCGTATCGTACTAGCACCGCACCGTACTAGCACCGTACCGTACTAGCACCGCACCGTATCGTACTAGCACCACACCGTACCAGCACCGCACCGTACCGTACTAGTACCACACCGTACCGTACTAGCACCATACCGTATCGTACTAGCACCGCACCGCACCGTACTAGCACCGCATCGTATCGTACTAGCACCGCACCGCACCGTTCTAGCACCGCACCGTATCGTACTAGCACCGCACCGCACCGTACTAGCACCGCATCGTACCGTACTAGCACCGCCATGTAATATAATTCAATGTAATGTTATTCAATGTAATGTTATTCAATGTAATATGAGATGGACAACAAAAACCCACGATATAATAAAATGTCATGTTATTTTATATTGTTCAACCTTTTGTACTGTGCATACTTTCCGTTTTTATACCCATTTTCTATACACACAAAAACTGGTAAGTTATGCAAGTAGCGATGTGTAAGTTAATCAGTAGAAATAAGTTAATTATTGACTTTCAAACATTTCCGCTTATAATATTGGACCACTTTTAAATATATCAATATTCAGATTGAAAAATATCCGAATCGCTTCAATACAAGCGTCTGCTAATCTGCAATTATGGTAATTGTGAATCATTTAATCTCCCTCACGTGACTTGTATATTATCAAATATTTGAAAAGAGGTTTTGTCCAATACGATATCTAGACTATGGTAGTAACATTGGTTATTGAAAGCGGCTTTTCGTCAGCCCTCGCTGGTCTTTTATGTGCCGACAATACGCTTTTGAACGCTATTTGATGATAAATGACATGTAAGGGATAAATTCTACGGTATTGTTCCCCGGTATTGTTACAATATTGTAACGAATTCTAAAGCAAAATCCGCGATATCAGTTTATGACTGTACGCAGCCAATATGCTGCATTCACAGCTACGGACTTTTATCGCTGTCGGTTTGGTGAATACATAAAAAGTTAAAAGCCTATTCACAGGGCTATACGAAATCTATACAATTTTTGCACAAAAAAGGCATAAAACCCCTCAACTTTCAGTCAAAGCTAGTAGACATTATATTTCATACGGGAGTCGGGTTATACGTTTCAAAGCGTACAAAAGTGTTCATTATTTGTGATTTTGTAAACATATTTTCGTGGAATTCTGTGTGATATTTCAGCTTTATACTCACACTATATAGCCTGATGACTTGACGTAAGTACGATTTGTGATCATTAAAACGTTTCCTTGTTCTTATAGTAGACATGATACTGTTCTCAAACGTCACATAATGTTAAACCGGTATATATGTGCGTATGTGCACATCATTCACTATGTACCATATGTCCGGTGGTGTTTCCAATGTAGCTGTGCCACCTAACTTCATTCGTAAACTTATTGTACTATTAAACTTTAGCGAGTATTTTGTATATAAATGCATTTCTAACATATGTTTATACTGCACAATTATTGCCCCGTTGTTTGGTCGATATGGTCATTTATTGCCCAGCGAAATATAGTTTTCATAACATTTTTTCCAAAATCTACTTTCGCTCCATTGTTCTAGGCTTTTCTTTAAGATGTTGTAAGTACCCGATTCATTGATTACATATATTAGTGCGATTGTTTCGATATTTCGAGACACCTAAATTTTGCAATGCTAAGCACTTTTATTCACATTATATATTACATTCACAACGCCTATTTAATTGTGAGCATATCCATCAAAACAATACCACTGTATAGTGTCCTACGTACTTGGAACATCAGCAATAATTTCTGCTCTTTCAATTGTCTGTCATGACAAACTGTTACTGAACACACAAGTTGTCATGATATACTTCCATATCTATTATGGCTGATACATAAATGATTACGAATTAGATCCAACCCTGTCATGATTAATTTTTTATCTGTCAAGACAATTACTCCGATATACGCCGTTGTTATCATTCACTGGCCATGATTTAGATACTGACTTGTCATGGTAAAACTCTTATCTGTCATGATAACTACTCCCACATAATTTGCTATATAATTTAATGGCAATTTTATGATCGAATTTTACGCCGTTTTTCAACAGAAAAGCGTAAGGCGGTCATGTGACCTAACCAGGGTACCTCGGGTACCAGCCAGAACTAACCTGTTTCCCTGCCTGTACCTGACAACTTCCTACATGAAGCTGGGGTGGAGCACACGTGACCTAACCAGGGTACCTCGGGTACCAACCAGAACTAACCTGTTTCCCTGCCTGTACCTGACAACTTCCTACATGAAGCTGGGGTGGAGCACACGTGACCTAACCAGGGTACCTCGGGTACCAGCCAGAACTAACCTGTTTCCCTGCCTGTACCTGACAACTTCCTACATGAAGCTGGGGTGGAGCACACGTGACCTAACCAGGGTACCTCGGGTACCAGCCTGAACTAACCTGTTTCCCCGCCTGTACCTGACAACTTCTTACATGAAGCTGGGGTAGAGCACACGTGACCTAACCAGGGTATCTCGGGTACCAGCCAGAACTAACCTGTTTCCCCGCCTGTCCTGACAACGTCCTACATGAAGCTGAGGTAGAGCACACGTGACCTAACTAGGGTACTTCGGGTACCAGCCTGAACTAATCTGTTTCCCTGCCTGTACCTGACAACTTCCTACATGAAGCTGGGGTGGAGCACATGTGACCTTGTATGCAATAGTTTCAGTCAATTAGTCATTGGGAACATATGCCTCATTCAGAGTTCGAACCCAACCCCAGTATCTATATACCCCAACCTCAGTATATATATACCCCAACCCCAGCATTTATATACCCAAAAACCAGCCTCTATATACCCCTATCTCATCATCTATATACCCCAACCCCGGCATCTATATACCCACAACCCCAGAATCTATATACCCCAACCTCAGTATATATATACCCCAACCCCAGCATTTATATACCCAAAAACCAGCCTCTATATACCCCTATCTCATCATCTATATACCCCAACCCCGGCATCTATATACCCACAACCCCAGAATCTATATACCCCAACCCCAGCATCTATGTATCCACATACCTAGCATCTATATTACCCAACCCCAGCATCTATATACCGGAACTCCAGTATCTATATACCCCAACCCTAGCATCTATATACCACAACCCCAGAATCTATATACCCTAAACCCTAGAATCTATATACCACTTACCCTAGCATCTATATACCCACAAACCTAGCATCTATATACCCTCAACCCCAGAATCGATATACCCCAAACCCTAGAATCTAAATACCCCCTACCCTAGCATCTATATACCCCCAACCCCAGCATCTATATACCTACAAACCAAGCATATATATACCCCAAACCCCAGCATCTATATACCCACAAACCTAGCATCTATATACCCCCTACCCCGCTACCTGTCACTCCTCTATATACATCCAACCTTAGCTCCGCTACTTGTCACTCCTCTATATACCCATAACCTTAGCTCCGCTACCTGTCACTCCTCTATATACCCCCAACCTTACTTCCGCTACCTGTCACTCCTCTATATACCCCCAACATTAGCTCTGCTACCTGTCACTCCTCTATATACCCTCAACCTTAGCTCCGCTACCTGTCACTCCTCTATATACCCCCAACCTTAGCTCCGCTACCTGTCACTCCTCTATATACCCCCAAACTTAGCTCCGCTACCTGTCACTCCTCTGTATACCCCCAACCTTAGCTCCGCTACCTGTCACTCCTCTATATACCCCCAACATTAGCTCTGCTACCTGTCACTCCTTAATATACCCCAAACTTAGCTCCGCTACCTGTCACTCCTCTATATACCCCAAACTTAGCTCCGCTACCTGTCACTCCTCTATATACCCCAAAATTAGCTCCGCTACCTGTCACTCCTCTATATACCCCCAACCTTAGATCCGCTACCTGTCACTCCTCTATATACTCCCAAACTTAGCTCCGCTACCTGTCACTCCTCTATATACCCCAACCTTAGCTCCGCTACCTGTCACTCCTCTATATACCCCAAACTTAGCTCTGCTACCTGTCACTCCTCTATATACCCCCAACCTTAGCTCTGCTACCTGTCACTCCTCTATATACCCCCAACCTTAGCTCCGCTACCTGTCACTCCCCTATATACCCCAAACCTTACTTCCGCTACCTGTCACTCCTCTATATACCCCCAACCTTACTTCCGCTACCTGTCACTCCTCTATATACCCCCAACCTTACTTCCGCTACCTGTCACTCCTCTATATACCCCCAACCTTACTTCCGCTACCTGTCACTCCTCTATATACCCCAAACTTAGCTCTGCTACCTGTCACTCCTCTATATACCCCCAACCTTAGCTCCGCTACCTGTCACTCCTCTATATACCCCCAACCTTAGCTCCGCTACCTGTCACTCCTCTATATACCCCCAACCTTACTTCCGCTACCTGTCACTCCTCTATATACCCCCAACCTTACTTCCGCTACCTGTCACTCCTCTATATACCCCCAACCTTACTTCCGCTACCTGTCACTCCTCTATATACCCCCAACCTTACTTCCGCTACCTGTCACTTCTCTATATACCCCCAACCTTAGCTCTGCTACCTGTCACTCCTCTATATACCCCCAACCTTAGCTCTGCTACCTGTCACTTCTCTATATACCCCCAACCTTAGCTCTGCTACCTGTCACTTCTCTATATACCCCCAACCTTAGCTCTGCTACCTGTCACTCCTCTATATACCCCCAACCTTAGCTCTGCTACCTGTCACTTCTCTATATACCCCCCACCTTAGCTCTGCTACCTGTCACTCCTCTATATACCCCCAACCTTAGCTCTGCTACCTGTCACTCCTCTATATACATCCAACCTTAGCTCCGCTACTTGTCACTCCTCTATATACCCCAACCTTAGCTCCGGTACTTGTCACTCCTCTATATACCCCTACCTTAGCTCCGGTACTTGTCACTCCTCTATATACCCCCAACCTTAGCTCTGCTACCTGTCACTCCTCTATATACCCCCAACCTTACTTCCGCTACCTGTCACTCCTCTATATACCCCCAACCTTAGCTCTGCTACCTGTCACTCCTCTATATACCCCCAACCTTACTTCCGCTACCTGTCACTCCTCTTTATACCCCCAACCTTAGCTCTGCTACCTGTCACTCCTCTATATACTCCCAACCTTACTTCCGCTACCTGTCACTCCTCTATATACCCCCAACCTTACTTCCGCTACCTGTCACTCCTCTATATACCCCAACCTTACTTCCGCTACCTGTCACTCCTCTATATACCCCCAACCTTACTTCCGCTACCTGTCACTCCTCTATATACCCCCAACCTTAGCTCTGCTACCTGTCACTCCTCTATATACTCCCATCCTTAGCTCTGCTACCTGTCACTCCTCTATATACCCCAAACCTTAGCTCCGCTACCTGTCACTCCTCTATATACCCCCAACCTTACTTCCGCTACCTGTCACTTCTCTATATACCCCAACCTTACTTCCGCTACCTGTCACTCCTCTATATACCCCCAACCTTAGCTCTGCTACCTGTCACTTCTCTATATACCCCAACCTTAGCTCTGCTACCTGTCACTTCTCTATATACCCCCAACCTTAGCTCTGCTACCTGTCACTCCTCTATATACCCCCAACCTTAGCTATCGGTCTTGTTCCAGCACACATAAGGTTCGGACACTCATCCAGTACAGTAATTAGTCATTCATTGTCACGTGATTTATTTTACTTGATCTGACGCCGAAATATTCTAAATCTATAAAATATTTCTTTTATTCAAATGATCACATTTTCTATTTAAAAGCGTCCTGTACGTTGCTGTATTTGAATGAAGACTATTCAATCAAACGACCCGGCCATTTATCTTTGGATAATACAAAATTGATAAAATACTAGCAACATTACAATTAGTTATGTTGCAGTCCCGTATAAACGCTATTGTTTAATGCATTTTGATATTACATAGACGCTTCTTTGGCTTATTAAAACTTAAACAAAAGCACTAGAGCCGCAATATAAAGACTGTTTGTTATTTTATTGAATACAAATTAAATTGCTTATTTATAATATTTCGATAGTTGTTTTATACGTTATCGTTGTCTATTGTTCGAATATTAGAGCCCTTTTGTACCAATTTCTATGTCGATTTGTAGGCTTTTCTATAGCATAGAAACATTCATAGAGTTATATTGGATAATAAAAATGTTTTATTAAAATCTTCATTTATAACACATGAGTGTATGAACTCAATGTTAGTACTAACTAGAAATTAACATTTATACATGGAATTAATTCTGAATTTTTATCGTAAAATTGCCGTTTGAATTTATGGCCTGTCGGATTGATCGTCAATACGCTGTTACAATGGGACGCTTTTATCTTGAATTTGCTGAACAGTTCATAAGTTGTGATTATTTGTTGAATGAAAATGTGTTGATAATAATTCACGCTGAAATGAGACCATCTATGAATATACGTGTTGGTGGAGTGTTTGTTTGTATATACATGTATAACAACATTTTCCGAATATGATGAAATCACGTTGTAAGTATTGATTTAATGTCTCTAATATTATATAGATATATAAACATGTATATCTTTAATATTTCCACCAATTATTGTGATGAATGCTTTAAGCATCTATTACTTTTACGAGAAACATTTATGTTTGGATACATTTTTTCATCTATTGATACTAAACTTGTAAATACAAGCAGAACTAAGGTAGCTGTCTGTTTGAATGTTTTATCAATTTCATGCAAACGTCTGCGCACGTTATTTGCATTTCATACTGAATTTAGCGATTCTGAAGTATCTCGTTTACAAGTCTGTATGAACTATCGATTATAATTCGATTTTTGTTTTTGTATATGTAGCATATCTTTATCTATTTTTATTGAATTATCATAAACAAAAAATGCGTTGATAGAAGTTAGCGTATTTTGGGGTAATACAAAAATGTATTTCTTTAATACGTCTTCCTTAAAGCAGATTTTGAATTTGGAAGTCTATGTTGTTACATTTTAGAGTTTAACAACTTGTATCCCCTACAAAAAGAGCATTATCGTCAACTCTCAAAACTGTGTTCGTTTTTAGAGCAATGGTTAATACGAGATATATGTAAATTAAGGCTTGGATTGAGATAATAGAGATGAACTTATGTTAAAGGTCACATACGAGTGGCAACCATGTAATCCACGTGTTGTATCTTCTCGTTAACCAGCTTACAACAACTGTTGACATCTCTGTATAAAGATCATACGCCGAGGAAGGCCGCACTGCCTATTTCCTAAGACAGGCTTCTCTCTATAGCAACAACCTCTCAATAACAACCAAACTTTGCGTCTTCCAAAATGTGCTGCTGTGTAGAGGATGCATTGTATACATTTCTACTGTGAACGTCCATTTCATAGAAACAATAACTCGTTTTCTGTCGTCAACAAAATTGATGCTCATTTTATATGACTTGATAACCCATCTATAGAGTTCCCAAGTCTCAAAGCACGTAACTACTTAAGGTTACAAACAGTTAAAACACGCCCGCGAATAAAATTTCGTTTATTTTACATTCGAATTCCGTATTTCCCCATCGCTTTTGGAGAATAATATCCGATAGAGGGCGTTGTATGACGGATTGTCTATTGAAACAAAACATTCTGTAGAAACAGTTTTTCAGTCCACCATTGTACTGCAATGAATGCGACAGGCCGCGCACAACAATTAAAATTATGTAGCTTTCAATAGTATCTCGATACCATTCTTTATGTATTCACAGGCCACAAACAAACTGAAACAATGTGTCTTTGAATTCATTTTCGATTGAGATATTGTTATCCGAGTCCTATTCAAACCCGCCTCTATTATATTGCATTATACTAATAATTCAATAGGAAACATCTGTACTGAGATAGAGAGAAAGTGAGAAACAAGATTTATTCATGTTGTCGTTTTTGTCAAGTGCTTGACTGTGTTGTTGCACTTTTTCGATTTATCAGTGCATAACATTTTGTGAATCATTGCATTTTTTGCCTTTAAAGGGGAATAAACTCTTGTTAGTATATTGTGCGAAAAATGGGGAATATTGCGCTACAGTGCACATGGATTTCACATTTTCTGTGAATGGATTTGTTTCAAGTGAGTAGGTTTTGCGGAAAATATCACGCTGGATTTTTAAGCATCTTCTATAACAATAATATATTTGAACCATTTTGTGTAATATTATTTTTCTATCTTGTTTCTACATAAAAAAAAAACTTCAAGTCAAACGATAATTTAAATCTCGAAATGTAAGTTGAATTCGATTCATTTTATCGATAATTTAAAAGCCTTCTGACCAAAACATTTGGTAGATCTACACCAAACTATCGAGTTCATGCTACCGTGTAACCGTGTAAGACTATTGATATTGTAATGGGGTTATATTGGTTACAGATATGCACACATTCTCGTGCATTGTTTTACCATGATTCAGTTAAATCTGCAAAAATTGCCAGATGTCCTCCTATACTAAACGCACGTTCTTCTACTGTCCATAGTTTTCTATAAGATCTATTAAGCCATTCCATTCATCATACCAAGAATTATGACGGTCCCGTAGAAATATAGACCCGATCTTGCAAACTGACGGATGCATTGACCAGTGACATATAGACCCCAGATCTTGCACACCGGCGTTGACTTTGACCAGTGACATATATACCCCAGATGGTGCAATCTGACGGAGACTTTGACCAGTGACATATATACCCCAGATGGTGCAATCTGACGGAGACTTTGACCAGTGACATATATACCCCAGATGGTGCAATCTGACGGAGACTTTGACCAGTGACATATAGACCCCAGATCTTGCAATCTGACGGATACTTTGACCAGTGACATATAGACCCCAGATCTTGCAATCTGACGGAGACTTTGACCAGTGACATATAGACCCCAGATCTTGCAAACTGACGGATACTTTGACCAGTGACATATATACCCCAGATGGTGCAATCTGACGGAGACTTTGACCAGTGACATATAGACCCCAGATCTTGCAATCTGACGGAGACTTTGACCAGTGACATATAGACCCCAGATGGTGCAATCTGACGGATACTTTGACCAGTGACATATAGACCCCAGATGGTGCAATCTGACGGAGACTTTGACCAGTGACATATATACCCCAGATGGTGCAATCTGACGGAGACTTTGACCAGTGACATATAGACCCCAGATCTTGCAATCTGACGGATACTTTGACCAGTGACATATATACCCCAGATGGTGCAATCTGACGGAGACTTTGACCAGTGACATATAGACCCCAGATCTTGCAATCTGACGGAGACTTTGACCAGTGACATATAGACCCCAGATGGTGCAATCTGACGGAGACTTTGACCAGTGACATATAGACCCCAGATCTTGCAATCTGACGGAGACTTTGACCAGTGACATATAGACCCCATATCTTGCAATCTGACGGAGACTTTGACCAGTGACATATAGACCCCAGATCTTGCAATCGGACGGATACTTTGACCAGTGACATATAGACCCCAGATGGTGCAATCTGACGGAGACTTTGACCAGTGACATATATACCCCAGATGGTGCAATCTGACGGAGACATTGACCAGTGACATATAGACCCCAGATGGTGCAATCTGACGGAGACATTGACCAGTGACATATAGACCCCAGATGGTGCAATCTGACGGAGACATTGACCAGTGACATATATACCCCAGATGGTGCAATCTGACGGAGACATTGACCAGTGACATATAGACCCCAGATGGTGCAATCTGACGGAGACTTTGACCAGTGACATATAGACCCCAGCTCTTGCAATCTGACGGAGACTTTGACCAGTGACATATATACCCCAGATGGTGCAATCTGACGGAGACTTTGACCAGTGACATATAGACCCCAGATCTTGCAATCTGACGGAGACTTTGACCAGTGACATATATACCCCAGATGGTGCAATCTGACGAAGACATTAACCAGTGACATATAGACCCCAGATCTTGCAATCTGACGAAGACATTAACCAGTGACATATAGACCCCAGATCTTGCAAACTGGCGGATACTTTGACCAGTGACATATAGACCCCAGATTTTGCAAACTGGCGGAGACTTTGACCAGTGACATATAGACCCCAGATCTTGCACACTGGCGTTGACTTTGACCAGTGACATATAGACCCCAGATCTTGCAAACTGGCGGAGACTTTGACCAGTGACATATAGACCCCAGATTTTGCAAACTGGCGGAGACTTTGACCAGTGACATATAGACCCCAGATTTTGCAAACTGGCGGAGACTTTGACCAGTGACATATAGACCCCAGATCTTGCACACTGGCGTTGACTTTGACCAGTGACATATAGACCCCAGATCTTGCACACTGGCGTTGACTTTGACCAGTGACATATAGACCCCAGATCTTGCACACTGGCGTTGACTTTGACCAGTGACATATAGACCCCAGATTTTGCAAACTGGCGGAGACTTTGACCAGTGACATATAGACCCCTGATGGTGCAATCTGACGGAGACATTGACCAGTGACATATAGACCCCAGATTTTGCAAGCTGGCGGAGACATTGACCAGTGACATATAGACCCCAGATTTTGCAAACTGGCGGAGACATTGACCAGTGACATATAGACCCCATATTTTGCAAACGGGCGGAGACATTGACCAGTGACATATAAACCCCAGATTTTGCAAACGGGCGGAGACATTGACCAGTGACATATAGACCCCATATTTTGCAAACTGGCGGAGACATTGGTCAGTGACCCGTTAACGTAAGAGTTCAATGTGCAAGGTCCGGTAAGGTACTTTAATCGCACCCGCTAATTGAAGTCCGGGTACATAAAACTTGCTGGTCCCAGAAAAAGGGGCTGCGCATTTCCTGGTTTCGGGTATGTTTGAATCCCACATAAACATGTTATGTTCATGCTCTGAATACCAGAACATCTGAATTGTAGACATCGGACTAGCTTTTATGGGCGCTGTCAAAAAGTAATGTAGTTGGAACTTTTCAAATGAATAAAGTTAATTTGATGCTGAACTTACTGATAGAATATCATTTGAACTATGACATCATACGTTTCGTCATTTTTCTTAGTAAGTGATTTCATACAAAACGACTGAATGCACGGGTTTAATTTTTTTTATCGAAAACGTCGATCAAATTTGCATCCAATATTTGATGACTTTATTTCATTTTTATGTAATTAACATTACACGATTCAAGTTGTGTCTTGTTTCTGATGAAGGCAGAACACATAAATGATTACATCCTTTAAACAACAATTTCCTTTTGGTACGCGCGGACAAATGTTCCAAAATCGGCTCCGACTTCACTTTTCGTGTTAGATTTGTTTCGTGTCTAAATATAAATATCCAATAGTTATCAAAATGACCAACCCATCGCTAAATTCAGTCTACTAAAGTGGTTGGGACACCGCAAACAAATAATTTTAAAGACTGACCTCACGTAAAATACCTCAAATTTGTTCTTAAATTTGGTCTGGCATCTCTGATATCCACGCATCTTTTCTACCGTGTATGAATTCATTAGTGTACTTTTACAAATCTGTTCTACTCTAAGCTTTTGTAGCCCTGAATGTCAGTGTGGTAAACTTTTGTAGCCCTGAATGTCAGTGTATCTGTTCTACTCTAAGCTTTTGTAGCCCTGAATGTCAGTGTGGTAAACTTTTGTAGCCCTGAATGTCAGTGTATCTGTTCTACTCTAAGCTTTTGTAGCCCTGAATGTCAGTGTGGTAAACTTTTGTAGCCCTGAATGTCAGTGTGGTAAACTTTTGTAGCCCTGAATGTCAGTGTATCTGTTCTACTCTAAGCTTTTGTAGCCCTGAATGTCAGTGTGGTAAACTTTTGTAGCCCTGAATGTCAGTGTATCTGTTCTACTCTAAGCTTTTGTAGCCCTGAATGTCAGTGTGGTAAACCTTTGTAGCCCTGAATGTCAGTGTATCTGTTCTACTCTAAGCTTTTGTAGCCCTGAATGTCAGTGTATCTGTTCTACTCTAAGCTTTTGTAGCCCTGAATGTCAGTGTATCTGTTCTACTCTAAGCTTTTGTAGCCCTGAATGTCAGTGTATCTGTTCTACTCTAAGCTTTTGTAGCCCTGAATGTCAGTGTATCTGTTCTACTCTAAGCTTTTGTAGCCCTGAATGTCAGTGTGGTAAACAATCTGAGACCAATCATGTGTTGTGTTCGTTTTTGTGTTTTATTAAAACTAAATGCGATGAAAAGGTTGGACATAATGTGCTACAGATGTCACAATGTGCTACAGATGTCACAATGTGCTACAGATGTCACAATGTGCTACAGATGTCACAATGTGCTACAGATGTCACATTGTAGCTATTTACTTTCGTCACTGACTTTCAATGCGATTTTCAGCCGTAATTTGCGCTGCATGCTCAATTACTGCTTAAAAAGTGATCTCCATATATCGCTGATTTAAACCTACTCGCTATGTATACGGTATCATGTGGGAGAATCAATGCGGTTTCATTCGTTTAAAACTCTTTAGAAATGAAAATAAAGGTTTGCCGTTTGCAACCAAATCAACGAAGTAGCTTTTAACAATACCGACTTTAATATACCGAGGACCGTCTGGTAATTGGTAAAATAAATGAGATAACTATTCATAAAATATATAATAGGCAATGTAGCAAAATGTAAAATACATACCTAGCTTTTTCACAGCCAATGGTTTTCAATGTGTCTTTGCAATGGGGATTTTTTCAATTCATTTATTGAAATTTGCTTAGTTTCATATTGTAAGACTGGCAAATTGGTTTCTATAGCATTTTGTGACTGTATTATAAAAGGCTTGATGTTTCAATAGAAAACGGTAGAAAACAAGTTATTCAAACTCCTCTATAGAGAGTATCTATAAAAGCTTGCAACGCTCAGCTTCAACTGTTTTGTATTCGTTTTATAAACATAAACGAAAGTGTAAGCTTTGAGCGAGCGAACGTTGCAGGAAATATGTCTAGTCGTCGCGCAATATACGTTCGAATCTTCGTCACTTTAGTCAGTATGAACCAATCGATGTAATCAGAATTTCAAGGCTTTCTTCAGTATGGAAAACTGACATTAAGTATTTAAAGCGTATGTTTTTAATTGATTAATTCGAAATTTGAAAAAAAACACGTATGGAATAATAGGATTCTGAGAGGCAGGTGCGATGGAAAAAAATAATTGGATGTGTATGGAAAAAATGTAAGTTATTGTGATGTATGAATAATGTGTATGAAAATGAGGATGTGTATTAATACAAATGTTGTTTATGATATGACTCATACATGAAACTCATGGATATATACAGTTGTGTATAAATGCGTAGAATATGAATGGATTTACATCCATGAATGTAGGAGTAATATTGTTCTGTGACATTTAATGTGTATGAATACAGTGAAGCATTTGATTGTGTATGAATATATATAAATATGAACTCATATACACATAGATGTATTCGAATGTGTTTGGATAAATATATATTCTAATGTGTATGAACTGTAGGAAGATAGATACATTCGAATGCATAATAGTAAAGACAAACTTGAATATGTTCAATTGTAGATGAATTAGAATAGGTATGATTTCACAATGTACACATGTCATGTATATGGCTGTTGGAATTCTCTTATCTGTATGAATGTATAGTATATTTTACATTCAATGTTTCCTGTCAGACTAAATACATGTTGGACTCTATTTTACTAAAGTTAGGCATATATATTTGACTTGGTATTTACCTTGTAGACAGTCAGTATATATATATATATATATATATGAAGAGAACAAACTACTACTGACAAACTTGACTGTCGAGACCATCCGTCGGTTACCCTCAGATAATATTGCCTGTTGACAAGTGGTCTCTGATACGTAGGTTGGAATACACCGTTATTTGTTCAAAGAGATGAAAGAATAGTGACGTTGCAAGCTGTGTAGGTCCGTGATATGAGTTGGACATTGTATAGGTTACATAAACTTGTTACAGAAACATCTGTGGTGTATTGTCACTTGTATAGGTTACATAAACTTGTTACAGAAACACATGTGGTGTATTGTCACTTGTATAGGTTACATAAACTTGTTACAGAAACATCTGTGGTGTATTGTCACTTGTATAGGTTACATAAACTTGTTACAGAAACATCTGTGGTGTATTGTCACTTGTATAGGTTACATAAACTTGTTACAGAAACACATGTGGTGTATTGTCACTTGTATAGGTTACATAAACTTGTTACAGAAACACATGTGGTGTATTGTCACTTGTACAGGTTACATAAACTTGTTACAGAAACATCTGTGGTGTATTGTCACTTGTATAGGTTACATAAACTTGTTACAGAAACATCTGTGGTGTATTGTCACTTGTATAGGTTACATAAACTTGTTACAGAAACACATGTGGTGTATTGTCACTTGTATAGGTTACATAGACTTGTTACAGAAACACATGTGGTGTATTGTCACTTGTATAGGTTACATAAACTTGCTACAGAAACACATGTGGTGTATTGTCACTTGTATAGGTTACATAAACTTGTTACAGAATCACATGTGGTGTATTGTCACTTGTATAGGTTACATAAACTTGTTACAGAAACATCTGTGGTGTATTGTCACTTGTATAGGTTACATAAACTTGTTACAGAAACATCTGTGGTGTATTGTCACTTTTGCATAAAGACAAGAACATTATGCAAAATACGGGACGACCTGTCAACTACGACCATGTTCTGTCACACTCCAAGAAAGATGATCTGTATAATCAAGTTTCACTGCATGTCATAGTGTAAAGTATTCAAGTATTGGAGTATCTCACAAACTAGGGTATGGTTATCAGTCGTCATGGATAGATCAGGAGAGGGCTGGGAAGCCACAATCTCTCAACATGACGGACGTGGATTCAAGACTCAAACTTGTCGTATATTCCCTGTGATGGTTTGACCCTATTTTCTCTCTATATTTACGTCAAGTGACGGTATTTTATAATTAAAATACAGAAGCAAAACGCCATTAAATTCAAAGTGGTGAAATATAATTACTAGTAATCAAGATTTTCTCGTTCAATTTAGCTAGCTCAAGTCAAATTTTGTATGGGGCGTGAATGTAGTTAACGCGGTACAATGCGTTTTATTCAGCAATGACAAAAATACTATGATGTCTAACAAAGTGTTTATTGCAAATATGTGTTATGCAATTCGAAACCATTTAGAAGTAAATAAACACTATTTGAAAATCTATCAATTAATTAAGAAATTCATGTTCAATTATGCATGGTCTACTGATTGTACATAATTTATATGTTCGAAATATAAGTTTTATGGATTCTGATGAGTACGTTGTAATATTTGATAAGAAGCCTGCAAGTCGTTATTAAACTATTCAGATGTTTCTGAGAAACGTGTAAGCCGATTAATAAATAAGTATTTCATGCGTAGTTGATACTATTTTCACAGATAAGCATTTGAAAGCCTTTTCATCAAATAGTTCATGAGTGTTTCCTGAATCGGTCATTTATACTATGTTGTAGCACATAAATATCATGTGTATCATAAGTCACTCATATTTACCATGTAGTACGTACATAATTGCTCAGACGAACTGAATAAGTCATCCAGGAAAAGTTTAAACAAATGAACTGTTACTTGATTAGTCACTTCACATCACATCTATAATCACATTAGTATTTTTTTTTTAATTTAAACATTTTCAAGCAGTTAATCATACGATCATTAGTTAGAATGTTCATCAGTATACATGTATTCTGCACTGAGTCGTACTTGTTATACTAAGACAATACTAATTGTTGATTGGACATTCATAACTAAGATGTCGTATAGTTTTCAGTGTAACATTTGTGTTTGTATCAAGTTGGGAAATGTTCTCTATGGCACTGTACATTGAAGTGATCAGAGCATGGGTTTGGAGACCAGTCTCGGAATGTAGCATTGTCATTGGTCCATTTACAAATTAAGTTAAAAAACAACCAATCAGAAGCTTATATTTTAAGACTGATTTCCAAGCGTTTCGTAACCATGAATCTAAGACACTTTGCATACAACATATAATCGGGCCAGTCTTATCCAGTTGCTAGTACATGTTGCTTGCAGATTGGTATGTATGTGTTCACCCCTTGGATTATGCATGTAGCTTGGATTCTTAAATGTTTCAAAATCTTTTACCAGCCCAAATTATATAAGTTTATCAGGTTTCTCTTGTTGAATGTATCACAACTAAAACTCATTTTGAAAAATGTTGGCCGACAACATCAGTTCTCACGCTGAATATTAGTGTCAGTACACCGTTCCTTTATACTTGAATCTTTTGACTATAGTAGAATGGAATTTCTTAATAAAATTGCAACAAAAGGCAACATAGTTTCATTTCATACGAACTATTATACAAACGTTCGTCATTAAAACTGAATTATTATACAAATTTATTGTAGTGTATAAAACTAACAATTGCCTTAACTCCGGCTAACAGTAACAAAAGATGGTTTTATATTTCAATATCAATATCGCCGACTCGGGTTTCCGTGTCTTGTCCCAATGAAAAAGGGACGTAAATGAAAACAAGCGTCTATTGAGATGGATATGAATAGACTTAAACGGCTGAGTGACCCAGACAATGACACGTGACCCTTTAAGCTTCCTTTAAGGAACAGGTGCTCCGAAATATCGGTTGCTGAGTTTGTTTTGCCAAACACATAGTGTACATGCTGTCTACAATTTGTCCTGCCCCTTGTCCCTTACTTATCTGGGGATTGAACTCGGTTGATACTGTCTGATGATCCTTTAATTGTAAATATCAACATTTTGTGTTCGTTCCGATCAAACTGCTGGGTCCTTCCTAAATAGCCAAATAGTTCAGACTCTGAATAAAACTTCCAAGATAGTACAGTTCAAGTGCCAAACAGAATTGAAATGATTAATTCTGTACAGCTTCACTTCATTAAGTATACTGTGCAAGGAAATATGTTGCGTATCTTTTGACAATTTCCCAATTACTATTTAAAACGTTCCATTTCTCTTAAGTTATCCTAAGTTTGAAATTAAGTTTTCAAAGATAGTTATAACATAACTATGATATTATCAGTTTTAGTGGCTACTAAGCCGAATCCACCACTAAAAAACCGCGGCCCATTTTCGAAATTACATGGATTAAGAAATCACAATTTTACATTCGTTTACAAACAAACCGATCCGATTCTTTTTTGTGACCGTTAAATGTTTTCAAAACCCACAAATGCAAAGCTGTATCATTAATTACAGTAATTTCATTTGCCATTTTATTCATCGAAATACCCCCTTCTTAATTTCTCAGCTATTTTGTACTTCAAATTTATGAAGATACACGACTTGGTCGAATAAACGAAACATGTAACAAAAGCGACTTTCTCAATTTCAATAGATGCCTGTATCTTTTTCTTATCCGGTCTTTTGTTAGTGTGGAATATATAATTTCGAGTATTGTTCTCAATGTCATATAACACTGGTCGTCTTCTTCGGCTTTTATTCTATCCTTACAATAGTAGAAAACGAGAACTGACCGTAAAAAGTGGATAAAAGGATCCGGTAAACCAGCATACTACAATGTTACAATAGATTTGAGATTTTTCTACATTCTAGTCTGGTCGACAGTGAACACACGACATTTTTGTACTGCGTTATAAAACTGGATAATGTTATAGTTATGTTGTTTGATCATGGATGAGATTATTTACATGTTATATGGATTGGGTGGATAACACATACGAGGTAATTATTATGAATCGTGATAATAAATTTATTTATAACTACTATAGTCCCGTCTAGCTATGGAGGCTCCGTGGCCAAAGGGTAGAACGCCTCACTCCTGATCTGAAGGTAATGGGTTCGAGGTTTCACCATGGACATCACTATCCATTTAATAGACCTGGTACTGGGTAATAACCCGGGCAGCAGCCATCGAGAGTGGTTGACATAACCCAGGCAGCAGCCATCGGGAGTGGTTGACATAACCCAGGCAGCAGCCATCGAGAGTGGTTGACATAACATCAATAAGTGCTTCACAATCGCTGTAAAATAAATAATTTAGATTCATTGTCTCCTCCGACAGTTGAGATGACATCTTAAATACAGGCTTATGTAATGTATATAATTATTTCATTCAATTTCTCTGATTTAATGTTTTTTATAGATAGTGTAGAAAAGTCACTCGGCTCGCTACTGATTCCTGTTGGGAAGTTGTCCATTGCCTACATAAGACTTGATCATGAACTACCCCACTAACGGTTGTATACTTGTTTTACTGAAAATGAGAATGAACATGGAAGGAACAGGGACTTTTTATACTGAAACTATGAAATTATTAAGATTGGGTCTGGGGGTAAGGGACTGGCCATCGAGAATACAAGACAGGCCTCACGACATTAGTACAATGTAGTTTGATGTCATGCCAACCAGTTCACGTAATGTGGAGGGAAAAGGTGTTTAATCCCTTCCTTCCAATATTACCTAACCCCAAGGTATCACTGTATCTCGGTTCAAAGTCATGAAACTGACTTTGGAAACCAGCCTCAGAAAACATCCGCTTGTCATTGATCAATTCCAAGACCGCACTCAGGACCTACCCATAAGATGATTCAGCTTTGAGAAAACTCCAATCAACATGTGCCGTAAAAATATCAAAATTTTACGTTTCAATAAGGTGGATGTGTAGCTCACTGTTTGGCAAGTTTTGAGTTTTAATTATACCTTACTCCGTGTGATTTTGTTCATTTTCAATTGATTGACGCATTATTCACTTCATTTAACTTCTCACCAGCAAACATAAATACTTTACATATAAAAGGACAATGGGTCTTTATGTTAACAAACTTTTGAAATAGTATCGCTAATGAACGAATAATAGAAGCTGTATAAAGTATCGCTTTCATGGACAGAGTGCTCCATCAATTAACAACACGTAGTCATTTCCCAGTCAATTAATTTACACGTATAGTATTATACACGTATTTCATAACAATCTGTGGTTCATTTAAGAAATACTATGATGGTTTGTGTATAAAACACAATGCCTTTTTTTAATGAGCAATAAAACATTATTTTTTCTGTATGAAAGCAAAACTGGTGATTAATACTGTATAGATGAAAATCTTTCCCTAACAAAAAACCCAAATCGAAAGTTAAAAAATTCCGACCTGAAGTGACGCGTTTGGTATAAATAATATGAAATCGATATTTTTCAACAATTTATTGAAATGTCTATTTAGCTGCAGTGTAATCTTTCCAAACCACCGTTCTCTAGAGCATCCACCTCTTTGAAAACACTATCAGCTTTTATGGAAGAAAATTTAACCTCTATAAAACGACCACTTCTTATCAACAACAAAACGTGTCATCTTCACACGGATGTTTCTCCATCAGGTTACATTGTATACTCGTAAAGCTTCTCACTACATCTGTCATTGAGGTTACACTGTATACTCGTAAAGCTTCTCACTACATCTGTCATTGAGGTTACACTGTATACTCGTAAAGCTTCTCACTACATCTGTCATTGAGGTTACACTGTATACTCGTAAAGCTTCTCACTACATCTGTCATTGAGGTTACACGGTATGCTCGTAAAGCTTCTCACTACATCTGTCATTGAGGTTACACTGTATACTCGTAAAGGTTCTCACTACATCTGTCATTGAGGTTACACTGTATACTCGTAAAGCTTCTCACTACATCTGTCATTGAGGTTACACTGTATACACGTAAAGCTTCTCACCACATCTGTCATTGAGGTAACATTTTATACTCGTAAAGCTTCTCACCACATCTGTCATTGAAGTTACATTGTATACTCGTAAAGCTTCTCACTACATCTGTCATTGAAGTTACATTGTATACTCGTAAAGCTTCTCACCACATCTGTCATTGAGGTTACACTGTATACTCGTAAAGCTTCTCACTACATCTGTCATTGAGGTTACACTAAATACTCGTAAAGCTTCTCACTACATCTGTCATTGAGGTTACATTGTATACTCGTAAAGCTTCTCACTACATCTGTCATTGAGGTTACACTGTATACTCGTAAAGCTTCTCACTACATCTGTCATTGAGGTTACACTGTATACACGTAAAGCTTCTCACCACATCTGTCATTGAGGTTACATTGTATACTCGTAAAGCTTCTCACTACATCTGTCATTGAGGTTACATTGTATACTCGTAAAGCTTCTCACCACATCTGTCATTGAGGTTACATTGTATACTCGTAAAGCCTCTCACTACATCTGTCATTGAGGTTACATTGTATACTCGTAAAGCTTCTCACTACATCTGTCATTGAGGTTACACGGTATACTCGTAAAGCTTCTCACTACATCTGTCATTGAGGTTACACTGTATACTCGTAAAGGTTCTCACTACATCTGTCATTGAAGTTACTCTGTATACTCGTAAAGCTTCTCACTACATCTGTCATTGAGGTTACATTGTATACTCGTAAAGCTTCTCACCACATCTGTCATTGAGGTTACATTGTGTACTCGTAAAGCTTCTCACTACATCTGTCATTGAGGTTACATTGTATACTCGTAAAGCTTCTCACTACATCTGTCATTTATAGATATACATGTACATGTACATGTATTAATCTGCATCTATTGCCATGACCTCAGCCTACAGAAAGTGTAAGAATGTCAAACGGACCCATCGAAGCTGAAGACCTGCAGTGAACAACCAATCCTCCGTTTATAAATCTGTAATGTTATACCATTATATTCCTATCAGAACAAGGAGTATTGCATCATAGCCTGTGTTGAGCAAGCACGTGTAGAGAAGGGCCATTGTTACACTGGGTTGGTCTTTATATACAGAGGTTGATGCAGGATGAAATAAAGTAATTATAGTGTCTCGTCTCCCTCCCTAGTTTAAGGGTCAGCCATTTCTGACTTATGAAGCATATGTTTTCTGAGCACATCCCGATTCATATCATTTAATGCCAGGCACCAGACAATTAGACAGATGGTAACCATTGCTTAACTAGCTGGTGTCTAACCAACTGGGATGGTAACCTTCGACCTCTTGCTCCCAAGGCGGATGCCTAAATCACTCGGCCACGCTAGACGCTTTTATATTGCGTTCGTTTTCAAATTCGGCCAAAAATGACAACTGATAATATATGTGTTTTTCTAACACTCGTTTCTCTTATTTTTCAGGAACTTTTTTAACCCATCAGTGACTAGAATTCTCACCGTGGAATATATTCAGTAACATCACTCGTTATGTCTTTATTCAACGTTTGAATCGTCCAAGTGTGAATTAAATATAGTGCTTGGTTGAAAATCGGTGCTTATGTCTAAATTACATATTTTTGTAAAAAAGAGCTTGTTAAATAGTTGTGAAATATTTAATTAATAGTGGATACCTTGTTGTAAAAATTTAGTTCTGAAATTGATGGTGGATTTCGTGAATCACGTGTTTGAAAAAATGCTTGCTTGGAATTTAAAGTGTATGCGAATGGAGAGTTTATTGTGAGTGTATTATACTGGAACATGGATACTTGGATTAATTGCTGTCAATTTAATAAGGTAAGACATTAATGTTTTAATCATCAAACGTTTACTGAAATACAATGTAGTTCATTTAGTTAAAAATATTTGTACTTGTCACGTGGCTGCTAAAACTCTTCGTGCGTGCAATTTATTATTGTACTCAACACAATAAAGACGTACCTTCTTAACGCATATCGCGCGTTGACATTTGAGGATGAAAAGTTGCCCTGAATAATTTCCCATTGAATTAAAACATTCATATTGCTGTTATCAGATTTGATCTCTGTGTTTTAATTTCTTCTTCCAATTGTCATTAGGTAATGTTTTATCTAGGAATAAAATATTGATGGTCATTATATTGTGCGTTTCTTATAGAGTTGGGTATACTTTTTCAGATCACATACATTAGTATTGCATTGAATCAATTTATACTTTTTCAGATCACATACATTAGTATTGCATTGAATCAATTTATACTTTTTCAGATCACATACATTAGTATTGCATTGAATCAATTTAATTGATGAAAGGAGAAGATCGAAGCAATTTTGCATTCATCCATTTGCATTGCCATTTAGGGCAGGAAATTATCAGTGAATCACAAATACTTATTCCGTTTACTTGGAGAAAACATAATTAAGATGTAATATTTGACATGGCCTCAGACTTATAAAACACTTGGTACGAGTATCAAAATGTATCCAATATGTCTTTTTATGATAATATCGATTTTGAAATGACAAATATTACATTTTTTCCAAATAACAAGGCGTCTTAATCCTGAACTTTGAGAACAACATTCAGTTTTAGTTGCTTCAAGTAAATAGACCTTCAATTACAGTCGTCCCGCTATAATGAGATATTTAATACTATATATATGTAAGATGCAAGTAAATGCCTTCTTTGCATAAGTTCATGTAGAATAACTTGTATCTATCTCACGTTTGAATCTGCTTGTCAAGATGTGAAAGGCAAACAAGTGCGACTGCTTCTGTTTATATATATTGTACTCGTATGTGTTCATTGCTTGGGGTATTCTTTATCAGAGGAGGTCTTTCTTTAGAGGTGGTATTTATTGAAAGGTGACCTTTATTAGGAAATATTGTTTAATTCGAGGCATTTTGTACTTCGATTTAGTCTTTTTTGAAAACAGACATTATCTTGAGGTGTTCATTATTTTGAGGTATTCTTTATTTGGAGACATCGTTTATTTAGAGATGGTCTTTATATTGAGGTATTGATTATTTGTTAGTATCGTTTGTACAGAGGTATTCCTTATTTGGAGACATCGTTTATTCAGAGGTGGTCTTTATATTGAGGTATTGATTATTTGTTAGTATCGTTTGTACAGAGGTATTCCTTATTTGGAGACATCGTTTATTTAGAGGTGGTCTTTATATTGAGGTATTGATTATTTGTAAGTATCGTTTGTACAGAGGTATTCCTTATTTGGAGACATCGTTTATTTAGAGGTGGTCTTTATATTGAGGTATTGATTATTTGTTAGTATCGTTTGTACAGAGGTATTCCTTATTTGGAGACATCGTTTATTCAGAGATGGTCTTTATATTGAGGTGATGATTATTTGTTAGTATCGTTTGTACAGAGGTATTCCTTATTTGGAGACATCGTTTATTTAGAGTTGGACTTTTACACGAGTTTGATTGACAAGAATGTAGAGAGTTGACTGTTTAACGTATTTACATACACTCCGCTTTGTAAGGGCAAGTTTACATTGTGTTTGTGTTTATGCAATATTTTTACAATGGCGTCTTACCAAAAATCGTTGAATAGACTTAATGCGTAATTATCCTTACTTGGACTAATGGAAATATTTTTAGGCAATAAGGGTTTGTGTAGGATTTTGTAACTTCACACTAGTGTGAAAACTGTCTATTCGTCCATTTGTATAGAAAGCTTCCATTGTCGTCGGACAATATTACTGTCTCAATGATACCATAGTATGTACAGTGTTGTCATTTTGTTTGTGCGCAATTCATATACCGAGAGTTGTTAAAGCAAAAGAAAACGATGTGTATTTATATGTGTATACACTTACCCTAGTATTGCGTTCATATTGTGTTTCAACATAACAACAAAGTAAGGCACGCTTGTTCTTTCGTACACTGCAAGCGGTATATACACGTTTGTTTGTCCGTTTCATCATATACTCGTATATATAGAAATTGCACTTAGATTTGGAAAATGTATGTCTACGTTATTTTAACAAGTGCGTTTGATTGAGATACCCTAACGGTTTACTGAAAAGCCTCGGTCCAACTATTACTTGCCCGTGCAGGTTGTCTAAAAATCTGAAAGGTCTTAAACAAATAATCAGTCGATCCACCCCCACAAGTGAATCGTCGTACTGTGAACGTACCACGTGTCATGATGACTCTAGTGAATCGTCGTACTGTGAACGTACCACGTGTCATGATGACTCTAGTGAATCGTCGTACTGTGAACGTACCACGTGTCATGATGACTCTAGTTAATCGTCGTACTGTGAACGTACCACGTGTCATGATGACTCTAGTGAATCGTCGTACTGTGAACGTACCACGTGTCATGATGACTCTAGTGAATCGTTGTACTGTGAACGTACCACGTGTCAGGATGGCTCTAGGGAGACGTTGTACGCACGGTGACTGTAAATGTACGTAAAGTCATGAACGGATATTAGAATGCTAGCGGTACTCGGTGCGTAATTATAACTCAAACAATAAAAACACATTTCTATGTACATCAAAGTTGGTAGTCTATGTACCGAACGTACATCAGCAATCATATTTATTTTGTCAGAATCAATATCTATGTTACAATTACTTCTTGCAATTCCTATTAATTAGTCTCCGATCTAGAAATAAACATATCACTTAGTAGTGATCTTCATTTTTTATTGGTAATAGATAGCATGTAAAGATCGTTAGAAAGTGAAATACAATTTAGTAATAAATACGTCTCAGTCACCCTGCATAACATTTTACATACTGGAGTGTTTGTTTGTACATCGAAAGAAATATGTTTAATTGAAAACGACACCACTCGATTACTACACTCGCCCACTTCCTAAATGCAGCTGACTGTCATAATATATACATTTGGCATTATGTGTTTGTTTTCAACCATAGTTGGCCGGATAATTGACTGGCTTGTCCTAGATATGGTTTTCTGGCGAGGTACAGAATATGAAAGGTGCAACCTATTGTTCGTAGGGTGTTCTACACGTGTATTGTATCAATGTTTTATATCGTTAATTTGATTGCTGTTACGAGTCGCAACTTTAAGAAAGTATGGATTTTTTATATAGTTTGATGACGAGGTAATAAAATAAGTTGATCATAATTCTGGAGATACTGATACGGCCTTGTAATTCCTTTGAAAGCCTATGCCAATGGAACCTAAGAATATATTCAATTAAAAAAGAAGAGCAACCGGCAACATTTACAAAACCGAGTTCTCATGGCATACTTCTACACACGATAGGTTGAAGTACGCACAGCCTGGGAGGGACACACACACAGTACCAAACGGATCAGGAGGTACACACTCAACCAACAAACAAAGCTGTATAAAATGGCTACATTATACCATGGAAACCACAGACATATGCCTAGAGCAAGTATAAAATGGCTGCACGATACCATGGAAACCACAGACATATGCCTAGAGCAAGTTCTTTATTGCTAAAGGGGTTGATCATTTTTACGTTTTATCTTTAAACTTCGATTATTATCATTGTTGTACTGTTAATCATTTATCAAACTTTAATAATTATAACTTAGTCTGTGACTCCATGTATACATGTATTACTATTTATCACCTGAGTTTCTTTTGAACTGACCTTGGCACCGCCCAAATGCGGGGATCTGATTATACATGCCCAACGTTCATGTCACCTTGGCACCGCCCAAATGCGGGGATCTGATTATACATGCCCAACGTTCATGTCACCTTGGCACCGCCCAAATGCGGGGATCTGATTATACATGCCCAACGTTCATGTCACCTTGGCACCGCCCAAATGCGGGGATCTGATTATACATGCCCAACGTTCATGTCACCTTGGACCGACGGACTTGCACTAGTGGTATTGACGTGTTTTTCCAAACCACGATACATCCATTTACTGTGCATCCTGGTGTGCAAACAAATCATAGAGAATGATCGTTCGGTAACCCCACTTTTGCAATGACATATCATTTTCCACAGAAAAAAAACGTATATTGAAATGTATACCCATATTGCAAAAGGCATTTTACCATCAAAGGAAATATTTAAGCATTAGCTTTAAATACCAGATATCTTGACTTGCAATGAAAGCTGTTTATTTCCAATCACACCCAACTTGCTGTATTATGAATCATTCTTTCATATTTCTAAAGGACCGCATTAAATTAGTATGAAGTAACAACGCCATGTGGATATTCTAAATGAACACCGTTACTATAAATAGCTCTCTTTTATTTTTCTTTTCTTCTAAAAGTCATTCATCGTGCGCAAATCGATACGCGATATGATTATCAAATTTTGTATACATTCAAAAGTTATATTCATTCTTTATTCTTTGCACTTTATAACTGAAGATATCTCCTTTTCCTTCATACTGAATGCAGGTTGATACAAAACCGTCTATAGGAACTGAAAATGTCCATTCATTTCACTCTCTGAAATACCTTTCACAATTGAAAATCCCCTTTGAATTTCGTCTCAGGCGACTTTACAGAATCTAAATCGTTGGCATTTGTTTTGCGCCAAACCCGTCGTCACAGACGGTCTTCAATAGCTTTTCACTATTCACACGAGCTGTGAAACTCTTTTGAATGAAATTCTTAATAAAACAGAAAAAAACACCATAGTTGTTAATAATGATCCGTATTGGTGAAGTTTTGTAGTTTTTGTCGAGAAACGCGAGTGGATATAAAGGAATGGCATAAAACATTGAA
Source organism: Mactromeris polynyma (assembly GCA_032209605.1). Lineage (NCBI taxonomy): Eukaryota > Metazoa > Mollusca > Bivalvia > Venerida > Mactridae > Mactromeris > Mactromeris polynyma. Next base: position 27,232,921 of record JASFXZ010000001.1, read on the forward strand.
TGGACGAAGTGAAAGAAGTATAGAATACTATTCAGTGTCCATCTCAATAAATGTTTTCTTTAGCCGAAGAATTGTACAAACTAAAGGCCATATGTTTCTCTGTAGATTCTCTACGCGTAACTGGAACATTGAACATTAGATAGTCGGTGTCTAGATGCGACAGAGGTCCAAGACCGATATGACTGGTGTTCTGAGGGTCATACGAATAGAAAGTGAAAGTATAGTACCTAATGGGAATTACTGTAAATAAGTTCCGACACTTTGTGTATTCTTTTTGTATTTATTTCAATTCTCTTATCGGAATATTAAAGCACAATATGGAATTGCCAGCTACAGGATTTAAATCATTTTGAGTAAGTTGTTTTATAGTTTGTTGACAAGAAAATTTATATGTATGATAGGATCAAACAAATGGAAAATCGTGTGTGTATGCACGTAATTTTATGATTTAGAATACATTAGTTCGATAATAAGCTGAAGAATGTTTGAATAATGTTTGTATGTTTTATATGTACCATACTATTATATTAAACCACTGAACTTCAGTTTGATGTTGTTATCGTAATCACGAATCTCGGCGACAACATCAACTGCATTTCGTCTACATCATCGTCATCAATGTGGTCATCAGGAACATCACTAGCATCACGACACCATCACAATGTTACCACTAAGGCGACGATCACCAACTCATTCCCGACATCATTATAATTAACATTACAAAATCATCATCATCGCTGTTGTCGTCATCTTTATAATTATCTGTTATTACATTTGTATCTGCATCATCGTCACCATTGTCATTCTTTGATATTCCAGTGTCTATTTTACTTTCATCATCACTATTTTATCCATTTTTATCTTCATAATATTGTTGAATCTATGTATCACCACCCCACTACCACATCAATTGTCATCATCGTTATCATCATCAGTCTTATTGGAATTATTAACTTGATGTTTATGTAATTTACACTTTGTCAGTTCACAGTGACACGCACAAGGTAAAATCCTTGTCTATCGTTAACGCAGCTGAAACCGGTTTCATTTAATTTCACACTGCTTCATTTACACAATGCGTGTAAACAAAAATAGTACTCATGAAAATAAGATACATAGCTGGCAAGTACGTCGTTGTGCTTTTGACACAATCTTAAACTTATTGTTTGATGCTTTGGACGAAAAATAAGATACTTAATACAATTAGTATTATAACAAATGTCAAAATCGTATTTGTATTTGCTTTTATTGATCGCTATAACGGCAAACCTTTTATCACATATTTTCTATAAAACCGTTCCAATGTTTAAAAAATCTGTTGGTTCAAATTTCTAAATAATTTGAAAAACATGTTAGTATTGGTTGCAACTAAAGAGACATATTGGCATTTGTTACATTATTGGTTTGTTTGTGGTACAATGACTGTCCAAAGTTGGTCTCGATACAAATAGGTTTGCCTCGTCTGTTATGGCTTCTTTCCGTTTTAAAACATATGAATGAAAATCTGGCAACCCATCCCAAAAATGTTCTTATAAGTGTATCACAACCAAAAGTTAAAATTAAGGATGGCCTTTTCAACGAATACAATACAAGTGAATTGCTTTATACAGATATACCGAAATTGTTCTGATTCGTTAAGTTTCGTTTGTTACCAAGCAGTCACACACAGTAAGTATGCAGCGTCATTCTAGATACAGCATATGGATGTGCATGTTATAAATTAATATTATGAGCAAATGGATACATTTGATCTTTCAATTTTGAACTTGTTTAATCCTTTGAAACGTTATCTTCTGATACCTGAAACGACTGGTTATTCCCTTTCGTTTGTAACCTAGGCCACTCAAAATCATTCGTTTGTTTGCGGTACCCCGACTGATCCTCACAAATTGGCCCAGCTCATATTTTGGCCTCGGCCGCGCATGATTTTTCTTGCCGTTTTCCTCGTTACACGAAGGCCTGTGGAATAACAGACCCATAAACCCACACAAATAATGCAGGTCGGGATACAACAAACGATTGATTAAAGACGGCCATAAAATGTATACATTTATAAAACTACTACTACATGTATAATTTTTCTACATTTTGTTTCAATTGTATCTAAAAAGTATCATATTACTTTGATGACTGTAATTTCATTCGAACTTTCGTGTATTCACTATTTACCTTATTTGTACAATATGTCTCCTTTCGTATTTCAAGATCCGCGGGTTATCTCTACATTACTTCATCCACACATGGCGCAGTATTACAGACGAACACCAATTTTCTTGTCAAACAACCGCCCCTTGTTGCCGAAGGGGACGTGTTTTATCAAATGGCTGCAGCATATAGAAAGATGGGCTTTAAGCGCAACACTATCACTCGTCAAATACGTAGTGTCAATCATTTGTGATAAAGGCCACTTTCCTACATCACTTCAGCATCTCCAAATTGGTTCATTTAGGTTCTAAAAACACACAAAATCCATATTTATGGCAGGTCGGTACAATTGTTGAATACTTTTGTTTTAAACATATCGATGTCAATACGGTTGGACGATCAATGCACATGTACCACAAATATATAGTTTGTGTGTCCTTTATATACGGGGGTCCACTGACCTGACAAGTGTTGGGTTTAACCTATGACATCGTTCGTCGCTACCACCTGACAACTTGCCCACATGAATCAGAGGATGAATGACTTTTTATGTATTATTACCTGTCAGATGCCAAGAATATTTTAAACCCACATCGTTTCCTCAGACCCCACCATTCCGTCCATTTCATTTCATCGTATTTGCCAGGTGTCTCGTGCGTATAAACTGGCTAGAAAGTATAAACTTTCGGTTGATATCATTCTTGTCAGGTCGATAAATCCTTATATCGACCTTGTTATGAGGCAATACATTTTTGTAATTCTATTTTATCGTATAAATGAATGACGGTCACTTAATCATTTTATGTACCAGATGTTTTGAACCGTACAGTGGAAGCACACGTGGCTCGATAATCAGACACGGTAGTGATGTTAGTGATGAAGGAGGTAACCGTACAGTGGAAGCACACGTGGCTAGATAATCAGACACGGTAGTGATGTTAGTGATGAAGGAGGTAACCGTACAGTGGAAGCACACGTGGCTAGATAATCAGACACGGTAGTGATGTTAGTGATGAAGGAGGCAACCGTACTTGCATGGTGCACTATTAAGATATTGTAGGATGCTCAGTGATGAAGGAGGCAACCGTACTTGCATGGTGCACTATTAAGATATTGTAGGATGCTGAGTGATGAAGGAGGTAACCGTACTTGCATGGTGCACTATTAAGATATTGTAGGATGCTCAGTGATGAAGGAGGTAACCGTACTTGCATGGTGCACTATTAAGATATTGTAGGATGCTCAGTGATGAAGGAGGCAACCGTACTTGCATGGTGCACTATTAAGATATTGTAGGATGCTCAGTGATGAAGGAGGCAACCGTACTTGCATGGTGCACCATTAAGATATTGTAGGATGCTCAGTGATGAAGGAGGCAACCGTACTTGCATGGTGCACTATTAAGATATTGTAGGATGCTCAGTGATGAAGGAGGTAACCGTACTTGCATGGTGCACTATTAAGATATTGTAGGATGCTCAGTGATGAAGGAGGCAACCGTACTTGCATGGTGCACCATTAAGATATTGTAGGATGCTCAGTGATGAAGGAGGTAACCGTACTTGCATGGTGCACTATTAAGATATTGTAGGATGCTCAGTGATGAAGGAGGCAACCGTACTTGCATGGTGCACTACTAAGATATTGTAGGATGCTCAGTGATGAAGGAGGTAACCGTACTTGCATGGTGCACTATTAAGATATTGTAGGATGCTCAGTGATGAAGGAGGCAACCGTACTTGCATGGTGCACTATTAAGATATTGTAGGATGTTCAGGAATGTTTTGGATAAAACATCGAATTGATATCATTTTGGACTTCACATCTTTATATTTGTTTTAAATTGCGAGACGACATTACACATAGAAGCAACTGTCTCAGACTTGTTTTAATAACAGTTTATGAAATATAAACCTCGTCATTTAATCACATTAATAAAATCTTTTCTCTAATTGCCCCTATTGAGCAAGCTCCGTATTTTCAATCAAATATCGATTTGAAGTGAGGTAATTTTGTTATAAAATCGATCCCTTGGTTTTAATGGCCCTGTTATGCCATTGTTTAGCATCCTTCAACAAGAGAGCCACATTGTTTAGTTTCTGATCGCCGATTGCAGCGGAACAATGCTTCGTTTGGTCTCACGTCACCGCCGTTTTTGTTCCCCCATAGACGGCTTTTATTTCGCGATGTCGATTTTTTCTATGCGTGTTCTATTCATAGTCATTTGAGAACCTGCACGTATATCATTTGCCTCCGTCAATATTCTATATCCAACATTGTAACATTGTATTGCAGTCAAGTTGATTGACGCTTTTGTATATGAATAAACGGAATCTGGGTTGATTTACACTCGATGCAGACTTTTTAATATGTTACCGACACATACTATTGTAACCGGAAATAACGAATGCGCGCGCATTTTTATAGATCTGCCTTTCTATGTACTATAAAACATGAAATACGTTTCTAATCAATAAAGAATCTTTTTCGTCCGTTCTAATACAACAACATCATCATTCTGTTTACAAAACGGAACTTCCTGTAAATATATGCGGCTCGTGTCCAGCATGCCATTTCCTATGTATGTTTTTGTGTCTTAGTAATGTTAAAGAATCGTCCAGGATACTGATATATGAAAATCGTTACATTTATTTGATAAACAAGTTGATTAAGTGGTAAGAGAACATCGCCAAGTTATATAAGTTGGTTGTTGTAGGTCTGTACTCAGTTAGTGACAAAATGATGATAAATTATTCTGGAATAAACGAGTAAATGGAGGAATGTTGAATGCGAGTAGGCTCTAGAAACTTATGGTTCGAACTTTGTGAAGATACTCTGAAATTGTATGTACTCCCGAATGCTTTTTTACTTTCATCGCATTGAACCAGAGATATGTAACTCTTTCCCCATGTTGTTGAGTCATGGTTCACGTTTGAGTGAAATGGGATTGTTTTCTTTAAAATATAGCAGCCAAAAATGAGGAAAGGCCATAAAGCTTTAAATTTTCATAAAAGACCCAGTTTCAATGATTAAATTCCCGCCGACAATTTATATATAGTGTTTCAATATTCCAATATATCTTGTTTTATTTTATTTTAATGTGTTACTTGATATTAACAACAGTGTTGAACAAGTTGTAAATTGTTTTTAAACACCGCTTGACGTCACATACGTGTTCAACGGTTTGATAACCATGACATTGTATTACAACGGGTATATTATTTTGTAACAAGCGGTGTCGCAGTTTTTACTACAAAACGTTTGAATGAGACCGTTAACGTCATTGAATGGCGGCAATATTTGTAAATTTTCATTGTAAATGTTGATGTCATCACCCGATTATTTCACGGATAACTTGTTTCAATACATGTACCTGTCATTACTCTACATACCAAGGGAGACTATTCGGTCAGAAATTTGTTCCTGGGTTTTAGTCGCGGAAGAGTTAATTCCCTTGAAATAATAAATAGCTTCAAATGCCACTGGGCATACGCTTATAAAATCGAGAATTGAGACCAGTCTCAGTATGCAGTCTTACTGTTGTTTTGTTTAAAATTGAGCTCTGAAACAACCAATCAGATGGCTGCGTTTTAAAAACGACTGCTGACCATAACGACAGTTTAAAATACTGCGGTGTTGATAAGTTTGTTTTTTGCAAGTCGTTCCTGAAGTTGTCTTTTCTAAATTATTCGGTTTCCATAATTTGATTAAATGTCGACGAGTGAACAATGATAATATTCAAACTGTGGCTGATATAACGGTTGATTTCTCCAACGTTTAATGATTCATTGTTCCCCAAACGTCTGTCTTTCATAGAGATCATTGAAAACATTAACTAACATCTACTACATATGTAATGTATTAGATTAGAAAAATAATTATTAATACTTTTCCAGGACCATCTGCCCTCCTTGGAGCAGAGTTGTGTAAATAGCCTAGATAACAGGCAATAACGAGCTAGGTTCGAACCATACTCGGTATGGCGACACATCTAGATAACAGACAATAACGAGCTAGGTTCGAACCATACTCGGTATGACGACACATCTAGATAACAGGCAATAACGAGCTAGGTTCGAACCATACTCGGTATGGCGACACATCTAGATAACAGGCAATAACGAGCTAGGTTCGAACCATACTCGGTATGACGACACATCTAGATAACAGGTAATAACGAGCTAGGTTCGAACCATACTCGGTATGGCGACACATCTAGATAACAGGCAATAACGAGCTAGGTTCGAACCATACTCGGTATGACGACACATCTAGATAACAGGTAATAACGAGCTAGGTTCGAACCATACTCGGTATGGCGACACATCTAGATAACAGGTAATAACGAGCTAGGTTCGAACCATACTCGGTATGACGACACATGTTCTCAATCTGAGACTTCTTGCATCTAAATATGTGCATATCAGCGTGCCAAATGCGTACTTTAAATTAGGTAAACATGTTTTATGTTTGAAGCCAAAACAACAATGGATCTTACGTGCTTTCATTACTCTGTCCTTCAGGCAAATAAAACTATCAAGAGGTCAATAGTTTGTTTCCTATTTAAATCTACAGATGGCAGAACTAACGAAGTTTACCATACGTTTACTGCAATGGACCGACTCAACAAGAAATACAAACAAGGGTTTTTAATCATCTACACAGACTGTGTCCGGCCAGAAGTGCATCTCGCCACTGTGTGTCAGCTGTGTACGGCGAGCAGTGCATCTCACCACTGTGTGTCAGCTGTGTACGGCGAGCAATGCATCTCGCCACTGTGTGTCAGCTGTGTACGGCGAGCAGTGCATCTCGCCACTGTGTGTCAGCTGTGTACGCTGAGCAGTACATCTCGCCACTGTGTGTCAACTGTGTACGATGAGCAGTGCATCACGCCATTGTGTGTCAGCTGTATACGCTGAGCAGTGCATCAAGCCACTGTGTGTCAGCTGTGTACGGCGAGCAATGCATCTCGCCACTGTGTGTCACCTGTGTACAGCGAGCAGTGCATCTCGCCACTGTGTGTCACCTGTGTACAGCGAGCAGTTCATCTCGCCACTGTCTGTCAGCTGTGTACGGCGAGCAGTGCATCTCGCCACTGTGTGTCAGTTGTATACAGCGAGCAGTGCATCTCTCCACTGTGTGTCACCTGTGTACGCTGAGCAGTACATCTCGCCACTGTGTGTCACCTGTGTACGGTGAGCAGTGCATCTCGCCACTGTGTGTAAGCTGTATATGCTGAGCAGTGCATCTCGCCACTGTGTGTCACCTGTGTACAGAGAGCAGTGCATCTCGCCACTGTGTGTCACCTGTGTACGCTGAGCAGTGCATCTCGCCACTGTGTGTCACCTGTGTACGGTGAGCAGTGCATCTCGCCACTGTGTGTAAGCTGTATATGCTGAGCAGTGCATCTCGCCACTGTGTGTCACCTTTGTACGGTGAGCAGTGCATCTCGCCTCTGTGTGTAAGCTGTATATGCTGAGCAGTGCATCTCGCCACTGTGTGTCACCTTTGTACGGCGAGCAGTGCATCTCGCCACTGTGTGTCACCTGTGTACGGTGAGCAGTGCATCTCGCCACTGTGTGTCACCTGTGTACGGTGATCAGTGCATCTCGCCACTGTGTGTTACCTGTGTACGCTGAGCAGTGCATCTCGCCACTGTGTGTCACCTGTGTACGGCGAGCAGTGCATCACGCCACTGTGTGCCAGCTGTGTACGGCGAGCAGTGCATCACGCCACTGTGTGCCAGCTGTGTACGGCGAGCAGTGCATCTCGCCACTGTGTGCCAGCTGTGTACGGCGAGCAGTACATCACGCCACTGTCTGTCAGCTGTGTACGGCGAGCAGTACATCACGCCACAGTCCGTCTGTCACCTGTGTACGGCGAGCAGTGTATCTATCCACTGTGTATCAGCTGATAGTAGACAATGGAACTCATATAATGTATCATTTGACAGCGACACGTTTGTCTGTCTGGTTGGAGTTAGAGTCATGGATATGGAACAGAATGACAGAGCAATGGTGTAGACAGATTGATAGATTTATTTCAACATAAAATGTACAATTTACAAGGCAATACAAAATTAAGACATACCTTAGTGAAAACAATATGTACGAATTAATAAAGTCATATCAATCAACATTATATGTTAAGGATAACGCGTTGTTACTTAAACTCTTATTTCCATTGTGGTCCTTAATGTCAGGATTTATTAGTTCTTGAGCATACTTTCATGTAGATTATTACGCATGGTTCTATTGTGAGTCATTTATTGTACAGTATGCAACCTGTCGCAGCTAGTGTACATGACTACTCCATTACGGGAGATCACACAGCTCAGCTAGGTCTACAATGTTCGGGCGATCACACAGCTCAGCTATGTATACAATGTGTGCACGTTCTTTGCTCTTAAACATGTATCTGGTCCTGTCCATCTGAACGTAAAACATTTGAGGCTGGCTTCATCCAGGGTCATTGCTACAGTGACGGTTATATCTTTAATACGAACAATTGCAATGTATTACCGATTCAAACAATCTTGTTTTATCATGCTATGCACGGACGAAACCTCCTTGCTAAAATTGGAAGTTTTTTTAAATTTAAAGATGCTGTATTACAAACTACTATTTACGACAAATACAGAGGGATACATTATTAGTGAAAGGTTTAAAAAAGCATGTTGATGTATATTTTAACTTTGTGAACTATATACCTTTCATGTTTGTTTACGTTAAAAATTAACAAAACAATACGAGCATAATATTACTTTAAGGGAACTTGAAGATACATTTACACTTGGTCTAGAACAGGATCGAACAAGCACTGTCCATTACAATCACGTTCAAGTTTCGTCTTGGTTATGGTTACTTGTGTTCAAATTGTTGAATTAGCTTTAACCTACAAAACAACTTAGAATATAGTGTATTGCAGGATAGTTATACCTGAAGTCATTAAACAAGGCTTAGATGTTTGTTCTTGGTTTTTAACAGTATACAGTTATTTCATGGTTATTTGGGTAACAGTCAGAAATGTTGTCCCGAGGTGGAGGGGATGACATCTGAACTGTTGCCCGAGGCCGATAGCAACAGTTCAGAATGTCTTCCTGACACCAAGGGACAACAGTTTTGACTGTTACCCAAATAACCATGAAATAAATATTTTATTACCTGATCAAAATCGCGAATCGAATACGGAAACAATCGAACGTTAATGTTATGCCGTCTAAAAACAAAATTTGGAAATTCCAATGACTTCATAGTGCCAGAGGGAAACAGTTCATACTGTTGACCGGGGAATAGTTCATTCCAAGACAAATTGATAGCTTTCATGTAAAACAGCAACAAATAACAGATTTGTATTTATATAAGGAATCAGGTAATAATTTGATTTATTCAGCGATTACGAATGTTATGTCGTTATTTCATTTATATGATAAATTGTGAATTCACAGTCCAATGGTACAAAAATAGCTCCTTTACCACGACACAGCGGTCATAACTGTCTTGTAATTATGACGTGACATCGTTTGTTAATTTGCCTGTGAATCGTCGAATATAATAATTGGTTTTATTAATCGTTAGTGACGTTGTTTGAGCCTTGTATACATATCGCGATATCACTGTACAACGCCTTTATTTTGCTTTTCCAATGCGTCGATGCGTGATGTAACCACTTGGTTTTTGACGTCATTATTGCTAATGCTGACAGTCGAATATGCCTGCATTCGGAACATCAAATCGAGAGAAAAGCTTTGACGGCGAAGGTTTAACTGAGTATATCTTTAACAATCAGCAAAGAAATAAGTTACCTTGATTTGAAGTTCCGGATTACTACAGATTCGACTGTCTGCAGTATCAAAACTATCACCACAAACCTCGAAATTACGAGTCATTAACATGTTTCTGGCTCAAGAACTGGTGGTGGAGGAATGACTGATAGCCTTGTGAAAATGTATATAAATAGTCGTATTCATTTCGCACTGATCGTTCAGCGGTACTTCTCAGTAGTACTAAGGCAACTGAATTTATTACTGATCTATCACTGTTTATTCAATAATTAGAGGGAGGAAGTCATTATATAGATAGATATATTTATTCACATATAGAACACTGAAAATGGTTTAACAAAGCAGCAATAATTATTTTTACAGTAATAAGCAGCGTGACAAATGACGAAAAGCATGTAATTTGGGTTTGTGAATTTTAGAAATTTAATTATTTCGAGATATAAATCATGTTTTTGTTTATTTGTTTTCTAAATAGTCATAACAGATTACAAATATTTTCCATGCGTTCGTTTACATGCGTTTTCGGGAGAGACAGTGTATGCAATATACCGCAAAATTATGGCATAGATTACATATTACGATTCTTAAACAAATCTACGTGTGTTTGCCCAGCTAACACATTTTAGGGGAAGTAATCGTTGATTGTCCGTGACACACAAATATTACAGTTGTTTCCCTTTTACCAATGAGAGCAATTGTGTAATAGAACGTACGACATAAAGTGACAGCATGTAACCAACCGTAATGTAGATTTAACACACGGACAGAAAAAGCCGAAAGGACGACTCAGTATTTTAAAAGACAGTCAAAGTATGGCTTATTCTATATTACTCTGATGTATATATTCTCCTGTCTCTTATAGTGTACCTGTGTGTTTGAATTCAAAGTTTTTACTATTCACTGAAATATTGATACATAGTTTTCGTATGCGTTAATCAGAATGTTCTTTCCTCGTTCATCCCTTTTGATATATTTGACCTGTAAGCAAATACTTGTCTCTCCAACTTCACCAACTCGTGTTTACACACATCTTCATAGAAACGTGTACGTATACCCTTTATTCACCATCACACTTGCCTCAGCAGTCCCGACAGATTTCTCTCCCTTCGTCTACTCGCTTTCATGTTGACAGAAACACATTTTGATGTATACACACTAACTGTGTTTAATGTTGAATATTTTTATTATTTCTATATTTTATCAATTAAGCAAAATTCTGTTACGCTTTGATTTTAACTAATTCGTTGTCGTCGTTGCTACGATCGAGTCTGTAGCAAAACATGTAAACAAGTGTACGTCTTTACTCGTAAAATGCTTTGAGCCGCAATGTTTCCCCAAAACATATTATTCTGTGTTAAAACTATAATCATTCACTTAAATTTTCTCAAATCTCACCGTGTGCAAGGTGATAATGATATAATCCCTTTAAGAGATTTAAAGAAGATTTGGGATATTTCTTGCCAAGTCACATAGTTGGTATTTTATTGCAAGATTTTCATACGAGCGCACCACGATACTTCATTAAAATATCTTTCAACTTGAAACTAATTCACAAACTTAATTTTAATTCTCACCATGAGGTCGCTATATTTTAACGGAAAAAACTGTAAGGAAATTTCCATAAATGAGTCTGGACGAAATACGACATGTCGTAAAAGTCATTCTACCGAAAACTGCCTCAAATCATAGCGTTAGTTTTGTATTTTCTGTTCAAGTATTATTTTCATCATAATGTTGACATTTATGATGTCAACATAATATTGAATTTGTGTTGCTATTAAAGACAACTGATTCGTCTGATGCTATCTATTTCCTCCGACTATTGCCATCATTTCTATTTACTTCTGTTATTATTTTATTATTATCATCTGATTATACTAATTATTATTGTTATCATTATTATTATGATATTATCAAATAACGACAAATTGAAAACATTCAATGCATCTCAGTCGATTTAGTCTGATGTACAAATTTACAAAAAAAAAATTGAAATATGCCGATGCGTATTTCAATTTTTTTTTAATTTTTAGCATATTTTAGTTATTTTATTTTATAAAGAAAATATACTTGACGATAAATTAAAAACATCAAACAGTGCCTCGTCAAACAGTGCCTCGTCAAACAGTGCCTCGTCAAACAGTGCCTGGTGCGGAATATAAAACATGTTTATTTTTATTATTCGCTTGTTTTTTATTTATCATTTACTATTGAATGATACAAGACTGAAATAAATGGCCAGCAAGAATAATGTTGCTTTAACATTGTAACATAGAACATTTATGTTTGCCGTTTACATAGTGTCACTTTATTCCCCCACAACAATGTATTTGTATTTCAATTCAAGTTGCATACATTGTGTAGAAGTTTGAAAGTTAATACGCCATGAATATCTCGTGTAAATATATCAACACTTTATTATTGCAGTTGTATGGTAAAATTGATTTTCTGTAGACAATACCTATGTGTACATAGAATTTTATGACACAATGATCTTATTATGCTACAGATTACAAAATGTAGTAGATTGGTGTCATTATGACTTTGATACGTTCCTCAACAATGCGCAAATACATATACATGTATAATTATTTGGTAAATATTTTTGTACGAAAAAAACGAACAGTTTGATATTAAATATATTTAAAAATATAGTATGTAGGAAATATTAATTTAATCAATTTGAAATAAATTGATATTTTATATATTTAGTATAGTTATAGCAATCACATTGATATTGTAACCATAATATAAAGCGTACAAATATATGTATTTTATAAAATGTGTAAAACAAGTGAGAGTAGCACGTAGAAGTCAACGTGCACATAAAAGAGCCCCGCCCTCAAGTCTCTACAAGACAATCAAAACTGGTAAATGGGTATAGTATAAGAAGCTTAAACATGGAAAAGGAAATTCTGGTTATTTTTTTTTTACTTTTGAAAGTTACGTTTTCATATTTTTGTGTAAATTACTGTTTGCATTAATTTGTGGATGTTTGGAGGGTGAACATATTGGCGATTTAGAATAAATTTAAATTATCCAGTTTTCCATCGTTTGTGATAGTCACCAAATATTGCTTCACTATAATACTCCTAGAGGGTACTGGAGTACATTGGTCAAATCGACAACAACACCTTGCAGTATGCAGTTATTCTTAAGGAACAAAATAAAATATTAAAGAATGGAAACAAGATATATTATGTTAATTAGCTTCTCACATGACAACATATATGTGTTTTAAAATGATTATCAAACATATTAAACACGTATTTTGTTTAGTAAAATCATTTGTTCGAACGATTATTGCTTCTAATGTTTTATTATAATTATTATTTCTGCTGAGATATTTCAAATTCTGGAATCGTTAGCAAAATACGTATAACATTATAAATATACAATATATGACTTCAGAAAATCGGCATAAAAATGTTTTAACATCACTTTCTATATAGATACATTGTGTCAGTGTGTATTTAAATGTGAGGTAATATTTCAGTGGCCTTTATATACATTCATGGCGACTCTAACGATAATATTTATCAGTGACTTAAAATTCTTAAATAAGTGCACGCAAAATTGTTTACTTATAGATAAAGTATTTATGTTGATTTCTATGTATGTCTATGTTCTTTGTCAACGTGTAATTGTGAGATGATTTCCACGCAGAACCAAGTATGAATATTAAGAATTTACTCGTTGAAAATTCCCAATTGTTCTGAAATCAGAAAAAAAATTTTTAATTTATTTATTTTTCAAATAAATTTTAGAAGTAATATATATATATATTATATATATAAAAGTATATAATACTCGCGTTCAATTTGATATTGACTGTTTGTTAAATAAAACGAATTATTCAGGGTTCAACACTGACTGTTCCAACCTGTTCAGTAGTCCGCAGAACTTGTGAATTTCAACATGAAGTAATTCTTCAGTAAATACGATGGTCCTCACTATAATGACCCATACTGACGTGAGGAGTGTTTCAAGAAGATTGAAATATTTACGTTTGAAAATACGTACAACACAAACACCATTATTTTGTGTCGAATATTGAACATAAAGTCCATTACAACTTGTACAGTCTGCTTGTCATAAGTTTCCTTTTTCTTCATTTAATTTCAATATTTGATTGTTTATGTTTGGAAAATCGACACGTCCAGCTGACTATTCAACTTGTAATATTATGTATATTGTAGTCCTGTATTTATACAGGTGAACACAGGTGGACACATGTGGACACAGGTCTACTGATCTAGTGTTAGTATGCAACCTTGTTATATCAAATAATGAAGCCTTATATTCCTTATTGAACAGTAAGTTTAGCATTACAATATATCCAATCATTAGATATAATACAAAATGTACGATTATATTACTCAGTCAATATTAAAGTACTGAAGAATTACTAGTAATGTTATATAATACGTGAGCCACAGTGAAGTTAAAACAACCCAGCATGCACAATTGTCACTGTATATGATAATGTACATAGGCTAAGCATCGACTGAGATCAATCTCTAGCCTACCATATATTTATCTTCATGTAAAGATAATTACTACATCAATTTGTTTGTTATTCCTCTAGCCCTTAATTTTATTGCAAATGACTAAAGGTATTGTTTATGCTTATATGCCAAAAGAATAATTAAAATCATAAAAAATATAATTATTATTTTAATTATTATTAATATTTTTGTGTTGACCAGTATAGTACTTGTATAAATATGTATTTAATAGATATATTCAGTTGTAATATTTTTAAAAATAATGAGAACATGTCGGTTAGTTAAAAAATATATTTCATGTTAAAAATAAGTCTTATATAGGTGCATTTAGTACGTAGGTTATAGTCGTGTTTCCTTGCTGTCAAATGTAATTTTAATGAGTCGTCAGAGGTTTAGACTAATGAGTGTTCACGGATAATCGGATGGAATTCCCGTAGCGTCTTCCTGTACATAATGCCCAGATAATTGTTACTCTTGATACACAGGACATAATTAGATTGGTCATTATCTGTAATAATGTCCGCACCTGTGTCCACCGGTGTGACAGTAAAAGTGGTTATGATTATGAAAGTAAGTACAGAAAATCCGACTTAGAAGTTCAACCACGCTGACACGGACACGACTTTGTTTGTGTAAATACAAGATTGAGTTAAGGTTAAATATTATATTTTCATATCTTTATGCAGGCATAATTATAAAAGAATTTGTTGCAAGAAGGAGATATATTTATGAGAAAATGCGAAGAAGATCAATGAAAACAATGACTTTTGAAGACATTACCTTAGAAATCAGTTCTCTGTTTAAATCGTGTATATTCTCCAAGTCATCTGTATCTATAAAATGGACTTTCTGAAAAAGTAAATACTGCTAAAAGGATTTAAATATTAAAAGAAAAAAGAACCAACTCACAGAAAAAATATATTTATACCCTTTGCCCTTTTTTTAAATTAAAATAAGGACAACATGTTGAGTTGTTTTAACTATGAATGGAAAAAAGTGTGTGTGTTTTTATATTCAAGGCTCATAGATTATGTTGTTGCGCCACCGATCGTGTAAAATGTTCGATTATTTGATTCCTATTTGGTTATATGTTGGGGGTCAGATAGGTTCATAATGATTAACAAAGTAACCGGGATGTGTTTCTAAGTCGCTCAATACATTTCTAATACCTATTTTTTTAATAATTCATTTTCTCACCAAGCGGCCGTAGCAATAAATGTAAAGTTCCACGCAAAACCAGCGGGGACGATGCATTTGTACCGAGTGTACCGAGAACAGTTTCAACAAATCCACGCAGTATAAGCGCTCCACTGTTAATTATCACATTTACCCATAATCCCATTCTAATCATGGCCTCTCAAAGCCAGCTCTTCAAAAGGAGAACCGATTCTGTCCCCGGAAATGAAATTGGACCCCGACATAAACGATCCATCTCCAACTTCCGGTTCAGAGGTTCGTTCCTACATAATGCCAAGAGTTATTTTTTATCAATCAATTGGAAAATCGCGAAATTCGAAAGAAATGTTGAGTATGATGATGCTATAATGTTGACGTGCCTAGGTCCTGGCTTTCACATGATGATGTTATAATGTTGACGTGCCTAGGTCCTGGCTTTCACATGATGATGTTATAATGTTGACGTGCCTAGGTCCTGGCTTTCACATGATGATGCTATAATGTTGACGTGCCTAGGTCCTGGCTTTCACAGGTTTGTTCTTCATGCTTATGGTGACCAATATATTCGTGTCATTACAATTCAATTAGTTTTTTATCCATGGAAAAGATAAAGAAACGAACAAGGGGCTGCTTTAGATAAAAGTTCAGGATTAAAAGTAATGTCACAGTTTTAACACTACGAAAAGCTGCACCAGAGTTAAATAAATGCCTTGAAATACTTAAATGTAAAAAGGGCTTTATCCAGATAACCAAATAAAAGTTGGCATTTTAAAAAGACAGATATGTGACTGAATATTTTACAATTTTCGTACACGTTAATCTTGTAATGGCAGCATGTTGCTTGCTATAGAATGGGGATAATTTTATTTCCTTTCAATAAAAAACTGAGGTCAACTCTCAATAAGTTTACCAGTGATTTTGAACATTTATATATCTTTAAAATACGTACCGTTAAACAATAAATCTTTGAGAAGTTATTATTTAATATTTAGATCTACAATGACATCGTTGTTTTTAATTTCTTCAATAAAATGGTCAATTATAACAAAAGCATTGTATCTATAGAACAAAGCCTGCTTTTAGATATTAAAAATAATCACAGAGCTAACTATGAGTAGTTGTCATCGAGCATAAAGAATAATATATGTAAAATTATGTGTCGACCATTTGATTTCGTGTTTGTTTTGGTTATTTGTCGCTTATAATGAAAGAGTTTGCTTACGCCAAAGCAAACACTTTCACTTCATGTAATTAGCGGCAGATTACAACGCGTCAGATATGGAATAAATGCACGTTCGACCATCATATTTATCTAATTATACGAATTTACTACTGTAACACGGACCTTGTTATTGAGACGCTTGGTCTGTTTAATTTGTGACACTGATTTGAAAATTTCTACAATCACGGAAATTTAAAACAACGTTTTGAGACAATTTAGAAATTATCAAATTAAAGCTTTGAATAATCTTACTGAGGCGTGATATCCTTGTAATGATCAACGAATTTATCGCAAACCTGCGATATAATCTCAATTTACCAAACAATTACACTAATTATTATTTCAATATACGATTTTTTATCATGTTTTTGATTTCAAAATGGCGGAGGAATTATTAACAAACGGTACAACGTTCGATCCGGTCGTCTATTGAACTGGCGCTATGATTTTTAACAACTTAATTGAATATTAATATTGATCTGTGATTATCCGTAACAACAATCGATACGCCAGCTTCTCTAATCAGAATTCTCTATAGAGTTTAGCGCGTATTCATTGATATGCCAGGAGAGGTCCGCTCGGTACATTTCATTTCAACACGGCGCATTAGCTTCCCAAATTCGCTTTCCATTTATTTCGTTTCGTACCTTTTACACTGAGCAGACCGTTTCGGGACCTTGGTAGAAATTTATAAATTAAAGAGATTATGTATGCACCGATAGAGATAATAATGCTCCAATATTAAACCATATTGAGCTGATATTCTTCCCAGATCAACCGTGACTTTACCAGGGTTAATAATTAAACAACATCTATGACGGGACACGATAGTTCATATAAATGTTTTTAATCAACGAGCTGATTTATTTTTATTTTCGAAGGGGCTTTACTTAAATGACACATGTTGCACTCTCGCTCGTATGGTGATTATTTATTCTATGACGTCAGAAGGGGTTGTTTTATGAACATGAAACGATAAAGAACTTAAATGTACTAATCATCCGATAGTTAAATATAGAATTAATTTTGTGCTGAAATGATCTAAATGACATCACGTGTGACGTCAATATTGGTCAGTGGTCAAACATTAATGCAAAGTTAATGAAGCTATTTAAATGCCGACTTCTATAACTACCGTTAATGAAATGATTAGGAATATGCAATTTAGTCAAATATATATCTTCAAATTATTGCAACGGAACTAAATTTGATTATTTGGAATAAATTTGTGCAAAGTCGGATATCCCCGGCCCCTTTTAGTTGCTAAGAAATAAATTGCCTGACGTGATTATCTCGAATGATTTTGCTTATACTCCGACGACTTCCGGTGTCTGAAATATCTACACCAAAGTGAAACACGAAACTAAGTAATTAGTCCGTCTTTTAATCATGTATGTGATACACAATACGATCTAACCGTATTAATCGTTCGTTCTTGCAATAATTGCCTGGCTGTGTTTATTAACTTCCGTCTACTAACTGGAACATGAAGTCTGTGACATTTCTTCCTCGTATATATATGTGTATATATATATCATACCTTATTATTATCTTTTTCTGTTACATATAGTCAAAATCATCACCGTATATCGAATTTCGTTTCATCGAATCATTCGATATTTCTGAATCTGAATAGAATCTCATTAAGGCGTAGTTGAGAATTCCCGCAAGGTTGGCGGAATATATACCAATTTCCTGTCCCTACCCAACGGTGACTAAATTAATTCTCGACATTTTGAATAAATTCTTGTACGTCTATATTGATGCAGAAAACTCGAACTAAACTGTCGGTTATACGGCGTCTTTCATTATTTTCTCCGTATATAGTATATAAAAAGTATCATTTTTATGTCTACCCATACACAATTCTATTTTGACGCAGACTTATAACAAAGTTCGTTATATCGACAACCGTTCCCATGGTAACGTGTAATCTGCATTTCTTATTTTCTCTTATCGCTGAATCATATACATTATATACATATCGAGTATTTATAGTGAAAGAGTGTTTCCTAAATATCATTATTCTGCAAATTGATGGAAGCAAGTCAGAATAAACAGTATGCTATGCTGAGGCGAGTAGTTGAACTACGCATCTAACATTGAATGGACATTGTACATTTCAAACATCAGCATTCTAAGTGTGTTGGTCCAAAAAACATGACGAAAGTCCAAAATGATTGAAACAACTTTATACAAATTTAAGGACAATAGTACATTTATGGAACCAAATAGAGGAAGTAAAAACGTTTTGAGGCAGCCAATGGTTGTCAAAACCTCTTGTGATCAGATGAGATAGCAAGTCGTGAGAAGTGTTTGCCCTTCGCAAAAATCTCACTGAACTTAATACAATCCATTAAAATCCTCCAACCTCTGATTCGCATAGGGAAGTCGTCAACTGTATTGTAAAGAACTTGTATGAACATCATCAGAAACCCAGGACTAGAGGTTAAACAATTGAATGTGAGGACCAATTCCAGGGAGCAGCGTTACCATTGGTCAATGTGCAAACTGAGCTCAGAAACAGCCAGTGAGATGATTGGGGTTTGAGACACAAAGGTCAGCTATAGAACAGCTTAATGTGTCTGCTATCTCATATATACAAATGTAGTTAATTGTAACTAAAATAAAGGCAGTATCCTGACTTCAGAAATATTAACTAAAATGAACTAAACGCATTAAAGTTATAGTGACTATCTGAAGAATATGCCTTGTGCCAACTTAATAAGTGTAAAAATGGCAGAACATTTTATGTCACTGTTATTTGGGATTCACATAGAGAGACCACTAGAAGTCGGTAATTAGCCTTTGATAGTTAATACGTATGATTATTTTATTACTCTGGTTATACTAGTCATCCAGGGAGCACTTTGTATGCTATGGAGTAACAACTAGACCGAGGATCGCTTGTTCAAGCTTCACAACGGGGTACACACTTTTTTTAAATAAAAGCCACTAATTGCATCTTCATCAAATTTTGTAATTCAATCGCAAATTGCGATTACATTGACGGAATGGCGTATCTGACATGTAAGAGAGGTTTAAACCTACCAAGAAGCCAGGGAAGCAAATTTGTCGCATGAAGCAATCATTGTGTGTAACTCTGTTCGTCAGTAAATACGGTTTTCATAGTTTTTGTACGCAATTTCTATACATCAAATAATAACTGTAGTTATAATGTTAGAAAACAAATTTCTCATTCATGAAAGAAAATTATTAAATATTTTGACGGTCTCTACATGAGCTTTGTTTTCAACCATGTGAAAATATTAGCAAAAAGATGAACTATTGTCGTGACACTGCAGGTATTTATTTGAACGTTTTACTAGTCTGCCTCTTCTCTTCAAATAGTCGAGTGGTTTTCAAAACCCGCCCGTAAAAGTACCCATTGATTTAAGTCTGACAATTTTAAAACGCGCTCTCCTTCCCGCTGAGAGAGGAATATTTGTTTTAGTCGACACATTTTGATCGGTGCTATATCGGCGACTTGAGTAAATATTCCTTTTAGCAATTGCTAAACGTATGTTTGCACAAGTAAGCGTTAAGTGCTCGCAGTGTCGTCGTAAAATGCGTCTTAGAGCTACCGGTAAACAATTTAGATTTTTTCCACTTCTATTCAGAAACATCTTGGCCCAAGATGCGGAGCGTTTGAGGCGTAGTTATTTGAATGTTCTCTATTCTTCTATTCAATGTTTACATTGGACTGTGATTGTTCAAGCATCTACGTTTATTGATAATGCAAGCACAACACCTTGAGAATGTTCAGAGAGGCCGCGGTAGTGACATCATTTTGGTATTATTACTAGTATAAGGTTATAATTTCCCCATGCAACCTACTCATTTCAAAAGCTTTAAGATGTTTCAAGATTAATATTCGTGTATTTTGACATATTAATTATACCTTTATTTGTGAAAGAAATTTTTTGAATTAAATTGAATGACAATACGAATTATTGTGGGCTCAACTAAATAGGGGTTGTCTGTGTGTACTGGAATAAAACGTTTTGACAGAGTTCTATTGTTCCCTTATATGGTTATATATTATTTAAATGAAACCGCGATTTTTATCTTCAAATTTACATCTGATTGAAAATTTGAAATAATAAAATTATTCGCATAATCGGAAATCCTTTGACAATTCCGTTGTCGATCTACTCTGCTGACGAGACTGATTTTTTTTCTGCGTACGCGATTTATTTGCTGTTTTTGCGCGTTAATTGATATTGCCAGAATTTTGATTGAGTGTTTTACTGAAAAACACACGAGAGATATTGTATTTTTAAACGTTAAGATCAAAATAGCTGTCTTCTAATCTCGGTTAGACACGACAAGAGGGCCTCTATTTAGCGGAATGGTTCTATAAACACAAGTTTAAAAGTTATGTATATATATATATATGTAAACAACTGTATATTTTTGGTGTCGTTAAACATTTCCTATATATATTTATTTGTTTTAACCGCCGTTTTCAACATTTCCATTATAATCGGCGGTGAATTGACTTAATTCGTGTCCCCTAGAATCCAACCAGTACCAGTCTGATCTCAGAAATCTGATCTCAGCAATCAAATAAATATATCAAATTGAGTTGTTGGCATGTTAGGCATTAAATAATTTAGTCAAAATATTAACCCCCGTAATTTCCAACATGGTTTTAGTTATCTAGGTCGGTCTGTTGTCCTGGGTTTCCAACATGGTTTTAGTTATCTAGGTCGGTCTGTTGTCCTGGGTTTCCAACATGGTTTTAGTTATCTAGGTCGGTCTATTGTCCTGGGTTTCCAACATGGTTTTAGTTATCTAGGTCGGTCTGTTGTCCTGGGTTTCCAACATGGTTTTAGTTATCTAGGTCGGTCTGTTGTCCTGGGTTTCCAACATGGTTTTAGTTATCTAGGTCGATCTATTGTTCTGGTTTTCCAACATGGTTTTAGTTATCTAGGTCGGTCTATTGTCCTGGGTTTCCAACATGGTTTTAGTTATCTAGGTCGGTCTATTGTCCTGGGCTTCCAACCCGTTGCTGCGTATGCTACTGAATATATCATATTGATCTCTAGACAATTTCTCATATTTATCTGACCATAATTATATATTAGGCTAACCAAAGAATTAGAATTCAGTGACATTGTGTACTTGTAATGATAGTTGACAATTGATAATTACCCCTTCATATTGGTATCATATTTGTTTCAAATATCTACATGGATGAATACACTATGTGGACATTTACTGGGAAAATATCCATTATGGAGACCAATAATCAATAACTACAAAGCCGTATATATGGATATATGTGTAATTATGTTACTTAATTAGTGATGTTAACGTTCCATTTTATGTGTACTGTGAATAGCGAAAAAACACAAAATAACCCTATCCGTCTCCATGGACATCATTTCAACAAAGAAACTGTTTTATGGTGTCTGAAAACCTCATAGTGTTGTTTTTCGTCATTCAACGAAACCGCATTTTTATTGCAAGTTTCACTTTTCATTAAATTCTAATTCATTACTTTTATTCCTACTAATTAACCGAACTGACAAAAAAATGAACCGCAATGTTTGGTATAAAACCGACACGGATCACAGGTGTCATTGTGAACTGGTATTGTGTTAAACTCACTAAGTTCTCATCAAAGGTCCAAGATGAATGCTCGTTTTCATGATATATTGCATGTTTTTGTATTTTATAATGCCCGAAAATACGCCCTGTACGATACTAGGAGTAAAGTGTAACAAAGGTCGCACGTTTTCGGTGCGTTTTATTATATTTCGCGTCAGATTCGGTTTCATTCACTACGGTCGAACGTGTATAAAAGTCTATTGTTGTCCTTCAATTCATCACTACGCCACAACTATTGTAGCAATCTCCCAACATTCGTTCCTTTTGTACTGGTAATGATTAGCCCATCTTATTGGATGTTTATTTCTTACGCTCAATCTTCCGTTGGGGGTTTGCAACCGCCGTCACCAACCAAATGATTCAATTGATTCTGTGTAGGTCTGGAACTATCGCTAAAATGCGATATTCGCGCCATTTTTTTTAACTTTTTGATTAACAACTTGTGTGCACTTGTTCGAATTTCTTAGCGAATACAACTTTGATAATAATTATTACAATCAAGTATATAGCTCACTTAGTGTTGTTTGTCGATTTCAAAATCATCAAGAAAAAAACACTGTAAATATTGGGGCATTTAAATGTTATTTTTTATACGCAGATTATTTAATACTTACACCTTTATATCTTCATATGTAAGAAAACTACCATAATCATAATTTTCATCATCATTACCACTACACATATCATGCTTATCATCAACATCATCATCGTTATCATCAACATTATCACCATTTTCATCATCATCATCATCATCATAATCATCAACATCATCACCGTTATCATCATCATCATCACCATTTTCATCATCATCATCATCATCATCATAATCATCAACATCATCACCGTTATCATCAACATTATCACCATTTTCATCATCATCATCATCATCATCATCATAATCATCAACATCATCACCGTTATCATCATCATCATCACCATTTTCATCATCATCATCATCATCATCATAATCATCAACATCATCACCGTTATCATCAACATTATCACCATTTTCATCATCATCATCATCATCATCATAATCATCAACATCATCACCGTTATCATCATCATCATCACCGTTATCATCAACATTATCACCATTATCATCTACATCATCACCATTATCATCAACAGCATCAGAAACAGCAGCAACATCATCATGATTGTTTCAGAGAAAGTTTATAATCCTTATATTCATCATACCAGTAACCGATCGCACTATAGAAATTGTACATGCAATATTTTGTTTAAGGGTCTACATACCTAGAAAGATTTGAAAGAAATCTAAAATATCGACCTTTTTACGTGCCCTAAAAAGAGTGTGTTGGATTACGGCAAACAAACACCTATTACGTCTGGCCTATATCGCTAGGGAACGACTTTGATTTCATGGGTAATTATAATATTATAAAGTATTTATTATATGCGCGATAAGACATTTTGGTGCTTCTTTATTAAACGTTATTTGATTTAAAGCAATATAAATTTATGTTTGAAAAAGTTATGCAAATTAACTTCGACACGGAGAAAATTCGAGTTCACAAACGCAATACCATTTCTCACACATCATAAATTTGATGGCCTGACACCGGTTGACAACTTCCGGTTAAGTAGTCCCGTAGGTCGTCACTTTTTAAAGATGTCGCCACATTTTCCAATTTCAGGACTGGCTACTGCCATTAACCCGCAATAAACTACCCGGATATTGACGGTGTATGATATTTAGCCTGGTCATTCGAAGGGTCAGACTACATGGGCGTTCCCAAATGTCGTTTAACGGTACAGGTAGCCCCAACATTAGAACCATCGTAAATTTTCATCTTGATTAAAAATAATTACTATCTTGATCGGTCTCAGTAACCAAAAAATTCAATATTTAACGATCTGTTGCCATAGTAATATAATGAGCACGGATTCATAATGACCGCATTAAAACAACTTAATGCACGGAATGACATTTCTTAAGACCCATATTACCACACCAGAGCATCATGATATATTATATTCACGATTTCGAAGGGGGTATGATCAAAGAGACCGATCTCAAAACTTCAAGATAGTTTCTCAAATAATGGCAGATACGAATCTTGAAACGGTCTAGTATTACGCAAAAATATCCCCGTAAATAATGACCAGTCTCACGTAAATTTGGTTTTGGATTGTCGTTGAAAGATCTCGAGGCATTTGGTGACAGACACAACCCAGGTAATCAGACTAGATATATCAGAGTTTCAGAATTTTCATATTAATTTTCAGGATACGAAAGTAAACTTGGTGTTGAATTATTCATTCACCTAACGCGCTGTCACCGCTAGTGTACATTTCTGAATCTCCCATACGTTATGAAAGTGTTTCCCTAACGTGATTAAGTCTTGGTTACAGTCCCTTCTGGTTAGCAGTAACTCCCTCCCATCTAAGCTGCTCCATAACAAGTTATCTGTGGTAATTTACTGCCCGGTCACTATTGCTAATTATCACTGTTACTTAACTGTCACCCCTCGGTAACTACGAATGCTGCGTAAAACCTGTGTAACTAACACAGTCTGGTAACTGTTGCTGCACACCAACCACGTCTACCAAGTAACTTCCACAACCCATTGATATTCACTCTCCGGTAGTTTTCACTTTCATTGTAGGCTACTGATCGGTGACTTACAAAGCTTTTACCATCGTCTTCAGCTTGTCCAAACTACTTCAATAAATAAAGCTTAAAGACAGAAGGTACGCTACATCAAAATATTGGGCCATACATGCAAGAAGCCCTAATTGAAACACCTGTTGCTATCCAATCCAGTCCATAGCAATCTCACTGAAACGCCCATTCTTAGCACCAACAGAACACCCTCCACAAACCTATATGTTCACTATTCAGCGGCATCTGAGAGTGAAAAGTGTCTCCCACTTCCGATGTAGGATATGTATTAGTCTCACATAGAAGAATATCTTAGGACCGGTGTGGTTGTGGTGGAAGTCTTGAATAGGTGGTAACGTTTTCTGACCACTGCACATAAATGGAAATATTGTTGAAAAAAACGGGGTTTGCCTTATCGCCTCATAGCTGAGGTTTGTGGTCAATTCATAACAAGACTTGAGTCAATATGCACAGCAACACTTACACTAACTTGTTTTATTCATGTAGTGCATTAATTATAATATGTATTTATATCTATGTATTCAAATTATAGCCAACGTACATCAGGTGCGCTGTCGTCCATATTCTGACACGAATCTGCATGCAGTAACATGATAAAGCAGTCTACAAGCAAGATGAAATTAATTTACTTTCCAACGCGTACAAACTTCTACAAGATACATTAATTTTAATAAAATAGACAAAATCTCTCCATTAAAACCTGGTTTATAATTTCGTATGTCATTTTTCACGCTGAAACGCGTTTATCATTTTTGGTAAGTTTCATATCCTGAGTACGTTGTATTCGATATTAAATATAATTTACACATAAATTGCTTTACTCTCTTGATTGTTAATAAGATAGCTCGCTTGATGTTGTTTTACATTAATATTTGATTCGTTACTTACTGTTTCTAACATCCAGTCCATATTTGCTGACTTGAAAAGGCAAAGGTTGAAATAAAAGTACGTCTAATTACATTTTAATAAATCATTTTCATAGACTGGAACTGTATAATGTGTTTTTACCTTTTCATTAATATTTAATTGAATTTAGTGATTCCCGAATTTTTATATTGTAAAAGTCAGTGGCATGGTATGTAAGAGTTATCTTGTGTTTATATTGGACTATGTAAAATTTAAGTGCAAACGAATTATCAAACATGATTTGAGAATATTGATATACTCAAGAGTTCGGTATCTGAACACTAAAGGTATTTTCAATGTAAGATTATTCATAAGTGGAAGTTCTGTATTGCTATATAATAAAATTTGACCCGAATCTAGTGGTCATAATTAGCAGGTTTCTTGGTTGACCATTTATTCTTAAAACAAAACATTAACAGGATGTGTATTTTTTATTGCTGGCCATAGTTTCACAAACATTATCAAATTAATATTTTCCAAAAGTCAAATATTTCACTATTTGTGTAAGTAAATACCATCCAACGTTCGGACTCGCCTTGGACCGCTGTGGCAGTATGTCTAAATATACCAGTTGTAAACAGAACATCACTTTGGAACAGATCGCATTAGCATATTTTGTGAAATCATGCCAAGTCCTATAATATGGATCTTGCTTCTCTGAAAATTTGAAAAGTTATAACAGGGACGGTTTTAAATTGAGAGTGGAAGCAGGAAATGATGACCAATTCCAATGTTGCACATCGCTCGGTTTGCTCGGCCGCTCACGATTTGTGGAAGCGACTCCACACATTTCATTACCCACCGTACATTTACCGTTTATGACGTTCTTGTAAATTTATGATGGATTATAACTGTATGCACTGATAGTTAAAATCCTGCTAAATATAAATAATTCATTATTATTGAATTTTAAATACAGTCACAAACCGCGAGTGATTAATTGTCTTCATACCCAGGGAGTTATAGACTTTTGTCCGAATGCTCATTTAGTAAATGTTTAATGTCCTATTACAAGGGAAAACAGGTTGACAATGTCCGATATTGCACGATGGATGGGAATGATTGATACAGAACACTCATAATCTGGCAAACAATTATTAAACAGATGTAAAATTTGATTAAACTGCGTTAGTATTGATCTCCTTATTCCCTGGATGCTTTTGAATACAGTGCTCATTAAAGATTACACAACCGTGTAAAAAAGTGAGAACAAACTGCTAAAAGTGACCGACCTCCTGTACATGGGTGTTGGCCAGCCGTTGATACAATTTGAAAACGAATACACATAAACGGTTTCACTGTTACAGCGTCATATTTGCCAAAACGAATATGTTGCTCTTGGTACAGACTCGTATCACAATCGTTAAAGATGTATCTGGCTCATTTGAACCTAAAGTTTTTGAATAGGCTTCTTCCAGTATTGTTGTTATACAGGCTAAATATCCTCTTATAGAACAATTGCCATGTATAACCATTTAAAACAATCGTGTGTTATCGTAGTACGAGTATAACAGATAACACTTGTAACAAAAAGAAGTTTTAAAACGTTTTTTATTTTATTTTATGATAATACAAAACTCTTTTTTTTTCAAAAAATCCTGAGGAATACATTATTAGTGTATTATTTGATAATGCGTAATTATTGATGTATTAACTATACAGTATACAGTACATGTTCATGTTTGTTAAGGTAAACAAATGAACAAAATATGAGCATAACATAATTTTAAAACGCAAACGTTCATCATTTACTGTTTACAGTTTTGATGACAAACTTACGGTCAAAACAACTAGTTTTCTTTGGTGAAAATGTTCACCAAATTTATGAAATTATAACATTACATTGATAGGTTAAATTGTTAGACTGAACCTTTTATGATGAAACATTCTGCAATATGTATCAAATACTAAAATGAACCTGAAGTTAGAACAGATTTTACGACTTTTTTATTTGTAAGTTGACAGCTGATAACTAGCTAGAGATCACTTGTTTTTTTCAGTCTGATTCTTAGCCCAAGCAGCAGACGCTACTCAAATGGAATGTGTATGTTATGTTTAGTAATATGTTGTAATATGCTAAAAGATATCTAAACCAATTTGAAATTGCCCAGGCCCCTGATACAAATAGTAACATAAGTGTTAACATTGCTGATGAAAATGGTGATATGTTGAGGTTGTTTGATTACGATACAGATATTGGTGATGATGACGATAGTTGTGTGAAGAACAAACTATTGGTTATGTTGATAATAAAGCTGCTGAATGAAGAAGTGATTAGTGGTACATGCATTGGAAAACACGGAAGATGTGGTTGTTGGTGGTGTTGGTGATAATTATGACCACCATATGGACGACGACGACAACATTGATGATATAAGAGTTCGGTGTGATGATTGTCGATCGCAATGATGTTTGCGACATAATATTATTACGTAAAGAAAAAAGGAGAGAAAAATGAATATTGTCTATAAATCTAACATTAAATAGTTCTCAGATGGTGTGACATTTTATATGTAAGTATAACAATAATGAAACACCAGCTTTAGTATAAATCTTTCCAGGTACTACTTTCTTGATTCAGTTAATCGAATTTCTCTAACTCCACATTTACTTTGTCTGTAATTAACTCTTGTTTATGGCGAACCTAGAACGTAGGATGTTCAAAGTTATTAAAATAATATATCAAATGTTGAGAAATTGTTACCATTTCGCTGAAAAGATTGGATAGTATTTTTGAAACGAATGGATTGGTCAACCTTCGCCATAACTGTTTAGTTTATACCAATTGCTTGCATTGAAAGGACGTAGAGTTTATTTGAAATAGAACTGTCTTTACCTGGTGATACTGAAATCTTGAGAGGAGTCGTTATTGTAATATCGAGCTATCTCGAACTTACGACCACTTGATATGGCGTCTTTTGACCATCAACTACGTTCACATATCTCGGCATTCAATACTATATTAATAGTTGCTCTAACTCCATACCTTACTGATAGAAAATTTCCCCCTTATAAGTATCATATATTCCATGGTAATTGTTCATATTTGCCCTTGTGTGTCGTCAAGTTATAAGAAATATGAGAGGCAGTGGTAGACGGTCGTGGGTTCGAGTTCCACCGCTAACTTCACGATCCCTGAATTATGCGTTGTTACTAGTTAGTAACCCGGGAAGCATTTATCGGAGGAAATAAATAAACGTTGTAATTACTGTACTTGATTCAAAGACGATGCAAATTTATACGTTTAAACTAGTTCAAAAGAAATATTTTACCGACAGAAACTCGGCAAAATCAGTCTCGACCAAACTAAAAAAATAAATAAAAAAAAACAGTCAGGTAATTACAAAGTTGTTCGTGGTGGTTGTGTCTTCTGTTGTGACTTCTAGCATCGTCATTACCATTCCACTCAACTTAATCATCACCGTCATCATCGTCGGCAGCGGAAATTCCATGAAGTTTATCATCGGTCTATTGTACGAACCATTTTTGATGAAAGTGTATTACAACACCAGTATTCTTCGTTGCTTCAACAACATCATCATTATCTTCTTCCTTTTCTTCGTCATAATCACCATTAGTAACAGCGAAAGCAGCGAAGGAAGAATCCAACGTTTCTTTATGCATCAATCTATCGTATATTCATATCTGTAGACACATTTATTATCTACATCACATAAGGAACATTCAGCAAGCGTTTGGGAGAATTCGAGCAGTCTTCATTTTCGGTGTCTTGTAAGAAAGATTTTTCTATTTTACATTTTTATCTAATGAATATGCGAGTCTCTCCTGGTTAACGTTTATAAAACATACCATTTTTGCTTGATTACGTTGGTAATCGGATGAAATTTCAAAAGACTGCGTCGTTCTATTTCCATTCGGCGCCAAAAAAGCTTTATCTCTTTATCTATCTTTGACCCGTTATACGCATTGTGATTCTCACGGGGTAGTATTTCATAACGGACACCGTTCGCGTCTTTTGTTCGAAGCCTTTTATAGGCTTGTAGTGATATACCTTCCAATTTTGTAGTTTTAAATGCATTTAAGACTTAATCACCCAATATTTCAGCATGCGTATTCTTATCTGTCAGATTTTTAGGTGTTTATCTTATTACAAATTATATACTTCAACTTCTGAAAGCGCGTGTTGGGCAATGGGTGTTAGCTGCTTGCTCACGTCCTTTTTGCAGCAGTACTTCGGAATGACGTACATTGCGTTCATTACGTATAAATAATAAATAAGACATTTTTATCATATTTATCTAAATCTTTCAATAGATCTGACCCTAAACCAACTTTACTAAACTTCAAACAGTTTTGTTAAGTTTTATTAATAATTAATGCATTTTTATATCTAGTAGCTAAATAAGATTTATTACGGATTACATAAGTACATGAACTATGATGAAGGGAACACAATTATACTATGTTTTGTGATGGGATTAAAATCGGTACATCTGATTTAATAAGGGCGTCGCAGTCATTACGTTTTGGCGGGAAAACGTTGCTCTAGTTCTGTGTGACAAAACCGTGTTGCACTTTTGAATCGGCGCTTCCCTCTGCTCAGAAATGTTTATTGTAAATGATTATTCGTTAATTATTTTAGTCTTATTTATTTAACATGGATTGTGAAGCAAGTAGTGGCCATTACGCCTCCCTATATTTGTAAATTAGGTGATACGTATGTTTTAGAAATCTATATATTAAAATTCGGTTATAATGTTGGGTCAATATCAGTGGATAATTGTTCGAGACTTGCTCCTACTTCCCCTGTTTTGTTTTGTTGTATACCCCTCTACTGTCTTATTTAATTCCTTACCTTTCTGTACTGTGTGGGAAGGCTCCACTTTGTGAATGTGGCCTACCCCCGGCTGTTGTCTTATTTTCATACCACTATAACTATCAAATGAAAGGTGACTTCGTTATAACAACAATAGAGTGACAGCAACTACATACACGGTTCTTTCAATCACGGGCGATGTCTTTTTAATGATTTGGATTGACATAAAACAATAAAATATGAATTAGTGCTGCAAAACAGATGTAGTCATGGAGTTGTCAATTTGTCATATGCTTCTAAAGTCGGCAAATTCTCAGTTGACTGAACAAATCTTCAATGGCTTCTGTTTGATTGGATGAGAAATACATGTCTTGTTCTGATCCGCGCTGTACAACACGTGAGATCCAGCTAATTACATTAATGCTGATCATCTAAGGTCTTATGTCGGTATGGTAATATCGTGTCAATTTAGAGAGTATGCAAATGAATAAAATGGTCTGGGAGTAGAATTTCAATTAGGGAAATGTTTTAATCACGTGACTCTAAGTCTGATGTCGTAAATGAGTTTTGAGGGAAAAACGGCAAATGTCGTAAAAGAAAAACGTTTTGATCACGTGACGTGACTCAGTCGGATGTCGTAAATGGTCCCGCCCAAAAACAAAATGCTCAATTTCTGTAAAACAGTTTAGGAAATAAAATATTGTATTAAAAAATGTTTAAACTATGTTTGTCATAGCTTTTGGTTTTATTGTGAAATGCTGAAATTCAGATCAAATCATTTGATACACTTTAAGTAAAATAAAACATGCCACGGCATGATATGGGTTCTGTCCCAGACTGCTTGATATGCGGCATGAAACATGACACTGATAGCTGCCATACTTTGCACTCAGCACTCGGGGCATGTTCTAATGTGTGTAAGCCTGTGGGTACCTTGTTCATAGCACAAGATCTATGTATAGCTTATGTTATTAGGTGACTTTCTTAACGTTAAATAAACGGTTACTTTGTATATGTTTCTCTTGAAACAACGTATATCTAGATGACACTTTTAGAAACAAACATAAATTACTAGAATGAATAGAAGATATTGCCTTTCCTGTGGATAAAATGACCAAATTAAATCGACAATTTTCGAGAAGAATATTGGACAGTCACGGGCAATAAAAGTTGAAGTTTTAAATAATGGTTTCTTAATCGTTAATGTGTCTTTAAGATTCAAGTCACCGTATTTCAAGCCACGTTGTGTATAGTCACAGTGGTAGGCAATATTTCCCTACCCAGCAGGGTGTATTTGATGTCGCCCATATCAAAGGCGACTCTTATATCCTCAAACGCTAACGAAAAACCTCAAGTTGTTTAGTGATTTATGCCTTTATAATGACGGTTGGCCTAAAACAAGAAGCCGTCATTTATCAAAATCAAGGACAGGTAAAATAAACCGTGTAATTAATTCTAGACGACGGCAACAGCTTTCAAGACCGAAAGCTCTAATTTCGGAAAATTTAATTTATACATCTAGTCAGATAATTAGTTTTCTTACTGTTTAAAGGAAAACGTGCGAAAATACACCATCCACATTGGAGCAAAATAAAACACATGCACAGCTCAACCTCTCTAGTTTGGCCCTCCCTTGAGCAACCACCTCTCTCTAGTTTGGCCCTCCCTTGAGCAACCACCTCTCTCTAGTTTGGCCCTCCCTTGAGCAGCCACCTCTCTCTAGTTTGACCCTCCCTTGAGCAACTACCTCTCTCTAGTTTGGCCCTCCTTTGATGAACCACCTCTCTCGAGTGGCCCTCCCTTGAGCAACAACCTCTTTGGAGTGGCCCTCTCTTGAGCAACCACCTCTCTAGTTTAGCCCTCCCTTGAGCAACCACCTCTTTCTAGTTTGACCCTCCCTTGAGCAACTACATCTCTCTAGTTTAACCCTCCCTTGAGCAACAACCTCTCTCTAGTTTGGCCCTCCCTTGAGCAACTACCTCTCTCTAGTTTGACCCTCCCTTGAGCAACTATCTCTCTGTAGTTTGACCCTCCCTTGAGCAACTACCTCTCTCTAGTTTGACTCTCCCTTGAGTAACAACCTCTCTCTAGTTTGGCCCTTCCTTGAGCAACCACCTCTCTCTAGTTTGGCCCTCCCTTGAGCAGCCACCTCTCTCTAGTTGTACCCTCCCTTGAGCAACTACCTCTCTCTAGTTTGGCCCTCCTTTGATGAACCACCTCTCTCGAGTGGCCCACCCTTGAGCAACAACCTCTTTGGAGTGGCCTTCTCTTGAGGAACCACCTCTCTAGTTTAGCCCTCCCTTGAGCAACCACCTCTCTTTAGTTTGACCCTCCCTTGAGCAACTACATCTCTCTAGTTTAACCCTCCCTTGAGCAACAACCTCTCTCTAGTTTGGCCCTCCCTTGAGCAACTACCTCTTTCTAGTTTGACCCTCCCTTGAGCAACTATCTCTCTCTAGTTTGACCCTCCCTTGAGCAACTACCTCTCTCTAGTTTGACCCTCCCTTGAGCAACTACTTCTCTCTAGTTTGACCCTCCCTTGAGCAATTAACTCTCTCTAGTTTGACCCTCCCTTGAACAACTACCTCTCTCTAGTTTGGCCCTCTCTTGAGCAACCACCTCTCTAGTTTGACCCTCCCTTGAGCGACCACCTCTCTCATTTGGCCCTCCCTTGAGCAACCACCTCTCTAGTTTGGCCCTCCCTTGAGCAACCACCTCTCTAGTGTGGTCCTCCGTTGAGCAACCACCGCTCTCGAGTGGGTCTCCCTTGAGCAACAACCTCTTTGGAGTGGCCCTCTCTTGAGCAACAACCTCTTTGGAGAGGCCCGCCCTTGAGCAACACCATCGCTATATTGGCCCACCCTGGAGCAACAACCTCTTTCGAGTGGCCCTCCCTTGAGCAACAACCTCTTTCGAGTGGCCCTCACTTGAGCAACAACCTCTTTCGAGTGGCCCTCTGTTGAGCAACAACATCGCTATATTGGCCCACCATAGAGCAACAACCTCTCTAGAGTGGCCCACATTAGAGCAACAACCTCTCTAGAGTGGCCCTCCATTGAGCAACAACCTCTCTAGAGTGACCCTCCCTTGAGCAACAACCTCTCTAGAGTGGTCCCTATTTGTTTAACAATTCGTAGGAAACAACATAACAACTTTTTTTTAAACTTCATATTACATTACAGTCAATTATGCATCTCCCAAAACTTGCTAAGCATTCTTTAGAAATGTCATTGTTTTCCTTGTACTTAGCTTATTGTAATAAAAATAGTTTCTTGTTGCTTAAGATTGCAATACGAGCATATCCCTTTATCATTTTTGCCAAACATTGAATCTTAAGACTACACATACATGTATTGTATTTGAAATGTAAAATTGTATAAACACTGTTCGAAGTATGTTATATTTAAACTAAAACAATATATATGGGAAAGTCATATTTGTGTAACACCAAACTTCCTTATAAGCAAAATGTTGAAAATACGCTAATCGTTAAAATACTTTGAACAAATATAAAAGGACATGTACTTAGCGTTTTGTGACAAATATTTCGTTCAAATCGCGTAAGAAATGTATTAAGGTTTTGTACCCCGCAGTAATTTTCATATTTTTCGGTGATATAGACAAGTCTCGCCCAAAACGAGATAATAACGAGAACAGTCACGGCATACCATTAATTTGAAATCTGATATTTCGTTGTTGATTCCGAAGTTAGATAATCACTGTGAAATATTTATGAAGTGTCAAACTGCCAAATAAAGAGAAAAATACGAAATGATAGATCTAAAAGGAGGACCGAAAATATGATGTACATTTTTGAAGAAAAAAGTATTCACTACTAGTACTCTTTTTTATTAACATTATGTTTTTACATAATGACTAAACCAAGACTGGGCGTAAAATGACTCGTAAAAGAGAGAGAATACGTAACTACATACATAAGACAGTGCATATCCGGAAGTCGCGTTCGGAAGATTTTTAATGTCTTTAAGGTTTTTCTATTTGTTGTTACATATAACAAAGTTAAGGATACATTATATTTTGAAATTTCAAATCTTGTGCAATAAGATGGTTGTTTTAAAGGCGCATATTACGTAGGCGTGAATTACCGTCTGTCAGATAGTGGGCGACTATTCACACATTTTGAATATAATATTGCAAAAAATGCCCCTATGATATATAATATTCCGGACGCAGCCCGTTAATTAAATTGTAATTTTCAAACATCTGCTTTTTATGATTGTCAAAATATATGTACAAGGATTTTATCATACTTCTCCACTAACATTATCATCAGCATAATTTTCATTATTATCACCAATAATCATGATAGAAGAGATGAAAATGATACAATAATGATGCAAGGGATAATGGTGATGGCGGTGATGATGATGATAATGGTATTAATGTTGATAACGTTGGTGAAAATGGTGATTATGATGAAACTGACGGTGGTGGTGATGATGATAATAATGAAAATGGTGAAACTAACGATTATGATAAAATGTCGAATTTTAAACGATCATGATTATGACTATAGTGATGACAATTATGATGACATTGATGATGATGATGATGATAACGGTGGTGCTAACAAAAACACCAAAAATGCGTTCCATTCCACGCTCCTTGTCAAATTATATGCGTCCATGACAAGGATCTTGTCACAGAATTAGCTAAATTTCGATTATGAAAGTCACTACCAAATTGCGTTGCTACCGTTTTGTGGCGTATCTAACCACGGTAATAAAATAAGGCGTGATATATATATACCATATACAGGCTGTAAAATATTCTGAGAAACTATCACGTTCATGTCGCATGAGTAAGCGTGTTTGAAGAATGATAAAACATGAATTTAAATCATTGAATACATTAAACGGACTCAAGAAATCAGATCTTAAGACTTAACTAGTGCGCATGCGCCCGCCATCGACCAGCTGAAGCAAACAGCTGTGATGCAGTTTTGACCCACACGGCAATATAACAGGTGCCTTGCTGAATTAAAAAGTAAAATGGATTTGCCCTTAAAGGGTTGATTTCAGAGAATTTCTATTCTGCATATGAAATAATTATTTTAATTATGTGAAATTCCTTTCATATTACGACAATTATGCAAAGGTTTAACAAAAGGGATTTCCTGTAATGACAGCCGTTCAAAGAGATTGTTTTCAATATTATATTTCTTTGATCGCGTCATGAGTTTTTGGAAACTGTTTTATATTGCCTTGCGGTAATATTTGACTGAAGCGTACACGTAATAAAGTCACATTTATTACATGTCATTAAGACTTTATCATATCATATAAATGTATTCATTATGGAATTACGGTTTTAGATAATATTGTTTTGAACTGTTTACAAGTTTATTACGTTTTTATATATATTCCTGGTAGAGGAGAGAATGCATAATACATGTTTAAAGAACCGTATTGCACATTAGGTGCATTTACTCGATAATTTTATCACAACTGACGAGCGCATCGGGTACAGTCTGGCGCTTACTGTGCATACACATTTCGTACACCATGGAAGGCATAGAGATCGAGTGAGTAAGTGAGGATCGTGTGTTCGAATTCCTGGTAGGGAGGGATTAAACAACGTACTTCTCGATTCCTGAATTATGCGCAAATATTGGTTAGCAATCCAGGACACTGTATTAGAATCTGATTTGTTTTAAACTGTTTTTACAATCCAAGCAGAATAAATAATTTGAACTAATTCATGTATTTTATTGTTGATATAGGTTGAAGTTTATGCCGTAGTTTTAACAATGTTACGGTTGTTTACGTCGGTCTGTTGTCAAAAACCTTCTTATACCCGGTCTTCCACAAACAACAGTTTCCTTATACTTTAATTTCGATTGGCGTATCGTACGTCAATGGTTAGCGCGGGTAACGTCGGTCTTCGGAAATATAGTCAATTTTAATCCAAAACAATATGAAAAATTCACAAATGTGACACTGTAATTTACATATTTGGCCTCTTATAATAACTGATTGGCAGAATTATTCTTAATATACATTTTGTGCTTAATATTCCTTTCGAGGATGTTTTTTCATGATCCAAATATTCGCAGTAAATCATGTATTTATCAGATTTAAAACAATTATCAGAAAACTGTCACTCTATTTACAATAATTACCAACGGCATCTATGAACAATCAAACAAACCATTACAATTTTAATTGAAACAAACAACATTGCAGCCTTCCAACAGCAACATCCTTTTGGAGATGCAGACTTTGATGTTATTGGAAGATTGGTGTTGTACTATCAATATAACCATTGCAGGAAATGCATTGGTTCTATTGTTGTGGACAGGTAGTTGCTCAACTGAGGGCGCATTTTGGAGAGGTTGCGTTGTATTTTGGAATTTAGGGTGACATCGTACGATTAGTTTGAACATTTTGGTTATTGAATATTCAACCTTCAAGGATTCAAAACAACAGAATATTTTAAATTCAGTCCAATTAATTATTAATTAATAACCGTCATTAAATGATATCACGCCAAAGAACGTTAAATCTTTAATGAGTTCATATTGCCTCAAAGTCGGCATCATCGCAATTTATAATGCTGTAAAATGTGACGTGTTAATACCTTGTATCCCGTCTGTTGATACCCTAACCGTTTGTGTTCTTGATAATATCGCGTTCTGCTGTGAATGCCCTTCAATACAGGCGACATTTTCTTGACGCACCCCCGCACTGAGACAAAAGAGATCTGTTTTTAAGAAAATAGTTCCGCTTCGGGAGCAACTTGATTGACTCAGATTAGATTTACTTAAGGTAATTAGTATCCTTGCGCGATATTGTTTTCAGGTGTAAGGTAAAAAAGCCACACACATGCGGAGATGAAATAGACATCCCTTAGTCACGCGAATATCAACTTTAGTCGCAAGTATTTTGACATTGAAACTCGGTATTTATTGCATTTAAACATTTCGTCTTAAAATTTATATAATTAGAGTGAAATTATTATCGTTATCGATTTTGTGAACTATATAATTGTTAAATTACCCTTTCAAAAACTAGTGCTTAGTCATATTATAATAACTTTGAAATTACCTACAACTGTCACATGAATTCAGTTATCATCGATTTACACAATGTACTGTTTTAGTAATGATAACGCATGCGTTAAGATATGCGCTTGAATTGATCGTATCCGTTTTACTATCTACCTGTATTGCCATTATATAATGTTTACTGAATCATTGTTTAAAAAAGACACCGTTTCTCGCTGAAGTGACAAATTTCATGACACAACGTTACAAGTCTGAGTGTTGAGATACATTTCAGAAAGCAGCAATGCCATTGGTCATTTTTAAAACTGCACCTTAACCAACCAATCAGTGGCTGGAGTTTTGAGACTGGTCTGCAAGCTCAGATTAATTTGTTAGACCCATGAGTGGGTAGTGTGCTCATTCCTCATAAATTCAAAAAGTGTATGGAATCAACCGGTTGTTAATAATATTGCACTGTTTATTAATGATTTACCACTGAATTCACCTGTCGTAAACATTCTCCGTGATGTCTCTATACATGGAAAAGGGACCATTGTGCGGTGAATATCATAATACATAATTTCTGTCAAACCTGGTTATCATTTACCTTTTATTTAAGACCCTCTAATAATTATGACAGCAGCATCATATAATGTATTCAGATTCATTGCTTACTATCGCATCGTTAACCGAGATTTTAAAGCATGTTTATGTCATTTTCTTTCATTTGGCGAACACTATAAACATCAGTCGTGTTTATTCTATGTTTTTCAATCTTTTATACGTATTTTGAAAAGGATAACGGAAAAATGAAGAATATGACCGTTAGTCCTTTCATCAGCATTTGAAAAGAGAGAGTATTGAATGGTAAATTCTTTCAATGGACGCATGAATCTTATACACAAGTCTTTACAAAAACACGCAACATCCGAATTCAGGGTCACTTAAGCATGCAGCTTTAATCTTTTACCACTTCGACTATTTTCCATAATACTTCACAAATGTCTTCAGTGGCACAAACATCACGCAACACTGCTCTAACTTCTTCGTGAAATTCAACCACATAAAACTCATACCGCTAAGCTTTTCAAACAGAATTCAATCCTCGGCAATTTGGGCTTAAATTTTGCTCGGTATTAAATTTCTCATATATGGCCACGAAGATGCTATCAACATGTTCGACATGCTTTGTGTATGTTCACTAAGTGGAACTGATAAGTCTCACATTAAATATCACGATCATCTTAAAGATATTTGGTCCGGGTGTAGACTGGCTAAAAACAATCAATTGAACAATTAAGCTTCGTCTTTTGTGCGACAAAGAATGTCTATGTTTTAGTAATAAATACGCTTATGGTAGATCTATCTGTAAAATGTATTCTCTAACGCTGTATAACATGTTGACTTTGTTTGACGACCGTTGGTACGTTACTGGTTTATTTATATAAGTATACTGTCAAAGTTCTTGATAATTTGACTTGCTTCCATCTCTGATTCATATGGGGACATTGTTGTCACAGGTGAGTGCTGGTGGGGACATTGTTGTCACAGGTGAGTGCTGGTGGGGACATTGTTGTCACAGGTGAGTGCTGGTGGGGACATTGTTGTCACAGGTGAGTGCTGGTTGCTAAGTAACCGAGCAACTATTCACTGCGCTACATTAATGAAATATTGATGAAAATCGGCATAAGACGCCAACACACAAAGTTCTTGCTGAATATTCAGTTGCGTAAATCAATGCAATGTTACAAACAAAATTTGTAAATTTAGTATAGCATTTACATTTACCCCCCCCCCACCCCCACCAAAAGTGTTACCAACTATAAATGATCGAAGTGACCATGTACTGTACACTGTGTAATAATACATGTCCCAAATTCCAATGTATGACCCCTAATATAGCCGAAAACTGATATGACCCCCAAATACTTAATAACCTTTCTGAAGTTCTGACGTACACCTATGATCACTCAGGTTTTGGTGGAGAAGTAGATACAAAACATTGATATTTATGTATGCGGAAATTATAACAGATAATATAAGACTGTATGTCCTTAAGCATTAAAATATATCCAATTTGGACATCCTTAAGTCACCTTATACGCCACGGTTGTATAATCGTAACTAAAAGTTGATGGCTATCACAAAACGGTCCCAAATACATAAAATATCTACATCTCTTATAAAGAACTTAATATTTTATCAGAAACGGTGGGATATCATTTCTTTCCCATTTCTCGAGAAGCCCAATTTCGGAGCCCACAGCGTTTTAGCCAGTCTTTCTTCCTTGATCATCAGCCGAAAATAAATTAAGCCCAAGAAACGCGCAGAGATCGTATCGATACCAGGTAACAAATTACACACCGTAACATCTACCCATTTTCAATGTCTTATAACGACACGGGTGTTTAAATGTTAAATGAAACGATTTGATTTTTAAGCAATTTTAATACACGCTTTATGGAATGAAATACGCGAACAAAATCAATAGTTTATCTATTTTATTTTATTACCTTTACGGTGGTAACAAAAAATAATAATTAAAAGTTGCGGTTCATATTTCTAAATATATCTTATTATAGATAACGTATGTAATTAATAGTTTTATGAGAATGTATTAGCTATGCCGACAGCTTCCCCTAAAGTCTACCAAACAATCACGGTTAAGAATGAAATATTTTAGTCACAAAGTAATGAACCATATGATTGTAAAATACGATATTTAGATATGTACATTGTAATATGTTTTGCAAATGCATGAGTTCTGATACCCACCAATCATTGTCGTGTGGTGGCACCTTTAAGCAAGGCGAGATATTATTTCGATGAGACGTGGAAAGTTTAGTATATATCGACAGACAAACAAAACAGGTCCACGTTTTGTCGGCGATATATTTTTTATTCCATATTTGATATGTACACACAGATTTCTCTTTTATTCCATGTTTGCTATGGACACAAATTGGCGTCCAGGACATCACGCAAGATAGAGAGAAAAAACGAGAGTCCATTTTCATTATAAAGGCATCAAACTTA
Organism: Mactromeris polynyma; assembly: GCA_032209605.1. NCBI lineage: Eukaryota > Metazoa > Mollusca > Bivalvia > Venerida > Mactridae > Mactromeris > Mactromeris polynyma. The sequence goes on from JASFXZ010000001.1 coordinate 27,273,746, forward strand.
TCGCTGAATCAAACTCGTCAAATGCCTCTCATTCTGTGTGAGGAAATGCGTCAAAAAACGCAATGGCAAAATTTTCCGATGGCTGATCACTATGAAAAGCTTTCCCGGCACAACCGACCGAACTAGAAATAGACGGGTCAACCTAAATTGAAAATTCTCTGTCAAATATTGGATCATTCAGCGATAGATTGGTCCCATGAGGTTGATATAGCGTAGCTCAACGCATAATGAATATTTGTTGGTTGCCCGATATGATAAATTAATAAATGAAAATGTAGAGAGCGTGGAGAACATTGAACAAGCCGTATGTAACCCAATCTGAAATCAGAGAAACAAAACCGCAGAGAAATATTTGTAATGAAATGAATTGTTTTTTACAAGCCGTAGGGAAAAATAACTATGGAGCGATAGAATGCAAAATGGCTGCTCGCTGTCGCTGCTTGTATTAAAAACAAATTTATTGAGTTTTAAGAAGTCTAATCAAAGAAAATGCTATATTAATAGATTAAATTTCTCCAGAGAGTTTTCAGAATTTTGGTTCAACGCAAGTACTGTATCTATTTAGCATTTGGAATGAAGCATGTTTTCATTGTATCAGCATTTTGTAGTACAATACATATGTTCTGTGTATATCATCTACTTCAGCAGAAAATATCTGCAATGCCGTTCTCATCACCGGCAGAATGAGCTTGCGCTTAACCGGTTAATAAACAACCGTTTTTTGTAATCCCCTAATTATGAAGAGATTAAAACTGGGTCAAAGTGTGAACAATGAGTTTGGAGACTTGTTTCAGAATGCAGCCTTCCCATTGGTCATTTCACGGCATCGGTCAGGAACAACCAATCAGATGCTTGAGTTTTGAGACTGATCTCCAATATTATGTTCATGATCAAACACCAACAAGTCGAATATTTGAGTTTGAGACTATAAGGCCTTCTATAAATATTTCACAGAATTCATTTGTGTTCGTCAGAATCAAACCTCTTGTTAATTGATTTAAATCATTTTGGTTACCTTCAGCTTGTAAATCGCCCTTATGTGTGTTAGAAGCTTCATTGTTTCAAATGTCCAAACTTATGTTTAAGATATCCAGAATAAAGTTTACTGGATGTTAGGCATATATTGGTCATACTTTAACTGCAAATGTATGTATTCAATGATAGATTGTGACAATAGTTTGGTCGCCATTTAGTGCAAGGTCGTACTGCTGTATGCATTGTTATAGAAATTGATTTCTATTCATTTATTAAGCTTACTTATTAAACTCCGGAATAATAGTCAATTATATATGAATTGAATGAATTTGTACTCTTGTTTGAATACTATGTCTCTTATATTGTTGATTAATGAATTGTGTATTGAGTAGAAGTTGAATAGCCTTTTTAAGTCGAGGTCAACGCATTATTTCCTTGATAGATAATCTGTTTGTATTTGTGTATAACACGGCATGATATGTACGAATATGCGGTTAAAAAACGACCAAAATATATTTAATGACTCTTATCCTGCTTTGTGCTATTTTGATACACTTGGGTTCCGTACTAACAGTATTGAGGGCGTATTGAACAATCCTTTAACGTAATATCACATTGCATACAATATTGTTGTTCTTTTTTATTGAATCATACATTGAGCGGAATTTCGTTGTTTTTTTGTAAGCACAGATGTACATAGATTGTTGTGGTTCATTAGTTTTTTTGTGAAAGATATCAGGTAGACTACGAATGTTATATGAAACTAGAAATAGACATGGACAAAAGACATGTATATAATAGTACTTCACCTGGAAAAAGGGTAACATATGCTCCTGAAAATGAAATAGATTTCTTTTCAAATATCTAAAGCTATGGTTTAAAATAGGAGATGCTTTTTATAAAAAAGTTGAATACAATGAAAACATGTAAGGCGATTCTGTTTCATATTTTGCACCAGAACTTGCCGTGTTTAATAGTGTACGGTATTATTAAGGTCACTATAAATAGAATATAAATTTGCGGATACCGACCCGCTATATCTAGGTTAGTTCGAGTATGTTTTATGGTTTGTTCTTCTGTATAGTTTTATACTTGTATTATGTAACAGCACGGAACAGCCAACTATATTTAATTTGGGGCAAACTTTGGATTGTTTGATATCTAGTAGCGTCTGACGAATGATGCCATAACAAAATGGATTTATGTTGTGTCTTCATCATTGTTCAAAGCATACATGTATCTACTAGGTAGGATAGAACATCATACATGTACCTACTAGGTAGGATAGAACAGCATACATGTACCTACTAGGTAGGATAGAACAGCATACATGTACCTACTAGGTAGGATAGAACAGCATACAAGTACCTACTAGGTAGGATAGAACAGCATACATGTACCTACTAGGTAGGATAGAACAGCATACATGTACCTACTAGGTAGGATAGAACAGCATACATGTACCTACTAGGTAGGATAGAACAGCATACATGTACCTACTAGGTAGGATAGAACACATCGATGAGTCGATAAAATGAAATTTATCTTTTGTACCTGCGACTTTTCTTCACACAAACAGTACATAGAATACAAATTAATATACTGCAATTAAAACCATCATTAAATTAGCGAAGAAAATAGCTCGATTTATTCTAAAAATGAAATTGCAATGTAATGGATCATCGCCTCGTTTCAAACATCGTCACTAGTGATTGTAAAATTGTCAGCTTTTCCCCCGACCAGTCAGTTGAAAAAATATCCTATGTATCTAATTTGGTATGCCGGTCTTAATGAGTGCCGGTTGAAGCTCTGAGATATGTTTCACTGACTGACGTGCACTGTAGTCTTACAATTCACAGAAACATAAAATCTAAAACATAGTTCTCAAAATCATAAAATTAGTTTCAAATTGAATGAAAAGATATGCCGGGAACTATATTCTGGCCCTTATGGAACCAAACTGACCAACGACATTCGTCCTTATTTCACTTCGAACCGGTCCCTGTGGGGTGCCAAGTAAACACAGTGTTTATGCGCGTTATATGCAAAATCTGTAATGTCATTGGCAAATTTGAATATACATCGGTATTTTAATATCGATAAGATCTGCTTAATCGTCTTTGACACGTAAAAAGATAACTTCTTTAAGCTGTTTAATGTTAGAGACTAAAAAAATAATGGCGTACATCATTTCGTGACTCGAATAAATTTCGAAGATAAAAAGATAAAATCGGCTCGGCTTTTGTATTTTTGGCATTTATTTTGTCAGAAATTATAACGTCACCTTAGGATATAGGATTTTATACTCCACCAAAATAACCCTTTATAAAAATATGTCTTAATAATGTCATTTGAAACATCTCATCCTTAAATTGACAATTAACGACTCGATATTCTACACATATTTTGAACATGTCTGTACATACTTATCGTGCTGTTTCATGTGCTTAATTTCTTAAAATTTCGGGAGCTAACGTTATAAGTGATTATATAATTATGTGTAATCAATTTCCATCACACTTAGATTGAATATAAACAGGTGTAACCTTTCCAGGGCAACAACCTTTGGAAGACGGCTGTTGTAGAGAGGTTGTTGCCATAGAGAGATTTAATCGCTCATAACCGTTTCAAACAGGAATATGTTAGGTTATTCCTGGAGATATGACTTCTGTATAGAGGCGGTACAGTATCTCAATCTCCATATGTTGTACTGTTGTTGTGAGGTTATTGCTGGAGATATGGCTGCTGTATAGAGGCGGTATTGTATCTCAATCTCCATATGTTGTACTGTTGTTGAGAGGTTATTGGTGGAGATATGGCTGCTGTATAGAGGCGGTATTGTACCTCAATCTCCATATGTTGTACTGTTGTTGAGAGGTTATTGGTGGAGATATGGCTGCTGTATAGAGGTGGTACAGTATCTCAATCTCCATATGTTGTACTGTTGTTGTGAGGTTATTGCTGGAGATATGGCTGCTGTATAGAGGTGGTACAGTATCTCAATCTCCATATGTTGTACTGTTGTTGAGAGGTTATTGCTGGAGATATGGCTGCTGTATAGAGGCGGTACAGTATCTCAATCTCCATATGTTGTACTGTTGTTGAGAGGTTATTGGTGGAGATATGGCTGCTGTATAGAGGCGGTACAGTATCTCAATCTCCATATGTTGTACTGTTGTTGAGAGGTTATTGGTGGAGATATGGCTGCTGTATAGAGGCGGTACAGTATCTCAATCTCCATATGTTGTACTGTTGTTGAGAGGTTATTGCTGGAGATGTGGCTGCTGTATAGAGGTGGTATTGTACCTCAATCTCCATATATTGTACTGTTGTTGAGAGGTTATTGCTGGAGATATGGCTGCTGTATAGAGGTGGTACAGTATCTCAATCTCCATATGTTGTACTGTTGTTGAGAGGTTATTGCTGGAGATATGGCTGCTGTATAGAGGCGGTACAGTATCTCAATCTCCATATGTTGTACTGTTGTTGAGAGGTTATTGCTGGAGATATGGCTGCTGTATAGAGGCGGTATTGTATCTCAATCTCCATATGTTGTACTGTTGTTGGGAGGTTATTGCTGGAGATATGACTTCTGTATAGAGGCGGTACAGTATCTCAATCTCCATATGTTGTACTGTTGTTGAGAGGTTATTGCTGGAGATATGGCTGCTGTATAGAGGCGGTATTGTATCTCAATCTCCATATGTTGTACTGTTGTTGGGAGGTTATTGCTGGAGATATGACTTCTGTATAGAGGCGGTACAGTATCTCAATCTCCATATGTTGTACTGTTGTTGAGAGGTTATTGCTGGAGATATGGCTGCTGTATAGAGGTGGTACAGTATCTCAATCTCCATATATTGTACTGTTGTTGAGAGGTTATTGGTGGAGATATGGCTGCTGTATAGAGGCGGTATTGTATCTCAATCTCCATATATTGTACTGTTGTTGAGAGGTTATTGCTGGAGATATGGCTGCTGTATAGAGGCGGTACAATATCTCAATCTCCATATATTGTACTGTTGTTGAGAGGTTATTGGTGGAGATATGGCTGCTGTATAGAGGCGGTACAGTATCTCAATCTCGATATATTGTACTGTTGTTCAGAGGTTATTGGTGGAGATATGGCTGCTGTATAGAGGCGGTACAGTATCTCAATCTCGATATATTGTACTGTTGTTCAGAGGTTATTCGTGGAGATATGGCTGCTGTATAGAGGCGGTATTGTACCTCAATCTCCATATATTGTACTGTTGTTGTGAGGTTATTGGTGGAGATATGGCTGCTGTATAGAGGCGGTATTGTACCTCAATCTCCATATGTTGTACTGTTGTTGAGAGGTTATTGCTGGAGATATGGCTGCTGTATAGAGGCAGTATTGTACCTCAATCCCCATATATTGTACTGTTGTTCAGAGGTTATTGCTGGAGATATGGCTGCTGTATAGAGGTGGTATTGTATCTCAATCTCCATATATTGTACTGTTGTTGAGAGGTTATTGCTGGAGATATGGCTGCTGTATAGAGGTGGTATTGTATCTCAATCTCCATATGTTGTACTGTTGTTGAGAGGTTATTGCTGGAGATATGGCTGCTGTATAGAGGCGGTATTGTATCTCAATCTCCATATATTGTACTGTTGTTCAGAGGTTATTGCTGGAGATATGGCTGCTGTAAAGAGGTGGTATTGTATCTCAATCTCCATATATTGTACTGTTGTTGAGAGGTTATTGCTGGAGATATGACTTCTGTATAGAGGCGGTACAGTATCTCAATCTCGATATATTGTACTGTTGTTGTGAGGTTATTGCTGGAGATATGGCTACTGTATAGAGGTGGTACAGTATCTCAATCTCCATATGTTGTACTGTTGTTGAGAGGTTATTGCTGGAGATATGGCTGCTGTATAGAGGCGGTACAATATCTTAATCTCCATATGTTGTACTGTTGTTGAGAGGTTATTGGTGGAGATATGGCTGCTGTATAGAGGCGGTACAATATCTCAATCTCCATATGTTGTACTGTTGTTGAGAGGTTATTGCTGGAGATATGGCTGCTGTATAGAGGTGGTACAGTATCTCAATCTCCATATGTTGTACTGTTGTTGAGAGGTTATTGGTGGAGATATGGCTGCTGTATAGAGGCGGTACAATATCTCAATCTCCATATGTTGTACTGTTGTTGAGAGGTTATTGCTGGATATATGGCTGCTGTATAGAGGCGGTATTGTACCTCAATCTCCATATATTGTACTGTTGTTGAGAGGTTATTGCTGGAGATATGGCTGCTGTATAGAGGCGGTATTGTATCTCAATCTCCATATGTTGTACTGTTGTTGAGAGGTTATTGCTGGATATATGGCTACTGTATAGAGGTGGTATTGTATCTCAATCTCCATATATTGTACTGTTGTTGTGAGGTTATTGCTGGAGATATGGCTGCTGTATAGAGGTGGTATTGTACCTCAATCTCCATATATTGTACTGTTGTTCAGAGGTTATTGCTGGAGATATGGCTGCTGTATAGAGGCGGTACAGTATCTCAATCTCCATATGTTGTACTGTTGTTGAGAGGTTATTGCTGGAGATATGGCTGCTGTATAGAGGCGGTACAGTATCTCAATCTCGATATATTGTACTGTTGTTCAGAGGTTATTGGTGGAGATATGGCTGCTGTATAGAGGCGGTATTGTACCTCAATCTCCATATGTTGTACTGTTGCTGAGAGGTTATTGGTGGAGATATGGCTGCTGTATAGAGGCGGTACACTATCTCAATCTCCATATGTTGTACTGTTGTTGAGAGGTTATTGCTGGATATATGGCTGCTGTATAGAGGCGGTATTGTACCTCAATCTCCATATGTTGTACTGTTGCTGAGAGGTTATTGGTGGAGATATGGCTGCTGTATAGAGGCGGTACAGTATCTCAATCTCCATATGTTGTACTGTTGCTGAGAGGTTATTGGTGGAGATATGGCTGCTGTATAGAGGTGGTATTGTACCTCAATCTCCATATGTTGTACTGTTGCTGAGAGGTTATTGGTGGAGATATGGCTGCTGTATAGAGGCGGTACAGTATCTCAATCTCCATATGTTGTACTGTTGTTGAGAGGTTATTGCTGGAGATATGGCTGCTGTATAGAGGCGGTACAGTACCTCAATCTCCATAAAAAGTGATTTAATTCTTAAAAATATGTAGATTTGTGATTTTCTGTATGCAGTGATTGTGGGGCATTTAAAGGGCGTTTCGCATTGAATTGAAAATCAGGTAATGCAATTAACCTTACACATGTATATGCACTTTAAACTCTAATAATGCTGTACATTTGTATGAAATATAAAAAATACAAAATATAATGGCATTTGATGTACAAATTAATATATCCCTTGACAATTGTCATAACTAAATAATTAGTAATGACGTCATTAACACTCTTCACAATACAATGTGCCATTACTTTCAATATATAATGCTGATATGCTCAAAAATCAATATTCATATGAAAGGGCTGTGCGAATTCATCACTTGCCACGCGGATACTGTGATAAAATGTATCAGCTTATTAACTGATTTATTAAAACACTTGGTTCATAAATGTATTGGTAATGACCGCACTAGTAATCACGATGTTGGTAAAAATAACATGTGCGCCGCTTATGTGCGATTTTTACTCCATTGCTGTTATTACGGTGCTAATAAGACAGCAGGTTTCCAATATTAAAGACCTGCGTAACATTTCTTATTATTTATTTGCTTGACGTCAAAACCCTTTCCCCTCTAGATTTGACTATTGCAGTAGATCATTTATTTTGTCAGAAGTCATTGTTCCGCGTACGCGACTGTGACGTCATACTTTAAAATCCTCCATGTAAAACAACATGACAGGACTGTCGTCCATATGTCCCATTAATATTTTAAAATGAATTTGATATTGAAATATGCTACCATAACTTCGTTCAACATATACAATGGGTTCAATCTGATTAAATAGCAAGTACAATTGAGTACAAAAGTGTTTCGTGCAAAAAACTAGTGTACTTCAATTTTGTTACAGAAGCAATTATTATTACACATGTTTTTTTTGCGCAGAAATCTTGAAAATAATCGTGGTATAACTCTTGGACACTTCATTCCAAAAAGCTACCGTTTGCTTTTGATTAACGAAAGATGAATAACAAACAATAAGCAATATCATTAAAAATGACAATGTCCGAATAACCACACAAGTCAGTCATAGTTTGTGCGAAAGGTCTAAGAAACCTAGGTCGTACGTCGGCGGCGATATCCTCTTCTAAAATGTGGTTTACCTCTTTTTACTAGCACGTTGAAATATTAAAATGTATATGGGCAGCACACTCATTGTACAGTACTTCTGGGCGCTGTAATTACCAATAATGCATTTTACGCCACCAACTCGGCCTCTTAGACGTGATAACCACCCTATGGCGATGTTTCTTGGTAATTTGCTGTGATTTAATGGTGATGAAAATTAATAATCACGGCCATTATCTTCTGATTTGATGTCCGCCATATTGTTTCTGGCATCATGGGATTGCTTTAGTGGGACGATCGCGATAAATCATTTCATTATCGCATCGCGAATCTCACCATGTCCATTGAACGTATTTCGGAGACCGGAATTTGCGGTATGATGTAGAGAGTCTAATACACTCTAGAGTTACTATATACATTCTGGTAATTCGAGGATGAACCAATGTCATACTTCCCGCACGTAAATAGAAAGCAACACGTGTAATGCCATTTTCTTAGGGTTGTAAACTGTCTGAGGTCAGACAGAGTACCTAGACAAGCCTGGTGACCGTGTTAGTCCTCTGGTATGTTAGCATGTTTGAGGTCTGACAGAGTACCTAGACAAGCCTGGTGACCGTGTTAGTCCTCTGGTATGTTAGAATGTTTGAGGTCTGACAGAGTACCTAGACAAGCCTGGTGACCGTGTTAGTCCTCTACTATGTTAGCATGTCTGAGGTCAGACAGAATACCTAGACAAGCCTGGTGACCGTGTTAGTCCTCTGGTATGTTAGCATGTTTGAGGTCTGACAGAGTACCTAGACAAGCCTGGTGACCGTGTTAGTCCTCTAGTATGTTAGCATGTTTGAGGTCTGACAGAGTACCTAGACAAGCCTGGTGACCGTGTTAGTCCTCTGGTATGTTAGCATGTTTGAGGTCTGACAGAGTACCTAGACAAGCCTGGTGACCGTGTTAGTCCTCTGGTATGTTAGCATGTTTGAGGTCTGACAGAGTACCTAGACAAGCCTGGTGACCGTGTTAGTCCTCTGGTATGTTAGCATGTTTGAGGTCAGACAGAGTACCTAGACAAGCAAGGTGACCGTGTTAGTCCTCTGGTATGTTAGCATGTTTGAGGTCTGACAGAGTACCTAGACAAGCCTGGTGACCGTGTTAGTCCTCTACTATGTTAGCATGTCTGAGGTCAGACAGAGTACCTAGACAAGCCTGGTGACCGTGTTAGTCCTCTGGTATGTTAGCATGTTTGAGGTCTGACAGAGTACCTAGACAAGTTTGATGACCGTGTTAGTCCTCTGGTATGTTAGCATGTTTGAGGTCTGACAGAGTACCTAGACAAGCCTGGTGACCGTGTTAGTCCTCTGGTATGTTAGCATGTTTGAGGTCAGACAGAGTACCTAGACAAGCCTGGTGACCGTGTTAGTCCTCTGGTATGTTAGCATATTTGATGTCTGACAGAGTACCTAGACAAGCCTGGTGACCGTGTTAGTCCTCTGGTATGTTAGCATGTTTGAGGTCAGACAGAGTACCTAGACAAGCAAGGTGACCGTGTTAGTCCTCTGGTATGTTAGCATGTTTGAGGTCTGACAGAGTACCTAGACAAGCCTGGTGACCGTGTTAGTCCTCTGGTATGTTAGCATGTTTGAGGTCTGACAGAGTACCTAGACAAGCCTGGTGACCGTGTTAGTCCTCTGGTATGTTAGCATGTTTGAGGTCAGACAGAGTACCTAGACAAGCCTGGTGACCGTGTTAGTCCTCTGGTATGTTAGCATGTTTGAGGTCTGACAGAGTACCTAGACAAGCCTGGTGACCGTGTAAAATGTATCATATACAATGTATGGTACAATTTACTAATAACACTTATTTACGCATTCGCAGACTGTATACAATACCTTCAACTTTGATATTCCAAATGTAATGTCCCGTTTAATTTACATATTGAGTGTAATTATGCAGTTAATGTCATCATAAAGAATACATTACTGATTCAGTCATAGCATCAGTCTGACAGAATAATATCTCCTCGAATCACGACAGGAAAAATCATGTAATAACAATAAAAAACGTTTTCCTTGCGGTATTCCACAATATTGGATCAATTAGCTTAATTTTCTGGGAAATCCTGCACTCTCTCCGCTGCGGGCAGTAAGCATCGCGACGGATAATTATGATGTTTTGGTATTGTATCTAGCCATTTGTATAATTAAGTACATGACAATGCCAACGTTATGGAAAGTGTAGTCATTCATACAGATGATAGATTGGTACACGATTATTGTACATAACTTTGATTTTATCACCCTCTGTTATCCGTTATGATTCTTGATTTGGATAATTATGGTATTGTCCAAAGGTGTAAATACGCCTTGGTGGCATTGTGGGACCAGGTACTTGTACAACATGATCGCCTGGGGAGGGTTTCATAAAACTTCTCATATTTGAATTTTTTCTCGAGCAAGATATTCTATTTCTTGTAAATGGTAGTCGACCAAACTATTTTCTGGTTACCAAGTTATTCTGTTCTCGACGTCTGAATGTCAAGTCCTTCTTTAGGACTATCTGAAGGCATATATACATAGTCTGTTCTCGACGTCTGAATGTCAAGTCCTTCCTTAGGACTATATGAAGGCATATATACATAGTCTGTTCTCTACGTCTGAATGTCAAGTCCTTCTTTAGGACTATATGAAGGCATATATACATAGTCTGTTCTCGACGTCTGAATGTCAAGTCCTTCCTTAGGACTATATGAAGGCATATATACATAGTCTGTTCTCTACGTCTGAATGTCAAGTCCTTCCTTAGGACTATCTGAAGGCATATATACATAGTCTGTTCTCTACGTCTGAATGTCAAGACCTTCCTTAGGACTATCTGAAGGCATATATACATAGTCTGTTCTCGACGTCCGAATGTCAAGTCCTTCCTTAGGACTATCTGATGGCATATACACATAGTCTGTTCTCGACGTCTGAATGTCAAGTCCTTCCTTAGGACTATCTGAAGGCATATATACATAGTCTGTTCTCGACGTGTGAATGTCAAGTCCTTCCTTAGGACTATCTGAAGGCATATATACATAGTCTGTTCTCGACGTCTGAATGTCAAGTCCTTCCTTAGGACTATCTGAAGGCATATATACATAGTCTGTTCTCTACGTCTGAATGTCAAGTCCTTCTTTAGGACTATCTGAAGGCATATATACATAGTCTGTTCTCGACGTCTGAATGTCAAGTCCTTCCTTAGGACTATCTGAAGGCATATATACATAGTCTGTTCTCGACGTCTGAATGTCAAGTCCTTCTTTAGGACTATCTGAAGGCATATATACATAGTCTGTACTCGACGTCTGAATGTCAAGTCCTTCTTTAGGACTATCTGAAGGCATATATACATAGTCTGTTCTCGACGTCTGAATGTCAAGTCCTTCCTTAGGACTATCTGAAGGCATATACACATAGTCTGTTCTCGACGTCTGAATGTCAAGTCCTTCTTTATGATTATCTGAAGGCATATATACATACTGTAGTCTGTTCTCGACGTCTGAATGTCAAGTCCTTCCTTAGGACTATCTGAAGGCATATATACATAGTCTGTTCTCGACGTCTGAATGTCAAGTCCTTCTTTAGGACTATCTGAAGGCATGTATACATAGTCTGTTCACGACGTCTGAATGTCAAGTCCTTCCTTAGGACTATATGAAGGCATATATACATAGTCTGTTCACGACGTCTGAATGTCAAGTCCTTCCTTAGGACTATCTGATGGCATATACACATAGTCTGTTCTCGACGCCTGAATGTCAAGTCCTTCTTAAGGACTATCTGAAGGCATATACACATAGGCTGTTTCCCATATATGGTGTATCTTCGTCTTATAAGTTATGTAGCAAATTTGCTTTGTGTAGGCGTCATAGGAGACTAGAATCAACCGTCTCACATAGGAAATTCCCTTAGTTATGGATCGTGTCTGGTACATAGATAAAAAGTCAGTCGTTCTGTACCTTGTTATATCGGATGCCATTATATTGAACTGAGTTAAATGTATATCATAGCTTTTTGAGTTGAAAAGTGGGAGCGGGCACATTTCGTGAATAGAATTCAGACAGTATCGTGACGTGATAGCGTCTGTCTTAGTGTATAATAAATCGTTCCAAGCTTTCTCGTTGTTGCAATATTTCGCGTTCATATTTATTTCTGGAACACATCTCGTTAAGTATCTATTTATGCTTTATCCTTGATATGCTTTATGAACATTGCTTTTAACTCTGAAATAAGTTCTAAACTTTATTTAAAACCGTTTGCCTACATCAAAGGTATTTCGTCACATGGTATCGTGTTACCTCCACGTCAGCGCTTCCTCTGTCTCTTTACCCAGTCTTTGTTCTGTCTCTTTACCCAGGCTGTGTTCTGTCTCTTTACCCAGTCTTTGTTCTGTCTCTTTACCCAGGCTGTGTTCTGTCTCTTTACCCAGTCTGTGTTCTGTCTCTTTACCCAGTCTGTGTTCTGTCTCTTTACCCAGGCTGTGTTCTGTCTCTTTACCCAGGCTGTGTTCTGTCTCTTTACCCAGTCTTTGTTCTGTCTCTTTACCTAGGCTGTGTTCTGTCTCTTTACCCAGTCTGTGTTCTGTCTCTTTACCCAGTCTGTGTTCTGTCTCTTTACCCAGTCTGCGTTCTGTCTCTTTACCCAGGCTGTGTTATGTCTCTTTACCCAGACTGTGTTCTGTCTCTTTACCCAGACTGTGTTCTGTCTCTTTACCCAGACTGTGTTCTGTCTCTTTACCCAGGCTGTGTTCTATCTCTTTACCCAGACTGTTTTCTGTCTCTTTACCCAGGCTGTGATCTGTCTCTTTACCCAGACTGTGTTCTGTCTCTTTACCCGGTCTATGTTTTATCTCTTAACCCAGACAGTGTTCTGTCTCTTTACACAGGCTGTGTTCTGTCTCTTTACCCAGTCTGTGTTCTGTCTTTTTACCCAGGCTGTGTTCTGTCTCTTAATCCTGACTGTGTTATGTCTCTTTACCCAGAGTGTGTTCTGTCTCTTTGCCCAGTCTGTGTTCTGTCTCTTTACCCAGACTGTGTTCTGTCTCTTTCCCCAGTCTGTGTTCTGTCTCTTCACCCAGGCTGGGTTTACTTTCATGCGGTTGGTAGCGATGTATATAGTATTCATTCCATAACATTATAAGATGTGTGTAATTTAGTTTGCAATATTCGTTCTACATGATATGGTTCAATTCTTGCAAACATTGTCATTATTACCAAGGTGTTGTTCATTCAATACGGTGATTTTCCGGATCAATTGAATCTAATCAAATATCAAATTTCTTGCCAGTTCTCACTTGCGGTCCATTTTCTACCATTTTCCTCCGCTATGAGGATGTCAGAATCAAATTGCCCCGCCCATTTTGAAGGGGACGCAAATTTAAGTTGTCCATAATTACAGCCCTTTACGTAAATTGCATTTGCTTCTCTTCCCAATAAATTTGCTTTCTGTATAGCACGATGACAGGTTACAAATACGTAATTATAAGTGTGCATGGTTCCATTGTCCGCCATTGAAGGCGACCGAAAAGCATTGTGGGTAATCTTACGCGCACCTGCTGGGATCCGATTGATTCCTGCTCATTAATGCGTTTAATGCTTTTTGTGTAAGATTGGGCAACAAATTCAAATAGGAAGTCCTGATCTCTTATTCTCCATTATTTTGTATAAATCAAGTACTAACAATGACTTGTGTGACACTTTTGCGACCTCTCAGAAGCCTAAATTTGTTATTTTACATAATTAGGGTGGGGAGTGCGAGAGAATGCTTTCTAGGACTTCTTCTTGAAGAGTAGCATGTTTCTCATTTGATTTTCATTTGTTTGAAATTTAAACACACGTAATTTCAAAGATTGTTGATTTATTTAGCGTTTTATTGAAAAAACGCATCTTAAGTTGTTTGGTGGCAAAATTGTTCAAACAATAGGAGCAGATGCCACGTCTTTCACGTTGAATAATAGAGCGAAGAATTAAGTATTCACCGTACATTTATGGAAGAGAACTAATTGTATTTTTATGCATCATGACAATTTTTTGTTGTCCGGCCCTTCAGACTGTATGTGTAATTGCGTCTATGACCATTTGGCGGTTTAATCAATTGTCATTTGTGATCGATGTGATTCATACACGAGACACATAGAAGTAATAAATTGATTGTTATTAGTCAAAATATACATATACCTCTCCAGAGCAGCCATATCTTGCAACAGCCTCTCTTCAAATATATTATAAATTTATCTCTTAACAGAAACAACCTCTAGCCAGAGGTTGTTGCTATGGAGAGGTCGCAAGGGGTTGTTGCTATGGAGAGGTCGCACTGTATGTAATGGCCAGAGGTTGTTGCTATGGAGAGGTCGCAAGGGGTTGTTGCTATGGAGAGGTCGCACTGTATGTACTCGCCAGAGGTTGTTGCTATGGAGAGGTCGCACTGTATGTACTCGTATTACGTCTCTTTTATCATTTTTTTATATTTGGTGTATTATCATATGTTGCTAATTATCAATTAAATATTTCTATTAGTTACCGGTAGACATTCCGTGTAATGGAACCAAACACAGCAAACGTAATGCAGTTTTGCCCCTCATCCCTTATTAAGCATTCACATTTATCTATATTTTAAATCGCTCACAAATTCCACCCTTTGTTTGTGCAATAGAAGCAAAATAACTATCAACAATAGCAACAATAAAGCCGTCATCACCAACAAAAACTTCGTCAACGGCTTCGTCATTATCAGTATACTAACCCCACCAGTATAAGTACCACCGTAAATAATCAGCGTTCATTATTTACAACATTATCACCACACTCATATACAACAGCAATATCACCGTCATCATCATCAACATCAACAACATCACCAACAACAGCATCATCATCTACAACATCACCAACAACAGCATCATCATCATCTACAATATCACCAACAACAGCATCGTCATCATCATCATCATCATCTACAACAAGGCTACAACAGCATCATCATCATCATCTACAACATCACCAACAACAGCATCATCATCATCATCTACAACATCACCAACAACAGCATCATCATCATCATCTACAACATCACCAACAACAGCATCATCATCATCATCTACAACATCACCAACAACAGCATCATCATCATCATCTACAACATCACCAACAACAGCATCATCATCATCATCTACAACATCACCAACAACAACATCATCATCATCATCTACAACATCACCAACAACAGCATCATCATCATCATCTACAACAAGGCTACAACAAAAAGACAACATGTAAAACAACTAATATTGATAAATTTGATCAATGTCAATCACATTTTTACTTAGAAGCTATCAATATATACTTGATTCAGAGAATTTTGCATTTTTTTATTTGATAATTTATTCCTTTTCCAGAATGATTGGATAGGAATCTTTATACAGCGGACGTTGGATCACCCGAACAGTGGAGCTCGGAATCAGGCATTCTGATAAAAATTTGGAATTAAATTTGTGTTTTGTGTTTTAATAATTGTGTGTATTATTACATATGGATCGATAGATGGATGTAATCAACAGCGATACTCATTGGGATGGCGGGTTTTCAAGGCAGCGTTTATCCATTCACGGTATGTATATACGGTTTCGTGTGAGGTCTGTCCCAAATTTCATGAAAATACTTTAAGTACATGCTTAACATATTCTTGGCAGTATGCTTAAGTCTGTTAGTTTGTGCTTAGCTGAGCACTGGTAAAAAACGCAGTTCACAGACATACTGTATATGTAATGATATACAGTGTACTTAGTTAAGTAAAATAACATGCTTATTCTTCAATATAGTGTCTGTACTTTGTACATCAACTCCTTAATGTGAACTAATAAGCACGGATTGTCGTGAAATATTACTTAAGTATGATAATAAGAAAATTACCGGACATAAGTATATTAATAAACTTAAGTATTTTCGTGGCCTGATTCGGGACCTGATTTAAAAAGTCTTTGTTTGCTTCCTCCCGATCCTACGGACTAAAGTTGATGAGTAGTTGTGTAGGCATTAAAATAGTTTTTGTAAGTGATTGTTTGACCCTATTTCTCCGCTCAAAACTAAACAAAATGGCCAATATTGCATTTTGCACATTTTTAGTCAGGCCTGGTCATATCGTTTTCATTTGAAATATGTTTATTGTAAAATGTTTTACTTTTTGCAATGTAAGTGTAAAGACCATCTTATGAAAAGCAGTCTGCGTTTGTCTTATAATAATCGTATTATTGTCCAAGTTGTATGGTCAACTATGTATAACATGCCCCTGTCTGCAAGGTCTCTGACCACGTAATGATTCATTCCAATATCATACTGGGTATAGTAGTCACCTGTTTACAGTGTTGACTTGAAGCATAGCACAATATGTGAACGGTATAGACAGGTTTGACTGTATAACACCGTTAATTAAGAATTAGACTACGTAACGATTATGTAGGTGCCATTATATTTGTAAAAAGACTCTTTTATTAATCTATCTTGGAATAATATCATTTCCTCAGCATTTTGAACTCAAAATCTTTAGATTTGAGTGTCCATCTGAGATCTGAGTGTTAGTATAGGGTGCTGTCATCCTGGATCCAATGTACGGAACATGTGTCATGGTCTGTTTCATTATTGTTTTAGTTGTTACAATGTCACCCGTTTTGTCTTAACTTAAACACCCCTGACATCCGTGTGTGTCCCATTCTTGTATTGTTAGGTACATGTTTGAAAATTTAAATACAGTCAAACAAGTGAACAACCGTCGTCCAAAGGACAGCCATCAGTGGTCTTTTGTACACGTATATAGAATGTAAGTCGCAGTCATGTTAATTCGGAAATAATGATATCTTATTTGCATTGAATTGATAATGAATAAAAGTCAAAGATGTGCTCCATTTCTAAAGCCGAGCATTTGTCTGTATGCATAGCCTGGTATCGCTATGGTAACGCAATTATTATTATTACTGAACATATTTTGGGTAAATATGCATTTAATGTCATATTCAAGTGTTTGGGGCTATAAACAAAGTACCTTTGAATTGATCGCTTATAGTTTATAACTTTACATTAATGGCAACTTTTTTTGAAAACTAGAGGCGTTGATACTCACCGGAAAAGGGCGTAAAATTCGCGCCAAAGTTCCCTCCTAAAAATTAGGTCGTTCAGGTAAAACGTTCTTTGCTTTGAATAAAATTATTAACATTGGTGACAACATTTTCCTTCTCTCCTGGGAATTTCTTTATACCAGCGAGTGGTAGATGAACAAAAGCAGCTTTCATTACCAGCTTGTGATGCGACATGAAACAATCGCGTCTCCATTAAGCGACCGACACGTTCGATTAAAATGGCGCTGGGTGAAAATGGTAGAACATTGTTCCAGGGAATTGGGACCTGCATGAATTAATATTCTTTCATATTATCAGTGTAAACCAGTGCAGAACTACAGATTAAGACAAAAGTAATATTTTTAATGAATTTAATATCAATAAATATCATTTAACGAAACACAGGTTGATGAAATTTGATGCTTGCATTTGTGACTCGGCGTTATGAGGAAACATTTGCCCTTAATTTGGTGTCATATTTCCATAGCAACCGTCAATATATGAATGGTTGATTTTGTGCTTAATTCAAAAAAGTTTTCGTTAAGTGAAGTAGAAAAATATTCGAACGATTACATATACGTAGAGATGTTATAGTGTTTGTTGAAACAGTTTTGTAAAACAAGCACAAAATAGCTGCAAAATAACGACAGCATTTTTTTTAAATGATGAAAGGCTATTTCCTGATCGTTTGATACTAAATTATGTAGGTCAATAAACCTTGCTTTGGGATATGTAAAATTGGTTGAACATCATTCGTCAGTATAAACACCTCAGAGATTCTCCACGAATCTCCATTGTAGGTCATTGTTCTAGAATATACGATGTATGCCTAATCGTACAGAGTGTATGTACACACGTATGCATCACATTAAAATCGAGCGTGCTACATTATACTAATTTATAACTCTATCGTTAATATGGAATTGTCTTGAGGGTTTAAAACTAACAGCAATTTTTTTAAGCATTGTCATAACCGTACGGATAAATTACTATTCGAATGATTCAGCCAGTTACATATTTCTGAACCCACTCTTTTCCGTCGTGTTACATCGCATATTATCATCGCTAATGGTCATTTTCGCGAAATGGTTCGAAATTGCCGAAATTCATTTGTCAGAATTTGGCAGTACATTTATCATGTTTGATGTCAGGGGTTTATTTTTTAAGTAATCAAATACTTCGAAGGGTCAACATTAAAGACTGTCACAATAAACAACGATGCTACTAGATTAATTGTGATTTTAGATTAATTTTCTGCGGGATTATCATCGCACCGGAGTACCGCTCAATTAGTTATTTGATTGGCTGTTAGATTACTGCTCCGCAGAAAATAAAATCTAATAAACTATTGGCCCTGAAACACTATTAACTCCAAGTATCAACATGGAAATGCCGTTCTTGAAGGAAAATGATCATGACTTCTCGTTTGTTGAGATTAGGCAAATATTTGCGGACAAATTTCGTTTCGTCTTGGATACTTGTTCGAAAGAAAAGAATATCTTTGAATGGAAGCTTCTTTTGAAAGAACTAGTCGAAAATTAAACGCCATTTGTGCGTGACTTATGACAGTGTGTTAATATCATGCATAGAAACAAGGAAGCCCATGCCTATGAAGTCTGTTACGAATTGATTAATCAAACTACACACATTCTTAATATAGCTCTTAATCATATAAAAAAGAAATATGCTTATAAAATGTGATCACGCACGGCATCTGAGCTTACAAATACATGCTTCAATGCGAGTTGGGTTACTATAGCTAAACATATACTCAATGTTCACTGTAAAATAACAGTTTGAATCCTGTTTCAACGCCGGAATTAGCTGAAATACTGGCGAAAAATATGTAAACTCCAATGCTCGTGAAAGGAATGTTATAATTGGCTACGTTTGGTTGTTCTAATACGCTGCAATTATAGGCTGTTTATAGAACCATACATTAAAGTCAGTTCTAAGTACTTAGAATGATACTATGCTATTTTACTACATTGTGTTTTTTTTTCTGTAATTGCATCGGCTGGATATATTTTTATTCATCGTGATAAAGATACATTTGTCACGTATGTTTTTGTCGTGTATTTTTACATAACACTTCCCTAACTAGTCGAGTGTTCACATATGTGCTGTAAGCAAAACATCTTTAGACTTGAACGGTTTTAAAGTCATAATTTCTATAACACACCTTTCAACGTATATAAACTATGGCTCACTAAAGGAATGCAAACATCACTTTATAGTGACATTTATTTATTTATTTTCAGGGAAAGATTCACATTATTTATAAATCATTATAGTTCTGTCTATTAGCAATAAATGCTTTGATTCATGGCTGATAATCGCATGAATAAAATTACGGCGTCTATTTGAGCCACATCTGTTGAGCGTTTCAACAACTTTCACGGTAACTGAATATCACTTGATGTATAGAATGTTCGAGTTTATTTGTAATTTAATAGCGTGTTGTAATCACCGAATGTTGAATTATATTGTATTTTATTACATTACATGTTTTATTCAAATGAATTGTTGAACTTTTTTTGCGATATATGAACGTTGTGACAGAGAAAGTATCTCTTGTATATACCAAAGCGATGTACGGTGATTATACTCTGATGAGACTTGGTACAATAATGATATAGTGCTGCCTGCGTTTGTCGTCATACGAGTTTTGACCGAAGTTATGGACTATGAACATAATTTAGTCAAATTTGGCATGCATTAAATGCATACTTGCGTATCGTGCTTGCGACCTATTTTTGACTAAGGACGTGCTACCTTCTGCGTCCCGTGAAAAAAACACGACTTTGCGATCAGGTGTATGCTATTGAACAACAAAGTTGCCGAATGTAGCGAAACGATTCTACACGTTCTTTTGCACATATTCATTTTACTGTTATTTGTTTTTGCTTTCATTTCTGAACATGCAGTCGCCGAAAGTGTACTAACTTCTCAAATAACATCGTATTAGACGCAACAGGAAAATCGTTTATGATTTATATGAATAAAGCAATGTGTAATGTCTCTCTGTACGGCAATATTCACGGTCTTACAGTGCTACAATTACGGACCAATTCGGATAAATGCTGCCATTGAGCTGTTTCGTGGTCATGGGAATCGTAATTTTCAACATTTCCAATGTTTATGGCCCTAGTTCTAAAGTTTCTTAATGAACTACAACGTGTATCGATGGAAATCCAACTTCTCCTGTTCAATTGTAGTAGATCGTATCTTGAAAACATATTGTTCTGTTAATCGCCGTAATTATTGCGATGAAAAGCGGTTTTCTGTCTGTATTATACGCTTAATAGACTAGATTTGTTTAACGCCATATAGCTTTTAAGGATGTCATTCGCGTTTAATCATTTAACGACAAGTTTTGAAAAGAACCCTATTAATTAAACAAAAGGATGGGACTTTGCGGTAATAGCAAATCGAGTGATATATAGATTTATTCAATATTTAAAAGCATATAAACAATAGCTAGTGTCCCCAGATGCCTATTTAGTTTCCTAACATCATTGCTGAGTTCTGAAAAATATATATTTCGTACGTCATTGGACACCGCCGGCGTTTACCTCCGTGTATTTTCGTGTAACGATATTTGTTCACGCGATGTTTGAGCACTAAAATTACTTGTCTTCCTCCCTGGATAATACTGAAAACAATCTTATTCAAACAAAATATTACATCAATGTTAGGTCTTTAATAGCTTGGCATCATTTTGTTTTGTCTTCGATTCCAGTCAGTAGACGTCTACCGGTGGACATGTGTATAACACGGCTCTAATACAAGTTTGTGAAAATGGACCCACGTGTCCATTGTATTTAAATTTTCTAGAAAATCACATTTTCTCTGTATCAATAAACTATATGTAATTCAAACAAATCACAAAGTCAATTGAAGGAACAATGGTTTGAACAAATCCATTGTGACACTGTTTTGGGAAAGAAGTATGTATTTACTAACGTTTTACGGGAAACCTCATAATATGATTTGCAAATAACGTCAGTCAGTTGGTTGGCATAGATTATATCTAAGACTTAGAATCCAAATTAGGTTTAGTCGTGTGTGCATTAATTAATCCAAGGAACTATGATAGTATTAATATGTGTGAAACTACAAAAAAATTTGTTCATTGAGGGAAGACATTGCACTGTGGTAATACATTGGGACCAAATCCACCGAGTCGTACAATGTAATATTCGTAACCTGTTGAATAATGCAAATTATTATTGGTTGAAAAGAAAGACGCATTGGTTATGTCATCTGATCACTGTGAACATGCATGAATTAGATAATCACAAACGGTGTTAAAATACACAAAAGATTAACAATAGTTTTGCAATATGTTTATCAATCATTTGAGTGAGACTGACTCATGCAAGCTTCTCGGCATGGGAGGAAAAAACTGGGCTCTACCTTGCATTCTTTAAATGTAATAAGACATTGATTTATGTCCATCAAATACTGTATAAAGTATCAACCACTTAGGGACGGATTTTATCATGATTTCCCGAAAGTCAACTTTTCATTTTTCACCATTATAGATTATCTTAATATAAAAGAAACTGTCGGTGGAAAAGCTGTGCTACTTAGGGACGCTGTAGAGTATGCCGAGATAAAAGCCGTGTTTATGTATTTTGATTAACACTTTTATCGGCCGTACTGTCAATACGGCGCTAACTTTCAATGGTAAATGATCAGACTAGCCTTGTATCTTGGCTTTCACTTACCTAGCCCATAACGGCATTTGTTTAAATTTATCAGTATATTCCGTCTTGTTGCAACAGTCGACTTCCATCGAGTGACGTCATCATTTTGTGCGTTGTTAAGGAGCTTGAACCGTTCACGTAGGCTGCTTAAAAATACAAATACCGACGACTATGTCAAGACGGTAAAAACAAATGAATCCAAATGTGAGAGAAAGTAAGAATCTCTGTCTGCGAAATCACAAACACGGAAGTTAACAACGATCGGCGCCATATAACAGGAACACTGACGTTGTATATTAACAAGTCCATACATACTGAAATCTGTTTTAAATGTCTAAACGTAGTCACAAAGTGTCGAATTAATTTTGCCAGGTTAAGAAGGTATTTAAAATACTTTTTCAAGCATGAAGACCAGGATGTGAGGTTCAAACATGAAGACCAGGATGTGAGGTTCAAGCATGAAGACCAGGATGTGAGGTTCAAGCATGAAGACCAGGATGTGAGGTTCAAACATGAAGATCAGGATGTGAGGTTCAAGCATGAAGACCAGGATGAGAGGTTCAAGCATGAAGACCAGGATGTGAGGTTCAAACATGAAGACCAGGATGTGAGGTTCAAACATGAAGACCAGGATGTGAGGTTCAAGCATGAAGACCAGGATGTGAGGTTCAAACATGAAGATCAGGGTGTGAGGTTCAAACATGAAGATCAGGATGTGAGGTTCAAACATGAAGATCAGGATGTGAGGTTCAAGCATGAAGACCAGGATGTGAGGTTCAAACATGAAGATCAGGATGTGAGGTTCAAACATGAAGATCAGGATGTGAGGTTCAAACATGAAGACCAGGATGTGAGGTTCAAGCAAGCTGACGTCTCTTATGAAACGACACAGCTGGAATGTCGTGTGCTGGTGGGCCGTCTGCATTTTAATGTATGACGTGTTTATGACGTCATTAAATATCATTGGTATTACTTTTCAGTATGCATGTACAAATTGATATAATTTACAGCCTCTGATTTAGATGTGGTGTAATTCAAACAGGTACTAATTCTTATTTTATAGATTAAACATGTGAAAACGACATACCTGTTACAAATTTGAAACATTGCAAAACAACAACTTATTTTATAAAAAGCAATACAACATGAAAGAACCAATCGGTTTACAATCTTGTAACATTATCACTGCAACTTTGAATAATTGAAACCCACACTTAACATCTCTTTGTTTTTTGACTGGTGCTCTTTTAAAACATATTTGATACGTGGTTGATATGTTGACAGCAGCTATCATGGCTCAATCATCGTCCATCGGTTTTAAAACGTAATCTGTTCACTGTTTTCCGACGAAACGCTGATTTCCTTCACGAGCGGCACGTGCTAGTCATGTGGCACGTTGCTTGCGCGAGGCGTCATTTGACGCTGAACGGAAACGCGCGAACTGAAACAATAAGATCATATTCTAATCACGTATTTTATCGATAAATCATATTCCTCTGATCGGTTTGAAAATGCAGTGGAAATTTCCGTATACTGATTTTATAGTGTTTGACGTTTGCGCAATTATAGTTTTCCCCGCAAAATTTCGCCGACTTTTATCGTCTGCATCTTGAATATGATACGGGTCTGATTAATATATTCTCGTGAGATTTTGAAGTCATTTTTCTCAGATTTTATCCAACCAGTTTGTAGTTACTTGTGGAACAAGTTTCATTACCTTAGCTGCTGACAAACGCATACCTTGTATAGTGTCATGATAGGTTATGTTGGTTTGAGGAATGCTATACACAAGGAATGGTCTATGGGCTCTCCGGTCATCATCGATTGGACCAATATATTAGAGAACTTATCTTATATTGATACAGTGAACAAGACCACCATTCTGGTTCTGAAGGAAGTATATTTAGTTGTGACGTGGTCCGATTATCTAGTTAAGATCTTGAAGAAAACATTAACGCTTGTCCTTGAAAAAACGGCTTACCAATGAGGTGGTCTTAATTTCGAGATGATCTTTAAGTGAGGTTCCGCTGTATTGTTTCAATGGCAGGTTGACATTCTTTGAAAGACAAACATTCTTGTTTGTAGCATCTACAAGTTCAGGTGAAGATGTAGCTGCATACACGTTATAACGGGGAAATTACCCGAAAAATTCCGCACGAAAGAGCCGAACACGTGAGTCTGTGACAATAGTGTCTGTCAGGGTACCACTAACATACTTTCTCTAAACATGTTCTTTTAGTCATGTTTTCGTTCGTAGCAAGTAATCACGTGGTAATATTAAGTAACCTTTACGACCACTTTCACTAAACGTTAGTTACTTGTACTACAATCAGACAATTGAAAATACTGTCAAAGCAGTCTGGTTATGAAGAATTGGATTTATCTTAACGAAAATATAAACTGAATGAACATTAGTTGTTTTACGTCGTGTTTGAACCGAGTTGTTTTACTGTGTCTTGGATCTAATCCCTTATAAATAAAATATCAAATCAATAAAAATTGTATATTACTTCTCCGATCTTGGTTTTTTATTACTTTGGAAAAAATGTTGATTAAGACGTTGCGCAGTCCTCGCCGCACAAACGCCTTTGATCTACGATAATCTTTCCAATAAGTTAAACGATTGGCCGGCGACAGGTGGGTTAATCAAAAACAATTCCTCATCTCAAAGTGGATGTCCGGATATGTAATTTCAATTAGGATATTTAATGTAAACGCACAGACGTCAAAATTGGTTATGAAATGTGAAATTTCCTTAGTTTTAAACTATTTGAACCGAATTCATTTTGATAAATATTTCTTTCATTCCTAACATCTGTGTGAAAGATCGGTGCGGTATAAATTTATCAAATCAAAGTTAAAATTTTAATCAAAAATAGTAGGTCCCGTTAACTGTTCTGTTAAATAAACATCGAAATGTACAAATTCCTGGCTTTGGTTTCGTATCTCGGCGGCTAATCAGAGAAACGCGAACAAATCCATTGAATATATATCTATTACATTGGCGATAAACTAACTCTGTATGATTTTGCCGATCAAAGTAAAAGTAAAGATATCTACGGAGCGGCGATAATCACTCGGAATTATTCGAATCTCGGCTCCACAGAGGGAGCTGAGCATTTGGAGAGTGGCTGTGATTTCCGCTATCTTAAGCCCCCTATCCCTTTATTTGTACAAAGTTTTCTTCACTTTACACGTTCATTAATCTATATTTGATAGGCCAGGTATCATCACCTTGTGGTCATCTTGTATCTGATACAAATAATCCACTTTAATTCTATTTATACGCCGCCGACCTAGTCACACGAGTCCAATTCAATAATTTCCATAATCAACGCTAACACTATTTACAGTTGTAGCTATACATTATAGTACTTTTTTGCTTGTCTTGTTAAGTCCAAAACATCACCGGCACAATTTGTATTTATACGGCGGCTTTCCATACAATTCATGTCCTATGAGACCCTGTGGATGTGGTCCCTCTTTGAATGCACGGACAGTCATCTTGGTAGCACCACCGACATTATATAGGTTGTTCTGGAGCAGCATTTTCATAATATTGTTACGTACGGTTGTCACGTGGACACTTGACCGTCCCATTGCAATGATACCATGTAAGGTATACGCGGACCTGTATAATATACGTGTACATCGGATGCTTCCTTGTCGTGTGCAGGTTTAAACAAGCTTGTATTCCTGCTTTTATATGAGTTGTTTCCGAATTTGTTCATGTGGGACTTTCTGAAAACATCTTGTTCATGACTCGTTTACGTCAGTTTTATTACATGTACATTATTGTAATGTACGTGTTTTCTTCAAATTATTTTGTTCATGGATATTGTGTTCTTATTTATCCTAATTGGAAACCAAGCATGATTAGACGTCAGACGTCTAAGTATTAATGCCATAAACACCAACATGATTATGTTTTGTTTGTTTGTAAATTCATTTCTATAATATGTTTGGATGAAAAGTGTGTGGTGAATGTTCATGTTTAAGACAAGTAAAGAAGACTACCTAGTTGGCCAGAGGACTTTAGTGGGATTCAAATGTACACTAAAATGTCTTCATCACAATCGAGCTTAAATAGATTGGTACATATACCATGATTGCACTTTACCAGTTGGTATAACCAGTCTGATGTTCCTGTGTTCCTGCACTCCATGGTTACACGAGAAGAGCGGACACAGCAAGCTTTCGTTTAGTTCACATGAAGTCTTTGGAAATTCTCCAGTGCTTTTCTGGCAAAATAATCGTATTGTATTGAGGATTACTTCTGTGTTTATCGTAAGCTTTCTTCGTGTATCATGTCCAAAAGAGTGCGCTTGGTAATTGGATTATTCGGTATTACTCGGTATTGATGGTAGAACTGTAATCCAATTGAAAGACACATCATTTTATCAAAGGAATACCGAGACAAGATACAGATTGGACGGCGGCTTTGATCAATAATGGAGCAAGCCTTCATTCCGATATCTGTCTTAGCTAAAATCGTGAGAATCATTGCAAATTGTGGCGGCTTCAGGGAGCATATTTGGCGCCAAACGTGTCGAACTCGTTGATTGACCATAATGGCCAAAGGCATTACTTAAGCTGGTACGCCAATAAATAAATGAACAGAAATGTTGATTTGCCTTCGAGATGGATGCTTATGTCCCTTTCATTCTATGATTAGGTATAAATAATCGTTTGCTTTTCTTATTATTTCTTGTTTAATTAAAGCAAATTTACAGATATATATTTGCAATAACTTAAGTGTACATGCATTTGCTTGCAGTTGGCATAATTTGTGTCAATGTTCTGTGAGAGGTTCTCAATAAGTATATATTAATTGCAATATGACAGTTGTAGACTAACGAAGGTTTATGTGGAACTGTTCAGCGTTTTATTGTGCGTAGCTATTTCACTTCTTCATTTTACATCAAGTCGAATACTTAATATTGTCAAATTTAAAATGTTGTTTTTTAGAAAACAATCGCATTGTGCACACACCATACAGTATCGGCAGCGGTAACGAGTTAGCTTTATATATAAAACGTCGATTTCAATTATTGCTTTCGGTTTCTATTTTCACTTCTTTAAGATATGAAATAAGCGTCTTAATTTGCAAATTGTATGATAAATGTCATTTTTGGACCAATTATTATTATTCAGAATCAGAAATGAGGAAAGGGGAGATTTCTATTGTTTTATGTTATTGATAACTTTAAGCGATCCATAAAAATGTTTGCAAACCCGGGTTGCCTCTTACCACAACTGTTGGGAAAGTCGGTATGTCCATTACTTATTCATATAATTTCTTAGAATGTTTTTAGACTGAAAAGGTCCCTGCCTGGAAGAACCAAACACATGTGAGAGGGGTCGACAGGGGTCAGTGTTGGTGCATCAAGTAAGTGTACCTCAAACAAAAGCTTTAATGTTGACCTTATAAGCATTTTTTTTAATTGAACGCACATTCAAGTATTTTAAATGTGTGCAAGACCATAAGGAACATGATGAATTCGTAGATACAAACATTAATTCGTATTGAAAACTTAAAGTTGTGTGTATGCAAACGTCCACATAGAAAAACGCGTACTTCACTATTTTGATTGGCAATGCAGACTGTTTACGATTTTTTCATCTATGTGAAACTATATTATTCTTGCGGTTTTGGTAACTAACAATTAATGTGTTGGACTTACTTTGGTATCGAGGTTGTTTCGCTACCGGTAGCGTTTCCGATTATTTAAACTTGAATTGTGAAAAAGTGTCCGGAGCTGGCCCCTTACCAGCACGCTACTTGCATATCCTGCTATCCCTAATGTTTTCTTAAGTCATTGGTCATTCACAAAATGTTAATAAGGTACCATGGGTTATAATCAAGAAACGGTCCGGCGTAATTCTGCATAATGTAGTGTCCTTACCTATGCCGCTGGAAACTCGGCGTTAACGGTGACAGGTACGGGTAATTGCCGCTGTCCGGGTAATTACCGGACACCTGGTTGTTAGTGGCTCTGGAATATTTCGTTCTTTCCACTTTTTGACATTTCCGTACGGACCATGTAAGCAGGTGTGACGGTTACAGCGAGTAATTCCATGTTATTACTAAAGTGACATTTATTTCTCAGGCGATGTTAAGTAGTGTTTTTTCTGGTACTTTACATACCTAATCAGTAATCGAACCGCACGAAGGACTCGTATCGTTATTTTCTGATAATAAAATACGTCGAGTTCAATGTACTGTAATTTACAGTAGATAACAGTGTGAAATTTCGTTCTAATATAACAAAATAACCTAATGAATGCGAAAATGGTGACCCGTCTAACTTATCATTGTCTGATTTTCATCAGTTCAGTTTTGTTCACGAAGTTATACACTACGTTTGTTTTTATTTTATTATTTAGTCAATTAAATGATGTTTATCAACAAACGATCCTATGCGTTGAGCACATTGTGACTCATTTAATATTTCCTACTTCAGTCTGCAAACATTCTCGTGCTCTGGGTCTGACAAACGATTTTTAAATATAATGTATAATAATTAAGTATTTATATATTATGCGAATGTTATATATATGATCACGGTAGCATGCATGCGCCTTAGGCAACTACAGCGTAACCATCATTATAAACTGGTCGACAATAAAGGGAAAGTTAACTAGTTTGATACATCCAAATTGTGATGTCCATGAAATAGAATAGAAATTGAATTTCACACTACTACATAATTAGAATTTACCTCGTATAATTCTATCAGATTACTTGTCTTTCATCTAAAACTTACCTGTCCTCTCAATGGTAGGCCGTTAACACTTATAATCGAAAAAGCCCGAGGGAGAACGGATAAAATACTTCATCAAGCCGCATTAGGGCAATTTCCTGTGTTTACTTAACGAAATTAAAAAGGGTCAGTGTCGGTTGTATTTAAATCGTTCAATGTTTGAGTTGTCCAAAAAATATATTACTTCTATTTGCTTAATGTAATTAGTTTTAAAACTTAATCGTTTAGTACTTTAAAAAAAAGTCAATGGTTTCACGCAAAGTTCGCGATAAAACCGCAAAGACGAACAATTACATACAACGATGCCGAAAGTACACTGAAACGCGCGTAATTACACATCTTAGCGTATATCTTTCATAATTTAGCATTTATGTTAAGCCACTATGAATTATT
Source organism: Mactromeris polynyma (assembly GCA_032209605.1). Taxonomy (NCBI): domain Eukaryota; kingdom Metazoa; phylum Mollusca; class Bivalvia; order Venerida; family Mactridae; genus Mactromeris; species Mactromeris polynyma. Next base: position 27,303,003 of record JASFXZ010000001.1, read on the forward strand.
TGAATTATATTTTTCTCTGTCGGGTAAAATAACTGTGATGAGTTGTCCATAGCCTCAAACATCGTTTAATACTGCCATATTGTTACAGTACACCATTATATATGATGAAATCATCTAGTGCTAAATATACAGCACATCGATTATGTATATATTATAAATATACAGCACATCGATTATGTATATATTATAAATATACAGCACATCGATTATGTATATATTATAAATATACAGCACATCAATTATGTATATATTATAAATATACAGCACATCGATTATGTATATATTATAAATATGCAGCACATCGATTATGTATATATTATAAATATACAGCACATCAATTATGTATATATTATAAATATACAGCACATCGATTATGTATATATTATAAATATACAGCACATCGATTATGTATATATTATAAATATACAGCACATCGATTATGTATATATTATAAATATACAGCACATCGATTATGTATGTATTATAAATATACAGCACATCGATTATGTATATATTATAAATATACAGCACATCGATTATGTATGTATTATAAATATACAGCACATCGATTATGTATATATTATAAATATACAGCACATCGATTATGTATGTAAAAATTTATTATAAATATACAGCACATCGATTATGTATGTACTGGTCCACAGTGCCAACCCGCCAGTACTACTTCACAAATGGCTACAAAATGTTGCTTTGATTGCAGTAAGTCTGAAATGAAGTGAATTATCGAAAATAACGTCGATAATGCTAAACTCGTCAAAATCTCGTTCATCGCATCAGATCACATTGTCATAAAGTAGTGAAGATTCTCGAAATACAAAATGGCGGTTAGCACGGTATATATGACGAGGGCGTCGACTCGGGGCGTGGATGTTCGATATTTCGTGCATCAGGTTTATGAAAGAATCACGAACACGGTTCGAAATTAAGTATGTGTAATATATTCCATAAAACAAGTTGTCAAAAACGACAACTATTGTCATAGCGCTTTTACGCGTTCGTCATTCGCTTATTGTCAACTTGTTAATTCACTACAATAGACTGTACCAGGAGTGTTAATTAAGAAAAATATGGGAAACTCGAGCTGCAATAACAAAATAGATTGGTTTCCGTGAACAAAATATAGGATTGTTGCCATGTATATTCATTTATTATAGTACATGTACGTATAATACTATTTAAGCAGAAATCTTCGACTTCGATCAAATTTACGATCTCATAACTACATGTTTCATTTTGAGCGTACTTTCTACGTAGTTTGGTTCTACTACATGTTTCATTTCGAGCGTACTTTCTACGCAGTTTGGTTCTACTTCATGTTTCATTTCGAGCGTACTTTCTACGCAGTTTGGTTCTACTACGTGTTTCATTTCGAGCGTACTTTCTACACAGTTTGTTTCTATTACATGTTTCATTTCGAGCGTACTTTCTACGCAGTTTGGTTCTACTACATGTTTCATTTCGAGCGTACTTTCTACGCAGTTTGGTTCTACTACATGTTTCATTTCGAGCGTACTTTCTACGCAGTTTGGTTCTACTACATGTTTCATTTCGAGCGTACTTTCTACGCAGTTTGGTTCTACTACATGTTTCATTTTGGGCGTACTTTCTACGCAGTTTGTTTCTACTACATGTTTCATTTCGAGCGTACTTTCTACGCAGTTTGGTTCTACTACATGTTTCATTTTGGGCGTACTTTCTACGCAGTTTGGTTCTACTACATGTTTCATTTCGAGCGTACTTTCTACGCAGTTTGGTTCTACTACATGTTTCATTTCGAGCGTACTTTCTACGCAGTTTGGTTCTACTACATGTTTCATTTCGAGCGTACTTTCTACGCAGTTTGTTTCTACTACATGTTTCATTTTGGGCGTACTTTCTACGCAGTTTGGTTCTACTACATGTTTCATTTTGGGCGTACTTTCTACGCAGTTTGGTTCTACTACATGTTTCATTTTGGGCGTACTTTCTACGCAGTTTGGTTCTACTACATGTTTCATTTTGGGCGTACTTTCTACGCAGTTTGGTTCTACTACATGTTTCATTTTGGGCGTACTTTCTACGCAGTTTGGTTCTACTACATGTTTCATTTTGGGCGTACTTTCTACGCAGTTTGGTTCTACTACATGTTTCATTTTGGGCGTACTTTCTACGCAGTTTGGTTCTACTACATGTTTCATTTTGGGCGTACTTTCTACGCAGTTTGGTTCTACTACATGGTATCAAAATTCTCTCCGATTTAACAAAAGCAAACTTTGAAAATAGTTGAAATATAGTATTAATTTGCTCAAACGCTCAAATAGTAATTTCCAGAACTGTTTATTCTCATATTTAATATAGCTATCGATATAAAAAAACTCTTCTGTACATATATAAACAAATATTGTAACATCTCTATTTAGAGACATGTTGTTGTTGTTGCTGCATGGCATTTGCTCGGGTCTTTTGTTCATTAATCAGTCATTTAAACATGTCAAGGTGGAACTTGATGGGATTTGAAAAGTTTGAGCAGATTTCTCATCCAATGGCAGATTATCTTTCATCCTGCCAACACATGTTTTAAACCGTTTAGCGCCTTATGTACTGATTGGCCAATCAAACTTTGACACTAAGTATCACTCGATATCAAAACGAGACTCTAATTGTCAAAGTGAGGCTCTCTTGTCATACAAACGTCTTTGGCATCTATTTTTGGGAAATATTCTTGAATGTGTTTTTATATGAAATATATCTTCGATGCTCATCTATAAAATCACATTATTTAAATTCGTGTGTGTATGTCTGGTCAGATAATGAAAAGTTTGTCTTAATAATATACGTACATGTATCACACATTGAACAAAAGTTTGTCTTAAAACTGATCTACGAGTACATAATAACATATTACTTGGTGTTTTTATATTCAATTTAAATGGTGGTAAAACATGCTATCGCAGTCACAGTACGAGTACATAGATATCGTTTATGACTAAATATATGAAACGCCATTAAAACGCAACTGTTTAATGAGACTTCATTTTGTACATGGTGTATAAAGCTACCAACTGTTTAAAATATTGTTAAAAAAATATTGAAACTATGGACCTATAATGCATATAAGTTTAGGAAATAATGTTGATGAATTAATATGGAATTACTTCTTCTTTATGACATGTTTTGAAGCAGACCATTTTTGGTTGCGTTTTTATTGGCTTTAAGTATATATGAAACGTTTTAAGGACACTATCAATGTTTTCACAAAATTTATACCATAGACAGAATATTCCATTATATCGTACACTGGTCTTCCTGACAACAAAATGTGTAATACAGTGACACCTCAATAATACGATCTCAGTTGTTTCTTTAGACAACCGTTATGAGGTGGTCTGATTATTGAGTTGAATGTAAAAGGAAAATTAAAGGTCCATGAATATACAGTGTTATTAATGAGATAGTCTTAATGTTGAGTTGGTCTTGAATGTGTGTATTTGCATTTATTTATCGTCGCCACCGGTTTCCCCTTTGGGTGACGCCTCCGGAAGAATGTTAGTCATTTTAGATTTTTGGAGGATAGTGAATGATACAGAAGATGCCCCAGTTCCAGAAACAGCACTGGTTCTTCAACACGGGACCTATGTCTTTCAAAGTCTCGTCCGAATGTCTGTTAGTACTGTCAGTGGTGGAGCGGGGATCGAACCTGCGATCTCTAAATTACTAGTCCAGCGCGTTGCCACTGGACCACCGATCCGCTACTAGGATTGACTTTAAGTGTGGTTATACTGAATTTGTATTAAAAATGTACATTATCCACCATGGTAAACAGGCGGTATTATGGACATGACAAAATTCTTGTTAATGGCAAGCATTGTTCAAATATTAATTGTTTCCTATGACACAAATGTTAGGAATTTCGCACCTCGCTAATTGTTTGCATTTGTGCTAATTTGCACCATTTGATACCCCCCGACGCCGACAGTTAAGTGTGACAATTAGAGATCGCGAAAAAAAGTCGCTAAATTAACTACATTCCCACCGGCACATCACTAGGGGTCAATTATAGGGGCTACAGGTGTAAAACTATCAAGTTTGTCCCTGAAAATATCGATCTACTGACCGCTGGTAAATTATGTATGTGTGGGAAATTCAACATCCAATAATACTAATTTATTGCTGTACTTTGCAATCCTTTGATTTTGCTGCCGGCGTTCAATATTGAGAAAATGTCATTTCTGTCTATTCCCCGAGTTTTATAGAACCATCGTTAATTTCTAGAAATGAGACACAATACGAACAGTTGATGAGCAAGACCCTGTATACTATAGGAGAAGTAAGACCCTGTATACTATAGGAGATGTAAGACCCTGTATACTATAGGAGAAGTAAGACCCTGTATACTATAGGAGAAGTAAGACCCTGTATACTATAGGAGATGTAAGACCCTGTATACTATAGGAGAAGTAAGACCCTGTATACTATAGGAGATGTAAGACCCTGTATACTATAGGAGAAGTAAGACCCTGTATACTATAGGCGAAGTAAGACCCTGTATACTATAGGAGATGTAAGACCCTGTATACTATAGGAGAAGTAAGACCCTGTATACTATAGGAGATGTAAGACCCTGTATACTATAGGAGATGTAAGACCCTGTATACTATAGGAGAAGTAAGACCCTGTATACTATAGGAGATGTAAGACCCTGTATTCTATAGGAGATGTAAGACCCTGTATACTATAGGAGAAGTAAGACCCTGTATACTATAAGTGAAGTAAGACCCTGTATACTATTGGAGATGTAAGACCCTGTATACCATAGGAGATGTAAGACCCTGTATACTATAGGAGATGTAAGACCCTGTATACTTTAGGAGAAGTAAGACCCTGTATACTATAAGCGAAGTAAAAGTGTGCATCAAGCACAGTGACATCCTGCTTGAGACTGTAGCTCACGCGCCGTATTATTTCACACAATGTCTAAACAGCCACTGGATACTTTGATTATAGTTATCTATAAAATTAATGATTCAACGTATTGAACAATCAAAAACAAGTCACAATCACGCTCATACAAAATGATGGGTTGTTTCTGTTGACAAGTAAAGTAAGTAAGGGACAACTATCACACTATAAGCATGCGGGGGATATTCGCCAAGTGCAAAATATTTAAATTAGAAAAAATGACACATAGTAAGTGTACAGTCACCTTACAATCGAAATGAGACATGAACATTATATATACATGTACATATAAACAGTAACAATGGCAGAAAGGACACCGTAACACGAGATACGAACATGAATTATGGTTGAAAATATGAGGACTGCATTTGGAACATAAATGCGACAGTGTCCATGTATATTCTTCCAACATATATAAGTTGTCGTCTGTATTGGGGACATTTTAAATGTGCCTTGTGTTGCGCTTCAATTTACTAAGAATGCCTGATCACACTTCCCGGATTTTACAGGGGAAATCTGCATTAGTTTAGTATCTGGCTAAAGTTTTCGGAAAAACACTGTGGTTTTCAATACATCTAACATCACATGTTAAAACCGGTGGGAAAAATGCTAATTTTGTGTTAAACTGTAAGATCTTTCACAGCGTTGTATCAACATTACCGTCGTAACCATAGAAACCGAACTGACTGAGGTGGAAAACGCGATTACCTTCGCAAATAGCTTCTGGGCTCAAACCCTTTGAACTTTGCAAGTAATCCGGTACACGAAACACCCTCGGACCGCCCGTGTTTGCGCTCCGTAAATCTCCTAAATTGGATTTTTGCGTTACATTAAGGATCGGTAGACAGCACCCGGTATTTTGTGAAATTAAGTATTCATTTTTTGCGCCCGTAAAATCCCTTCGGGAAATTGTTTTTGTATGAGTTACTTGGTCTTAAACCATTCGGAATATATCTGGGTCCGAGGTTATCAAACTTCAGGTTGATCTGTGTGCTATAATTATATATTCCGCATGTTAATTGTTATAAAAATATGAAGTGATCAAACAGTAAGAGTGTATGTTACATAATTAAACTAAATGGTAGTAAAGCATGGAACAAGAGTATACATTTGATAGAAATATGTCACCATGAATTTTGAACATAGTGACAGGCTTCCAGTTACTGTTTTGTTTTCTTCATCGACGACGTAGCTTCATCAACTCAGCGCATGTAACTGGACATACGAGGGCTGTTCGTGCAAACGGTTTAATTCTTAAAACCCTTTGTTGAGTATATGCATAACATGAGTTATTAAGAGGGTAGCTGCTGGTATACTGACAACTCGACTTTATATACCTGCTACTGAAACCTGGCTACGCGATGCTTTGCATGTTTCTTCATTGCACCGGGTTGTGATGCATCGTTTGTTTAGTTGGCTTATGACTGGACATAACTTTTTAACTTCGATCCAAACATGTATAACATAACTCAATGCAGAGCGTGGCTTCGTTCATTGGATACAAATGTTAATAGACCGAACCCAGTCATCGCCTATTTAGCGTTATGCCTTGACATTTTATGAAATAGTACACCGGTTTATGTCAATAAAATATAGGCAAATTCAATTGGAAATCCATTAATTTTTGAATAGGACCGATGATTGTGTTGCTAGATAAATTTCCGCTGGCGAATGAACTATAAAACCTTTCTAAAATTGAGGTCTCCAGTGTGCAAATATTACTTAATAGTTGCTGGTACGAAATTGCTACTTTCAGCTTGTTTATAATAAGTTTCCACAGATTTTCACAGTTGAAACGGCTACCAACATTATTAGCAATAACTACCAATAAACGGTGTGGCGGATCGAGGTCAATAGGTGAAATTATATACCGGTTGTTAGTTAGAAAAATCATTTAACTTATTCTGATTATTATTTGAAATATTATGATTTTGTTCGACGCGAGACTATGACACAGCAAATGGAAGAACCTCAAATAGTTAGTTTGTCAATCTTTTATATTGTAGTTATTCTGGAAGTGCAGAATTAAAAATATGCTGTTGTTGCAATTTCTGCTACAAAGTTGCAGCGATGTCAAGTAAATACCGGTAGAAACGCGCCTTTAAGTGAGAGATCTATTTCCCATCCTACCGAATAACAGTGGACATGTTAAGCAGAAAGCTTCTTGAAGTTAAAAATACAGACAAATCTGTGAATAGTTTTCTTTCACATATACTTTTTATCTTGAAGTACACGTGATTCGTATCAATCATGTTGTTAATGTTTATTTGTTGAAATATTGCAGTGGGCTTTTAATAAATGAAAAACTGGTTTTGGACACTTATGTATCTTCAAATATTTAGACTACCTGATTAACGGATTTGAAAGCTAGGTATGCTACAGTGTGACTGTACTATCAGACTGATTTGTGTACGTTACTTACAATATTGCATAACGAATCAACCCATATATAAACGTTCGGTTTGTATCAATGTCCAACGACAGACGCAAAAAATGTAACAATAGCTTATTCAGACAATCTCGTCGAGATTGCATTACACATTTTTGAGTAGAACTAGTTGAATAATTGAGAGAGGTCTAGCTCCAACCAAGCACCAGACACCGGGTATCCGTTATATCGACTTCCGTTTTCGACAGAATAAACTTAAGTCACGTTGGCGCCAAAATTATGTCGGGCTTGGATAAAACCTGGACGATTGGACTGTTTTTGTACAAAAAAGAGTAAATAAGTTGTGGTTAAAACGGTGCGGCGTTGTATCGTTACTCATCGTTGACTTAGTAAGACGAAACATCAATTAACGAAATTCCATTCCTGGTAGCGATTTTTAAGTACATATAAAAACTATGTTAATACGTAGTAATCGGCTAAAATTTCGTCTTTACACACGTTTGGTACTTGTGTCAACATAGCTGAAAATATTGACTAAGCTTCCAGCAGATATTTACACAAGTATTTGTGACCATATTATCAATGATTTGTACAGCCGTAATCAACCCTATTGTGGTCTGTCTCATTATATTCTATTCTCTCATTAAAACCCTTCTACTCGAGGTGCAAGCATTGAATACAGTAGCTTCATTGCTGTTTAGCCAAATCGAAAGCTTATAACGATTACAATTCATATAAAATTGAATGGAAATAAAACAGAAGAGCTGGGTTTTCAGTAGGTCTTTTTATTCCCTCAAAGTTACTATTGTATTGGCGTGAAAATCTATATTCATTTCTATTGAATCGAATGAAAAGAATTTGTTGCCATTATCAGACTACGCAAAATATATTGTTAGAAATTTGAAAGGGTCCTTTCTTATAGCGTTACATATTAACATTCGTATTTAGAGGCAAATGAATGAAGAGAAGAAAGTATTTACAATTTCTGATACATTTGTGGTCGAGTCTCCATGAAGGAAACTTCATGTAGTCAAAATATTTTAGTGAATGTATGAAAATAATTTGTGTATTTTTATTGTATATTACATTTCTGTTGTGTTATTTTCATTTTGGGATGTATCAGAAATTGTGAAGGATTTTCGTTTTTTGTTATCTCACTTTTGTCGCCGTTTCGGACATTTCTGGAAATACTTCCTTGTACTGATGTGTGAACTTCCGGTTACTCAGTGGCTGCCATGTTGTGGAATAACTCAGATTGTGTTACGGTGATAAACTAGACACAGTAAGTATAAGAGCCGAGAATCGATATAATTTACTGAAGGATTTTATGATATCGCAGTTCAAGGTCATTCAAAACTAAGGTCAAGGTCACCAATTTAAATGTTGAACTGTACTTAGGACAATAGGTTTGAACAATATAGTTCAGTACTGTAAACTTTGATCCCTAATATTGGTAATTACCAAGCTACAACGGTTGATTATTATAAACACATTTACACATTGCGTTTACTCAACGACGGTATATAGAACCACGTGCCAGCGACTAAATATTTATGAAATATGATTCAATATCACAGTTGTTATAGTTTTGCGAATGATCAACAACAAAAAATGAAATCCTTGACGTCATGATGATAAAAACATACTCCAGCGTTATGGCGACGGGACAAAGTAGACCGGATATCATGTCGTTTAGACCCATCCATACCGGTCCATGGTCCGGAAAAAAATCGAGACAGACACTAAAAAATGAACACTTTTGTTCTTTATACATTTGAACGTCGGCAAAAAATTATTGTTGAGTTTATTCAAGAGTTTAAGTTTGTATTTATAAAATAAATATATCTGTGTAAGGTTTTGTGTAAACGTAATAGTACAGAACATTATATGCGAGTATCCTATTAGTTTTTGGTCATAATAATACGAAACCTATTGGGTATTTTGAGGAAGGTACATAAATCAACGTCAACGGACCGAATATATCCGAATCTCTTTGTCTATCGATATGAAATATCTGTACATTGTAATGCGTACCCCTATTTTTTGTCCCTCTGCCAGCAATAATACACCGTAAATGCCAAAACACGGACATGTACAATCACGTTTGAATTGTGTGTTAGTGGGAGAAGTTTGCGATCTTATCTGAAAATATTCTTTATGTTTGTCTACTGAAGTATTAAAATCCCAGATTAGTCCTTGCATAATACCAAGTTAATTTAAGCTTTCCCCTGACAGGAAGTTTTTGAGCCATTATTTCCAAATTTGGGTGTCAAGATTATGATCTGTACTTCCACGAGAATTTATTTTTACCAAATTGTCCTTAATTTTAATGTGTGCATGTGTTGCAGTTTAACAGTTTTAGTTGAGGTATGTGCGATGTGAAACCTCTCTGACTCTTGCTGTTGAACTCAGAAACACCTTATGACGACTTTGTACGCACCTGTACAGTTATCATACAAAGTATGTGCTGTCTAAATTTAATATTAAAAAGCACACACATAAATGTATAATTTATTTATTTCTGACAATCTGTTTACTTTCTATAATGCTTAGATCTTACACAGTCCTATATCAGTGAATAAAACAATTTTTTATAAGAGTCTATAAATATTGCATTTCGTTATTTACGGCTGTTAATTAAATCTCAGGCTGTCCTGAAAAACCATAACAAGGAAAACGAATAGTGCTAATGAAGACATAATTTTGAAACTCGTGTACTGTGTTTTGTTTCTCACAGAGTGGTGGATAGTCATCCCCCCTCTCACAGAGTGGTGGATAGTCATTCCCCCTCTCACAGAGTGGTGGATACTCATCCCCTCTCACAGAGTGGTGGATACTCATTCCCCCTCTCACAGAGTGGTGGATACTCATTCCCCCTCTCACAGAGTGGTGGATACTCATCCCCCCTCTCACAGAGTGGTGGATACTCATTCCCCTCTCACAGAGTGGTGGATACTCATCCCCCCTCTCACAGAGTGGTGGATACTCATCCCCCCTCTCACAGAGTGGTGGATACTCCTTCCCCCTCTCACAGAGTGGTGGATACTCATTCCCCTCTCACAGAGTGGTGGATACTCATTAGATTTTCATGTGATTCCACCTCACATTGGTGGTGGCCTTTAGGTGTACTAAGTTGTAATAATATACATAGCTCTTCTTAGCGCGTCTTAGAGATAAAACGAGTAAAATAATATAATATATTTCTTATTATTTAACAAAGCCATACAAAGATTGTTTGAACACAGAATGTACTTCGTTGAAAGAAAATGTGTGAACTAGAGAAAGTATCGGAGTTAGGTATCACTAGCTATAAATACTGAGATATACTAAATACGACATGCTTTTCGCGTGAAAATCTTATATTACATAATCGGATATGTTCTGAATGGATTTAGCAACTTAATAACATCTAAAAAGTGTTTCTATTAAGATACGATTACATGTGACAAATTACATTAATTTGTTTTTTTTCTGGTGTTAGAAGTAGTCCCTACTTAGTAACGGAACTGAACTGAATAGATTATTTTGGTTAATAATAGACATCACTAAGAAACAATGCACAAACACATGAGAACGTAAATACGTATACAGAAAATATAGTACATACAACTTTATTTGATACTAAAATGCTGTAGTTTTATTGACGAAGGAAGACTATTTATTTGTTGTATATCTGTATTAGTAACAAATTTGGCGTGGCTAAAACAATTTAGTGTGGGGTTGACTTCCGGTTTCAACAATTATATTTCCTCATGTTTGTAATTAAAATAGTTTTACGTAAAAAGAGTACCGGATATGATTTAAACATAATTATATATAATTATTAGTAAGCATTAATAGCATCAATTAAAAGGCCCGACATTACATGACACGCAATACAAAGTAAAATATATGTCGACAATAAGTAAATTAAATTCAGTGTCATTAATTATTTATAATTAAACATGCCAATAGGTCTAGTAAGGAATGACAGTGCATAATAATTAACTAAGAAATATATTTTCATGTGATATTTCATGTTGTATATTATTAATCTTATTAAGAGTGGATAGATATACTAGCTGTTGCCTCAGTATATTTATATTATATATGTTTGTAGAATATGGTACTTTATCGATTAAGATTTGTAGAATATGGTACTTTATCGATTAAGATAATTTTAAATGTAATATTAGAGAACTGTGGTGTATTATTGTTATTTTATAACCAGGTTATAATATTTGTATGATTTGTGCTTGTCTTAAAATGACATATGTGTTGCTAATATACATGAAATTTCTAACTATCTTAATAGATCATACATTATGCTAATTAATTACTACTTTCATCAAACTGTATTATTGCTATACTTAGTGTTCATACGTCTTGCCCTATCATGCTGTATTATTGCTATACTTTGTGTTCATACGTCTTGCCCTATCATGCTGTATTAATCTTCATGGGTTATATGACCTACAAGAATAATCGAAATAAACTTATCAAATTGAAAATTTATCAAACTTATATGCGCAATTCAGAAATGGGAAAAATAGAGATTTTTACTGTAACTGGTATTTTTTTTAACAGAACAGAACATAACTTTAATTTTTCAAACACAGATTGCAAAACAATATGTGTACAAACACATGTGAACAGATGATAATTATAAATGTTTATACAATGACGGACATAATCACAACGATATATACATGTATATTTTATATATTATGTTTGATATGTGAAAAAATGTGAACATTTCAAACTACTCACTATGTTATTTGTAAGACAAGATCTAAATATGGTTCTGTGTGTTACGATTGGTTTTCACCAGTTTTAGAAATATTGTGTCATATATATACAAGTATATAGAATCATTTGAGAACTGTTAATATTGGGATCTTTGTCGAATGAAGAAATTTTGTGTTGCAGTTGTAAGAAATTACACTAATACCTGGTAATAAATTGTACAATAGTGCAATGTTTACTTGTAACTTGAATAAACAATGAACTGGATTTAGTTTAAGATGCCTATACTTCAAATTTAATCCCTGAAAATCTACCCCAGTGCTGGATGCTAACTTTCCTTACGCGGGTGTCCGCACGCATTTTTATGTATCCACGTCGGACAAAAATGTTTTCGGCAATAGAGGTAATTACTCGGCGCTTCAAAGAGTTTCACCAGAGACAGCCGATAAATATAACAAGATCGTGTGAAGACTCTATATAAAGAATGCATGCTTAATTGTGCTTATAATACATTATTTAGGATATACATCTAATAAATGAAATATATTTCCACTGATAAGTATCATGTGATAAGAATCGTAGTAATAACACAGCGTGAAGATTACACCTGCATAATTGTTACACATTTGTGAGAATCGAAAATAACGGTTAATTAGTGTACTCTTTGTTGTGTCTTTTGATATAAATTCATTAGATTTTATTGGAGGTCAGATGATAATTTGATTATTTCGACCAATTAGTAGATTTCTAACAGTCATTGTAAAAAGTCTGATAAATATTTTCAGTAAGTAGTTCAGGCATTCATATTGATATCAAAATATTATTTTAACCAGAATTAGGTACAACGATTTTCATAAATACATTTCGAATACAAATCTCGTCACTCATATATGGATAGGGATAGCTGTGAGTTCATGATTTACCCACATCATGTTCGAATTTCCCCCAAAACCATTTCAATGATACCATGATACCTGTACAGCCAGCCCCTGTACACCACCTGCATAATCCGGTAACACCCATATACAAAACATAAATCATCATTTTTCTTGATCATTATATTTTTGTTATATATTCGCTGTGAATGCAAAATCATTTTGTATACTTCGTTAATTATTGTACTAAGTTACGACTTTTTATAATTTTGTGCCATTAATTACATCTACACATGACGTAAGATTTCAATTATGAAAGATAAAAAATCGTTTTAAAAGAAAATCGTAGTCATATAATTATCTGTCTTTTTATCGCTTGTTTTTATCCACCTCTTTTTAAAAGCATTTGCATCATTACTCTTTGATGGTAATATACTTATAATTAGAATATTTAAATTAAATTTGAAGTTCAGTCACACTTGTCTACTGCGAATCTGCAAAGGTATAAGGTAATGATATTTGGTGAAAAATGATGATGATAATATTGTTGCTTTGGTTGTTGCGGCTGATGATAACTACGGATCCAAGATGGGTGATTGATGTGCATTGTTGTGTCTATACTTCGCCAGATAGGTTGTATGTTGTTTAAGGCAGTATATTAAGTGGTAATGTTGGTGATATTTCTGTTACTGATACTGATGATAATGGTGCTGTTGTTACTGATGATAATGGTGCTGTTGTTTATGAAAGTAACAGTATTGCTGTTTGTTTGTACACGTATATCTTTCTTACTGAGAACAGCTATATTTACATGAATTACTGTGGGAATACTGTGATATACCCCAACACAAATATGACCAACATGTAAACGATGTCCATACTTATGTTGCGACAAGAATGTTCTTATATAAAGTATGGATCAAACTCTGCGGAGATGCGATTTGTTCTACTGATTATGATGACGATAAGTGCCGTGATGTGTGGGTATACGATCTGCTGTGATGCTGGCACGTACAGATATCTGTACAAGATCGCATTAATTTGCAGGCAAAAGTTTCACAGGAAATTAGTCCGCAACTTTTATTGGCGGTGCAATAAATTTTCATGTTTTCTTTACATTCCGCTGTTATGTCACACTTCTCGTTATATCGTGACAGTTCGGTTACACAGAAATCGAAATCACGTTTATGTTGATTCACATCAAAGACGACTGATAATTTATTATCACTGAGCCTTCAGACATCCAGAGAGCTCCCGATTTTCTAGGGTAATTTAGCATACCTACTGTCGCTGGGAAAAAATCGCGCAAAAATTTAGCGATACTCCTGAAGCACTGAAAAATACAGCGTTTTATTAACACATTGTTACAATCGCTATAATTATGAATACAAATTTTGTTTTCATATTACAAAGATTTTTTGTATAATTGAGTTTTATATATTAATTGTTTTCAACAGAATGAACAGAACAGAATGATTTATTAATAGCTGGATTTAAGTATAATACTTATCATCCAATATATACAATTTACAATAATAATATTAACAAACTCTATGAGAGTAAGTACATGTACATTTATACATACAACATAGTCAAACAAAATATTACAAATACACATGACAAACGACAGTGATACAATATGAATAAAAACAGCATTATAAGTATAACATCTAATCAAGAACTTAATAGATTAGTACGTACTTTAATAGCACTTTGTAGATATAAGCACATATAAGTATTTTTCATCATTCATGTGTTGGCATCTCGGATTGGTGCCCCTGGTCGTGTGTATACACAATTATGGTCAAAACGTCTCCCTTGATACATTATTGCACACATTTATATAATAATATATATATTTTTTAATTTTAATCTTTATTTTCGTCTCATCTATATGTATAGTTCTTTTCGTAAATATATTCAATCAGTTTTGCCCTAATTCTAATTTTAGAAAATAAATTTTTATCCCTTTGATTTATTGAACGAATTCAAAATATAAATTTATACACTGATACTTTTCCTTTCAAACTCACGTTTGTGAAAAGATTTTATCTGATAAATTTCTAATCATTAGTAAAAACTTGAGTGTGTTATTTCTACAGTTACGACGGCAAATTCAATGTTTAGTTTTTCGGAGAGATCGAAAATAGTTATATTTATTTATTCAATTTATTTAATTGTCCGTTTCTGTGATTTATTTCACGTGTAAGATTTAAATAAGAATTTAGAAAACATGAATGGAAAAATAACACTATTTTCACTATAAAATTTCATTCATGAAGATGAGAGATTCAGATTCGTACAATGTTATTGAAAATGCAATAGTTGAACTGATACGGCTTTTCGAATAGAAGTCATTTTCGTCGCTTTTGATACAAACACCGTTCGTTTAAATGAATTCATAAACGTTGTGAAACGGACAGAGAAAATAGAATCCAGTAATTGTGTTGTATTATCATTCTGTAGTTCGTCTATGACTCCATGAAAGGCATAGTCTCAATGGTAACACAATATGTATTGTATTTTGCCACAAAACACATCCAGCTATCCTAGGATCACACAGGAGAATTGTACATTTTGTAGCAAAACATTTCATTAGAATTAAATATTTGGCTTAATATGGCGTGCGACTTATTAAACGTGTCCCATTGTAATGTGTGCAATACAAAGTATACACTATTTAGTTTTAAATGTGGTACAACAACTTTAGTATGTAACTATATATGTGTGTTTACAGTTATCCACGTACAATATTTCTGATGATTTGAATGCAATGATACTAAAGATTAAGCGAGAATTAATCCTCCAACAAAAGAAGAGTTACTATGAATGGAGAAGACTATCAATGCATTTTTACCACAGAACAAATTTAATTTATTCGACCATCGTAATATTGTTTAGAATGTCCAGCAATTATACCATAGGTTTGATTTATTCTCACATTGTCTTACAATGTCTGATGAAATTATTTTCGAATTTAGACCTGAATACGGGAAATTTTGTCTGATTATTCGAAATATAAAACTGATTATCAATTAATAGTCTTATATAGAAATATTCGGTCTGTGTTTCTAATTAACAACATGACTATGACGACTAGGTATGTGTTATATTTCAAATTAATAATATCAATACACGACAAAAACAATGACTAATTTATGTTTTAAAGCACGAAAATATTTACTTGTATTATAGATATAGCATTACTCTGAAAATTTACGTCTCCAAAATACGGGTAGCTAAGGGGCGTGTTCTGTAGTAGATTGTAATGACAGGTGAGTTATACCGTTTGTTTCGTTGTTTATTCTGAGTAATTATCCAATCAAATTATCATGTTGACAATGAGTTTACTCAGTGACATAGTTTCTCACATCGTGTCTGCAAGTTTAATCCAATTTCCCAGGTAAATTCGGTAGATTTTTACTAACCTAGTGTCAGCGTGTTGACACGCTAAGCTCCGCCCATTTGTTGGTCACGCCTCTTCACGGATAACCCGTTTTCCAATCACCCTGTATAATGGCATGAGATGCTCATGGAATACCGCTCGCTGATTGGCTGTGCTGATATCATTTATTGTGGTTAATCAATAATGTTAGGACACTATAGAAAATTACGCGTTGAACAAGCACTGTTTTTGAGAAGAGAGGACATTTTATATAGAAGGCATTGAATACCGGGAAAGATAATCTTTATTATTTACAATTGGATATAACACAGAAGTTTTTCAATGAACATTGTTGTTATGTCGCATTAGTTTATTCAACAAGTGTGAGGAAAAAACGTGATCGTTTGCTTGATTCGAATTTGAAAAGACTTTTAAACAAGGATTTGTGGACTTTTGTTTCATAAATTAAGAACAATCGGAAAGTTTGAAAACTTTTTGAAAAGTTTTCATCATTGAAGATACTTCTTGGAGATTTCAACCAACCGCCAAAATTGAGTATACGGAAATGAGCCCGGAGATGTCCCTCAAGGGACAGGCTCCCCAGACACAGTTACCGCCGTCGGCACATCACCCCGGCATGAACGGCCCCACCGGCGGGCTGAACAATAATGAGGAACATCATAGTGAACATCATCATTCACCCACGGGACAAAATGGGTCCCAGGGTTCAGCAGGCGCCGGTGGGAAAAATGCTGCAGCGTCCGACAGAGTAAAACGTCCAATGAACGCTTTTATGGTTTGGTCAAGGGGTCAACGACGCAAGATGGCACAGGAGAATCCCAAAATGCACAATTCAGAGATCAGTAAGCGATTAGGGGCCGAATGGAAACTTCTCTCGGAACAGGAAAAAAGACCCTTCATAGATGAAGCCAAGAGACTACGGGCAATTCACATGAAGGTAATTGCGGTAAGGGTCTACAATATTTTGCACCCCACCCATTAGCTTATCAGTAGCCACACAATTTATATGTAGAAAATTATATTTCTAGTATAACTCAAGTTTATATGCATTCTTTTGAACGTGATTTATACTCAAATTAGATCTAATCTGTAGAAAAATATAACAACATCGTATTGATATTTTTATGTGTGGAAAAATCAGTTTTTTATTTGTCACGCTGTTTAGAACATTTATGATCAATGATTTCATTTTATTTTCGTTTTCTTGCAATCGTTCATGGTTCGATTAAAATTCGTTTTTTGAAACCGATATACACCCATGATTAGTTTAATTAAATGTCTAATGATAAATCACTTGGAATGTATACGAAAAATAATTGGACCGCAAATCAACCGAAATTTTATGATTTCATAGCCTATTTGTCGCTAAGATAAAATTTTAGTTTTGTTCATAATGTAAGAAAAATATAAATCATGTCAAACTGCGGTGGGGCTGCAAAACGTAACTCTGCACCTTATGTTCGTTTTATTATTTTGTTTTAATATATTTTTGTGTTTTAAAATGCATGATTCATGTTGTGTGCGTCTATTTGATGCAGTTTCTGCGAATTCGACATCTTGATTACTGATGTTCATTCGATGATATCTAATTACATTTGTTTGGAAGTCGTTTTTGGATTATTATATTTATGTTTAAATACAGCCTAATATTGTATTATATTGAAGAAAAACACAATCAAATAGATATCACAAGATATTTTTTGGCGATTTTGTTATTATATGAAACGGCTATTTAATGCAAATATCAAATTTAAATTGATATGAATGCAAACAATTAAATGTGTCAATGATTTAATAGAAAGTATATGCAGTTTCTGTAAATAAATTTGTTATTAAAATTCTTAGGTTTCAATAATTAATAAGTGTACTGTATCTCTTCAGGAGCACCCTGATTACAAATATCGACCAAGACGTAAAACCAAGACATTGATGAAGAAAGACAAGTATTCTCTACCCGGCATGCCACCTGGCGGTCCCGGTATGGGGATGGGACAAGTCGGTCGGGACGCTTCGGGCATGTACGCCATGAACGGCTATATGCCAAACGGATATCCGATGATGACAGACCCAAACGCTTATCAACAAATGCAGCATATGGGTGCTGCTTTTCAGGGTGGCTACGGACAATATCTACCCGCACAGGGTATGCCAGTTGGGCAGGGGACCACCACCGGGTCTTATATGAACGGTAGTTCGAGTTATACTATGTCTATGGCACCTTATGGGATGCCACCCCAATCTCATGTACTGAAACGTGAATCCAATACACCACAAGGACATTCAAGTGCTGGAACACCACAAGGCTCATCTGGACGACCAAATGGTGTTGCCCCTGGTGACTTACGTGAAATGATTAGCATGTATTTGCCTCCTGGCAGTGACCCTAACGATCCAAGTGCTCAACAGAGAATTCAGCAACAAATGCAAGCAATGGGCCATTATCCCGTGCCGTCCTCTGAAGCCATGAATTCGAACACTGTACCACTTACTCATATGTAGTGACATTTACTTTCTTTTCATCATTTAGTTGTTTCTATCATTAAATACACGATCAGTATTTATACACAAAAACGTGAATTGTGTGCGTGCGTATATCTGTTTAGACTTGTGTGTTTTTAGGGGGAAACCTTATCGTTGTGTATAGACAATGCGAAATGTCGAGAGAAAGACAAATTTAACTTAGTAATGTTTTCTTAATTTACCTGTAAATTTGTGAGACGAACATGGGGATTGCGCTTCGTACACCTGTGCTAATATAATGAAATGCATTTGGGAGTGAATGTCAACTTTCATTGCACGTATGCTTCGAACTCTGTTTTTCTCTCTTATTTCGACAACATGGGTCCCAAATATTTGTGTCCGTGTGTGTGTTATAGCTTGATGAGAGGGGTACGTATTGCTTTCATGTTTTCACTACGCCAGCCAATGTTTAATTACATTGGCAATTAATTAATAGTGTTCAAATTTATGTATTAACCATAGATATTCTTGGACAATTTGTTCAAATTTTGAAATCCATTTTTATTCATTTTCATTTGCTTGACCGAAAATTTCTCGATCTGAGCAAAAATGTTTTTCTTGTTCATATATTGAATAACATAGCAAATTGCTTTGTTCAGAAAATTCCCTGTGGCGTTTTTAAAGGGTTAAACACTACTTTAATATCTACAAAACTTGTTACCGTTCAATTAAGCCTTACGACAATAAAATTAGGGTCGGAAAGGCGAGCTAATGCCATTGTTTTTATATGAATTTTGCCTTGGGTGAAAAATAAACACCTTTGTGTAACTTTACACGGACTGTTACGGTGTGCGAAATATTTTATTTTCTGACATTGAAAGGAAAATGATAATTTTCCATAGTGAGGACATAAATGTCTTTGCTAAAATTGTGTTTGATATTTTTTCTTTGGACCAGAATCTCTTGTTTCCTTATTGTCTCATGTATAAACAAATCTTGAAAATTTCTTGTGTTCAAATCAATGTTTTTTTATAATAATTTTATTTACGTACTAAGGGTAATAATTATTAAGTCTGTAAATAACAATCGTTTGTGCTCATTTTCTTACTGTATATGTTTTGTTCTTGTTTAGCATAAAACACGTTGCTAAGCAATGGTTTATGATAAAATAAAACTTACACTGTTTGTAATATGTTTGTGAGTATATATTATTAATGTGTTTTATTTAGAAATTATCTTGATGTACTTATTTTTGAAAGTTATTTCACGAGCAGATTGAACTTAGTCACACGAAATTCTTTACTCAGAATGGAGGGAGGGGTTTGAATAGAAACCCGTGTATGAAACATAGACATTACTTTATTTATATATATTTGTTGAAATGACTTACCGTCATGTATGTATATATATTATACACTTCGTATAAAAATTAAGTTCTTTTTACAAGAAAAAAAAACAAAATAAATGTCGATGATAAAAATTACTTCGTTTCTTATTTGTGTTTGATGTTAGACCTATTTGTGTTTGATGTTAGACCTATTTCTTTGTGTTATCGTGCATTTGTTACAACAGAAACAACAAACAGCACATCAGTCTACGTTGATCACCTATTCGTCAGAATATCCATACACCTGAATTCAAATTCCATGTAACCCCCGGATATTCCGTAGAAGGAGGAATTTGCCCGTTGCGCACAAAGCTTCCATGTTAATATTTAATTCACTTAGGGTGAACACTACTCAAATAGCGGGGTTGATTAATAAAGAAAATTAACCATTTCGTTCCTTCAGCAAATATGTCGCGTTTAATTGGACTTCGTGTGAAAATCATAACTGCAAAATGTATTCTTTGATATTTACTCAAAGCAAGTTTTATTTCACCAGTCCTTGCATTATATGTTAAAAAGCACGGTTTCTCACGTGCTAATATGTCATTTTGTGGCATTGATTGGATCTCACCTTTGACCCCATCAAAGAAAAGCGGCTTGCTTTCACATACTGTCGTTTTTCACGCATTTTTATTCGTCACAGTAGAGTTGTTCACACTTTGTCTTTAATTCAATCAACGCCTGTGAGATGAAAATTCATATTAATTATCTCTATGCATGTTATGACAAGCGATAATCACGACAAAGTTGATTACACAACGAAACCGTTAATATTGTCGTCTGCAAATGGGCGCCAATTGTTTCGAAGTCTGTTCGACCAATTTCCGGTCATTTTATCTGTTAAGGCGATTCTTCTGGATTTGAGAAAAGCTGAGAGAATCCTTATATTTAATTTACAAGGTATTAAAACAAATACAAGCGATTCTAGTGAGTTCATTAAATTGAATATTGAGGTTCAAGATATGAAAAGTGGGCTATACTGGGGACGACTTCAATTTTAAAACAATGCAGAAATGTTTAAGTTTATATTTTAACGTTTCTTTCACCAGGAAGACATTTTAACAATTTTGTAATAAAGAGTCTACTCTTTAATCCCGGAGGTAATAAAATTGGTTATGAATATAACATCATCCCATTCTATATAAACTGCAGACTGATTTATCAATTGTGTTTTTTCGGTTAGGAATAAAGGGATTCACTGAACAGCTATATTTTTTATTATTTTCCCTTCAAAATCTTGTGTATGTGTGTGAAACGAATATGTGTCTTAGCCAGTAAGCAGATATAATATTATAGCAAAAATCGCCTACCCGTGAAGTGTATACACAATTCTTGAATGTTAACAAAGCATGACGCCTTCTTGTGTTACATAAATTATTCAATATTTCAAATAAAATATTTCAGTATGCGCACCTCTGCTTCTCAGTATTGGTATGGGAAGCTGTCATGATTTATTAGTATTGTGATCGTCGTGATGTGAAATAATTATGCTAGTCACCGTCTCGGAATAAAACACATCCTTATAGGTGGGTGGTTGGTATT
This sequence comes from Mactromeris polynyma, assembly GCA_032209605.1. NCBI lineage: Eukaryota > Metazoa > Mollusca > Bivalvia > Venerida > Mactridae > Mactromeris > Mactromeris polynyma. The sequence continues at coordinate 27,324,746 of JASFXZ010000001.1, forward strand.
TTAAACGAGAGCGACAAACTGAATGTTCTCTAAATAACTTCAAGAATAATTTTCAATAACATTTTATTCTAAATTAAACTTGCAATTTGATGCGGATACTTTAGTATCTTCAGTGTGGCCATTCAGTTATATCCTTCTATCGGGGGCTTTTTATTGTTTATAGTTATATATAGTGTGTATGTGTGTTCCAGCCATTATGCTTAAATAGACCTCGGACATTGTTGATATACATGCACATCTGATACTAGATATAGAAAATACAAAAACCATAGTCGAGAGACAAGCGGGTAATTGGATAGAAACATAGTTGTACTAGCATATAATGAAATTTGATATTATTGTATTCTCTTGTAGTAAATGGCATACAATCATTCACCAGAACCAGGTACATATACATGTCTGTGTTTTTACACAATGTGACATTATCCATATTGAAGATAACTTTCTCATATTTGTTTCTCAAATTAAAATCTGTGTTTTGTGCAACATTTTACAGGAAGCTTCAAAAATACCGGAACATTATAAACAAAACAACAAAAACAACGCGTGTGTTTTCAACACAAAAATCATGTCATCACGTTTAAATTGTTTCACCGAAGTCCATAAAAATTCCACACCAATGAGTGTGTAAAATAAAACGGTCTACGGTGGATTATTAATAAGTATATAATCTAGCGAAATCTCAGATAATCCTGTATAAATCACATTAATACTGGGTAAATCTTTCGTTATCACTCGTAGTAAAGTCCGCGCTGGGATTGTTTTAACGTTATTAAATTTTCGGAAGGAAAGAGTAAATACGTGAAAGTGACGGCACGAGACAAGTGGTGTTCATTTAAAGTGGGTAGTTAAATAGCAGGGGCTATGTGCCGTTACCGTGCAGTCCATGTAATTTATGGGTTCGAACAGGACGAACGTCACTGCGTTCAAGTAATCGAACTTCGAACTGCAACCAGTTGTTAAATGGGAGTCTAATTTTGCCATATTCCATTGTAGCGTATAGTAACCATTGTGATTTAATCCGCATTTCAAAGAAATATAAGTAAGTTTTGAAAACAGAATATATGTCAACATACTGCAGTCGTTTTCCCAACTTACTTTACCGTCGTTATGTGGTATTAAAACTATGCTATACTGCATGGAGAGTGCTATCCCACTCGTGTCGTTCTGTTGTCGACTCGTACTGTTCGAGTCCGTCTTTTATCTGTTTCTTATATTGAAATAATACTGAAATCTTCCCATAAACATTGCAAACATAACATCAAACAGTTCACTAAAGTACATTATGTTCTCATCATAAACGAGAGTGAATGTGCAGGTAGACGATTTCCTCGATCCATTCTACCATGTAAGTTTATATAAGGACAAATGTTCACATGTACATGTATTCGATAATGTATTTAATGATGCAGAATACAAAGCGGAAATATAAACCTGAAACCAATCGTACACATTTAAATAATTTTGTGTGTAGCAACTATTATAACTGTCAACCGTATCATAACTGTCAACCGTATCATAACTGTCAACTATCATAACTGTCAACTATCATAACTGTCAACTATCATAACTGTCAACTATCATAACTGTCAACTATCATAACGGTTAACTATCATAACTGTCAACTATCATAACTGTCAACTATCATAACTGTCAACTATCATAACTGTCAACTATCATAACTGTCAACTATCATAACTGTCAACTATCATAACTGTCAACTATCATAACGGTTAACTATCATAACTGTCAACTATCATAACTGTCAACTATCATAACTGTCAACTATCATAACTGTCAACTATCATAACTGTCAAATATCATAACTGTCAACCATCATAGCTGGCAACTATCATAACTGTTGTGTCGGCTCGGTTAGCTTACTCGATAGAGCACTCCACGACCAGCCAGAAGGTACTTATGCTCGAATCTCGGACGAGGCGTATGATCTCCGTGACTGAGTATAATATACATTCAAAGTCATTTGTACCCATCTCTGTTTTATGTGGGCAATTTGTTAGTTGTTTGCGGAAGAATACGTTGGTAACCCAGGAACCCTGTTGCGTTAACATACTGCCGAACATAACTGAAATACTGTTGAAAACGGCGCAAACATCTAATTCAAAATACATTTATTCTCTTCCGTAGACTTGTATCGTACGGTAAGCAAATACTTGATCATAATTATAATTGTGTTGTCTATTCGTACAACAGTCATACTATGTATGCACTATAGAAACATGAGACGATTTGTCAATACACGGGTACATGGTAATTTTGTAAAATAATGAACAATGGTTTATGTTCATGTCCTAGTTTAGGTCGAAATGTTTCATATATATTGTTTACTGTGTAAGATAGGTTTATGTGGGGCTTGTTAAGTCCGATTTTTTCGTTGAAAGTTTTCATTAAATTGATGATCGACCCCACCCTAGGTCACTAGCTATTTGTGGTTAAATGATTGTTGTTTAGACCGGAATGTTAAGCCACCATCACTGTAAACATATAGCTGCTTCGGGTAATGGTGACAATACTTATGTTGTTGTGTTTGATAGTCCAAGAAATGTTGTTTTTAATTACAATGGTATTAAACTGTTATTGAGTCTGCTTAAAAAACACGGCTGTATTTTAACAATAGTACCGTTGTTTTTTCAAAGCATTACAATTTTGCGGTGTTGAAATTGCTGTTGAATCTTATATTCCATATATCGTATTTTTGAACATTTCTTAAAAAAAACGTTGTCGGACATAATACCTTTGCTAATTGCCTAATAGTCCAATCTACATACCGTAATTAGTCTGAGATAAGCTTAAAGCCCACAGATCGACAGGAAAACATTTATTTCAAAATGTGATAATTTGTTTCTAACTATTTTAAATCTAATGTGGCGTTCGTGTACATAATTTTTCAATGACTCACAAAAATCTACGTACAAGGTTCTCAAGTTTTGTTTTAAGTTTGCGTTCATATTGTGGCCGCGGAATATCCGCACGCAAATATGAGCTGAAAATGCCTTTGGTAGTGTTAGGCCAAGACTTAACAAAATATGAATTATTAGGTTAACGGACCTTTGAGAATCTGAATGTATCTATCTTTGCATGCGTTTGTCTCTTGTAAGTTGAAGGAATGTTAATTGTATGTCATTGTGGAATTTACATCCTCATCGGATTGAAAATACAATGTTTGTCTGTCTATTTCATACAATGCTGCCCAATACGCGCTTTAATTTGAAGATAGTTGACAAAAAAAGTACAATTCTTTTTAAATTCGTGGCAAATTTGGCCATGAGCATGAAGTATAGATATGTAGCATGTCTGTAAGTAAACATGAAACATGTGGCACGGGGTCAACCAAACTAGTCAATTTAGCTTGACATTTCACAAGTCGATTTTTTCTAGTCTTGCCTAATTTATAAAGTGACCCTCATTCTGTGAAACTTGAGCCTAACACAACCAGTCAATGTATTTGTTGTCTGTCACAGATGACCTCGACGTTACAAGTTTCAACACACTTAAATGCATACCGATAGAAAATTGGCGGTAATCAAGATTTCAGCGAACCATCAATGTTGTATATTGTGTCTTTTGGTTTAAGTTAACTTACCGGCAATAGCGACATGAAACATGAAAACATGTGAAATGAACAATTTCAGAGTGACTTTGTGCATCTACTTGCACTTGGTTGTATCAAGGGTGCTAGAACTTGCGTAAAGCTTATGCCTACATACCGTATGTGTTTGTGGCCGATAATATCCTGGCTACAATATTTGATGAATGTTAGAGAAATGGTTCATAATCTAAAATATGTTGTCAATTTTCTCCTTTCATAGGAAGTGTACGTAATTTACAAAAAGACTAAAATTCTGCGGGAGGGCAGAGACGGAACGGGTGGTACCAACCGACATATATTTTAGTATTCAGCTTGTTGAGACTCATTTATACTTAGACTACACATTTTATTCTTTTAATCAGAACATTTATATGTTATATAATTAACTTAGTGTATATCATACTTTTCTGTGTTTTATGTGTGATTCAAAATCGACTGGTCCCATTGTTACCTCACGTTTTGTCTACATACATATTTTACCTTCTATAGGTAAACTCATATACCGCCCGAATTGGCCACGTTTCAAAATGACAACTTTTCCGAAATATGTACATGTAATATAAACTGATCTAGTATGTTTCAATTCGTACTAGCAAATACTTCAAGCTTGTGAGATCCAAAATTCAGGCTTGAATGCATAAAAATATCAACGTACAAAGGTCATGACAATGACGACATAAACACAGGTTGACCAATTAGTAAAAGTGGTTGGACGTGTATGTTTATGTACATTCACCTTAAATTGAGAATAGTTTCTCAAAGTTTGGAGCTTTTTGGGCAATTAATGAAAAGTAGTAAATAGGTTCAGAACTAACGAGTCTACATGTGATTTTTACAAATTTGTCACTGAATGGAGGTGTGTGAAGTATAGAGACTTGTAGCAATGTAAGAAATGTTCTATGTAGCCTGTCCTTATGACACATTTAAACAATCGCTGTGTTTGTTTCGTTTTAACACTAATGTCGAAAAAAAAATTCTGGCGAAGAAAAACAAATTCTTGTTTAAACAATACGGAGTTACAACACCTGTGCTTAAACAGAAGTGGCGAATCCTTGCCCTGTGTAATCCAGAGACCAAATAACTGTACGTTAGAGTAAATAAAACCACATTGCCAAACTTCTTAAGAAAATGTGCAGTCAAATATATTAATACGGATCTACGGGGCAACCGTACGAGAGCGCTGCGAGGCAGATAACTGGCAGATTTTTACGTCTAGAGACGGGATTTAACACGACCGCTCGAAGGCGAGACCTCAAATTGTTAGATAAACGTACACATGATTACATACATATATCAATCCAGTTGGTTCGATGGCATAGAGGAACGATAGATAACTACAAATGCGTGCCCCGAATACTTCAAAATTTATCATTTAATTTACGACCATGTTTGTTTTATACGTTTTTCTCACGAACATATTTTTTCCGAAGTTTTTGGGTAAACATATGCTTATGTAAAAATCGTCGTTAAAATTTTACCATATCTGTCGTTTTATTCTTTATAACATTATGATTGTGATCTTCATTCTTATATGCTCATACATAAAATACATAAAAATGTTGCGAAATTGATACTTAAATTATAAGAAACTATGTCCATTCAGTATACAAATCTAAACAGATATGATAATTAGTATTATATTGTATATGTGTACAGCACATCTTCTTTATCTCTAGCTTCGTTAAAACAACCACCCGCTTTATCTCGAGCATCGATATTACGAACATAAACTCATCTCGAGCTTCGCTTTATCGAATACCCGCTTTATCTCGAGCATCGATATTACGAAAATAAACTCATCTCGAGCTTCGCTTTATCGAACACCCGCTTTATCTCGAACATCGTTATTACGAACACCACTTTATCTCGAGTATCGTTATTGTAAGCACCACTTTATCTCGTGCATCGTTATTACGAGCACCCGCTTTATGTATCACAGAAACGTCGCTTTAATATCAAAATTCGGATGGCAGTAATAATAATACCGTACAACCTCTTCAGAGCGTCCCCGTCTTGAGCGACTACATCTCAGTAATAATAATACCGTACAACCTCTTCAGAGCGTCCCTGTCTTGAGCGACTACATCTCTTCAACAACAGTAGAATTATTTCCAGTGCTAAGGATTTACGATGAATTAAATCTGCCCGGTGCAACAACCTCGCAACCACAACAAATACGTGGATCTTCCCAAGGATGATACTCTTTGGATGTCGGGCTGTACGTATCAGCGACTGAGCCTGTGCTGATGTCCTTGTATGAAGCGTAATATAGATATAATCTGACTACACGAACGTGTGCAACTTGTAGACGACAGGGTAGGATTCGAGCGCTTCGCCCGATTTTACATAACTGCTGAATTATTTATTTTCATGATATCAATACTATGTTTATATAGTGTTTGCTGCTATTTTCGCTTACGGTTCCGTGCTATTTTGGTATTTCAACGTATCACATTGAAACAATTTGGTATAATATGAAAAATACGGAAATGAAATAATATTGTCAGCCTTATTTAACTGTAAAATATTTGAAAAAAAGAAACTGAACACAAAAGAAAATCGAAGTAAGTTTTTTCTGCCGTTACCATATTTCGTTTGTACCGCAAAATACAACAAGCAAATACATGTATTTGTCGCCAATGATTGTGTTTCTATTATGTCTAAGTCTAGTTCACATGGAAAACCAGTGTATTCTTAAATTCAAAATATAAGTTCTTCAAAATGTAAGTTTTAGGCAGATCTCAATTTTGAGTTTTTTTGGAGAATCTTGATTGAAATCGTGCGTTTAATGAAATTTACCTTCCGATGTGGCTTGGGTTCGCCAGGAATTTGAATACCATAGATTTTGTCAGAAACGCCGTATTTCTGAAATGTGTTGTTTTTGTTTGAAACATATTATGACGCACTCGTGTCAAATATAATGACCTGTTATGAAAAAAACTGGACCATGGTATTAAGTATTGAATGGTCGAATAGTCTATAAAAATAGTCATTAAATAACACACAGTTTTTTCAGGAGGACAAAAAACCTACCCAGGATCTATACCATTAAACACTGTTGTGAGAATTTATCGAGTATTTTGTTCAAATATAAACGCAAATAGTTGTTCTATTGTTTACACTGTGTGCTAATACGGACATGAAACATGTTTGAGTATTGACTTGTTCCTGTAAAAATCTACCAGACCGGTTCACGAACATTTCCTACCGTGGTAGGTTATGTTTGTTTATTTGTCACGGAAAATATTTAGTGCCAATACGATTGAAAATCAATATTATTTTCAGTTGAATTTCTCATTATGTATGGAGCAATTAAATTGACTTATAGTGTTAGACTGGAGATCGTGTATCATACCATTCACAGCTTTACTCTAACCCTTTATATATTGCACTCATTTTATGCTGGGGATAAGATGTATATTGAGCTTTTGGCGCGAAACCAATGTAACTGCTTCTTTTCTGAAGTGAGTTACCATCGTACCGCACCAAACCCTCGGTATGTGGTATCACATGCATACATTTCTGGCAGCTCAGTGGTATTTACTGGAATCAAATGGCGGTGTATTAAAACAAGCAGTGTCCGGCAAAATCAATCATGTCTGTTTAAAAACTCACTACAAGCTGCGGCGTGAATTTAGACATATTACGCTGATGCTGGCATAATTATTAGAGCTATAAATGATAAGGTCTTCAATCCGTGTTACAAAATACAAGTTTATTATCATAGTATTACTCACATAATCATATTGATTGTGTTTTATGCTACATGTATACTTTATTCATTTACTACGTGAATATTTGTTCTCAATGTGCTTTTTCTATGACAAATGCCGACTATTTTCCCGGTCTCATGACATCCGACTTTCAAACCGGAAAATGGCGGAAATATCCGAATGTAGACCGAACAATGACGGACACTTATGAACTCTTGCCTTTAGATCAAAACGCCATTTTCTGAAAAAGAGCTTTGCTAGCGATCTTCGGAAACGGCCGAAGTGCCTCGATAGATGAACACCGAGAAACAATCGAACAATCTGTCTAGCGAATCGGTTCCCGGAGAAAGCAATTAATATCCAAGTGTGTAGAGATATATATCTATATTATTAAATGTACTTAGGCGGGTATTGTTTTAATTAACGCGACAGGTGATCGGAGAGAATACGATGATATTCATCTAAACAAGGTAACAATTAGCTTAAAGGGATATTGTATCGCCAAATTAAAACCGCTTGTCATCATTAACAATGTTTGACACGAAATATAACACGCGATGCAATACACTAGGTGTCGCTAGCATAGCCGCTTACATCATAGAGAATTATGTCACGAGTACAATGGTAAATGTACTGAAACCTTAACGGCCGCTTACATCATTCAGATTTATGTCACGAACACACAGGTAACTGTCGAACATATTGAGAGCCGCTTACATCATTCATTATAATGTTTCATATACATGTATTTCGTTTATAATGTACTAGAAACTAAACAACCGATTACTTCATAACAATAATGCCACAAACATTGTTGTATCCTATATTTAGTCGTACGTCCCGCTTGCATCAATGATACTTATCTGTTTTTATTTCAATTACTATATTGCGACATTCACCAACCCATGATCTCAACACAACACAGTATGAAATACGTGTCACGTACATAAACAAAGGGGGAACGGTAAACTGTATATACAATACAATACAATATCATTTATTGCATAAAACATATTACAATGTTTATAGCAAACAATAATCTATTCTATACAACATGTAGAAGAAATACATGGATTTTCAAAGAGCATACAAATTTTACATCATTTTCATACATTTGTTTGATTTCTACATAAATTGGCAAAGTAAATAAATTTCGCAAGATTACAGGTAGTTTTTGGATTTCCGCACATAAGATTCGTAAATTTCTGTATATTTGGCCAGGTGTAATAATAGCGTTTTAAGTATTGAATTCTAAGATTTCTGTATTTTGGACAGATAAGTAAGAAGTGATATTCATTTTCTATCATATTTAAGTATATAATGTATATATTTCATTATATTTGTGAAGTCCGAAGTCCACATATGTTTCATAGATTGGACTAATATCATACAGCCAAAACAGAATACAAATCACTTTCCAATGTTGCTGAGGAAAAGTGACGCTGATGTGAAAATAAATATTTATCAACAGGACCAGGGGTTAGGACCAATTCTCAACACTCACAACTCAAAGTGTATTCTGTTGTGAGTTTTGGAGATTTGAGTGTGCTTAGTGGTTTGGAAATCAAGTGAAATACTATGCTTACTGAATGTTGTGTATTCTTCCTGCTTTGAGAGTTGAGTGTGAATCTGAGAAATGAGAGGAAGTATGAAGAACTGTGCGCTCAGTCACGACTATAATGCTGGGATAACCACAAGAATATCAAAAATTCAATACATGTTGAAACAGAAACACAACGAGAATTCCACGACCTCTCTACTCCTCTCTGTGATTTGTACAACAAGACTTTGACGTTCGAGCCCCGGGCGAGGCATAACTGTGTGACTAGTTGACGTACGATGATACACCCAGTGTCTACCACCTAGTATTTATATTGGGAAGATGTCAGTTGCTTATTCAGGTAACTGGTTGGTGACCAGGAACACTGACCGCCGTACATATCTGACATACTGTTGAAAAATGGCGCAAAACTGCAACAAAAACGCACCGCCTAACCGTAAATTTGCGATTGCTTCCTACACGTGTCCTAGAATCGTAACAATCGTATTAGTTACATTGTTAGTCCACACAAAAGAAGTGTGTTCGAAAAAATTCGGGTCAAGTTCATCGACGGCAAAAAATAAATACAGACACTATTGAGTTAGGTATAAAAGTCACTTTCTTTCAGTTCACGGCTTAGTTTCATAGACAAACTATCGTTTGATAATAGCATTGTATTCCTGGCTTTTGAAAGCGAACACGGAATAAACCAATGCTACATAAAAGGCTATTCATTGCTCGGACAATATGCAACTGCGTGTGTATGAAAAAGCTGAAATCTAACATTCAAAAGGTCTATTGTGTTGCGATTTGGGGCAAGAATTTTTACAATGGTCAATCAAGGTCAGCTGAGCACAACCAAATGTAAACAAAACTGACCTTGAATTTCACGGCACATACGCAAAATATAGACCTGAATATCGTATTAATTGCACCAAGTTACGTAAACGTGAAAGCGAGCAAGCATAAATGCACGGGTTTGAGGAAATATGCTGACAGCTGAATGAGATTTGTCGCTAAATAAATTTGACACTTAAGATAAGAGGGAGTGATTGCGAGACATTTGACGTATACAAATTGTAATATTATACTATGAAATGTGTTGTCAGAAAGCTGAAATTGGTATTTTAAAAATACATTTATATAACATGGGGGTTTACCCCTATATCGCGCTCCTATATAGTTTATAGTTGACGTCGATTTAACACAGGCGTTCATTTTTATTGCAGAATAATGTAAAACATTGATATAAATTTTATTTTCATATGAATTTAATAATATACAGTGCAATTTATCGAGGGTGGCCTTTACTTGGTCAACCCTGTTTTTACTAACAGTGTCATTTTCCTCATACTAAGGATTTCATTTCAATTAGCCTCTCAACTTCTCTGTAGCAACAATCTCCCAACAACAGCAAGAATTTGCGTGAATTTGCGTGAATTTGCTTCTTCTAAAGATTGTTGGATATTAAATTAAAAGGCAAAATGTTTCACTAGATAAAACATTTACCTTATCATTTTGATGATACTGTTTGTTTTTGCAAAAGAATGGTGTTAAGTTTTGTTAACTAATACAAACGTATGTTAACATTCCATGATTTTCAAACATTTTTGTATTTTTCAGGATGATAGCGCAAAGAAAAAGCATCCAATAGTCGGTAAGTTATTAGTGTTTTATTGACTGAACACGTTAAACAAAATTAACTTAACTAGATTTATCTCTGAATCAGTACTTAAGTTCAAACGTACATTTATATATTAAGATATACGTTTTTACAAGTACATATTACATAAAATATACACACACTTTTCATGCTATGTGGGTTGAACTGATAACTTACAGCTTATTATATTATATTTATTGTTTGTTTGTGAGTGAGCATGTGTGAATGATTGTTTGTTTGTGCGTGTGTTTTGGTTGTTTATCTTGTTAATAGAAGGCCATATTGTAAATAAGATGTACACATTTATTGTTAATCTTAATATGTTACCTTCTGTAAATAAAGAATTTATTATTATTATCATTATATTTCTCCACTGCATTTTAAACTTAATTTCTTCCAATGTCATCTTCAGAGCGATCTTCTTTCTAAAGGTAGTATACACATGTACCAATGCTCCCCTACCTATAAAGGTAGTATACACATGTACCAATGCTCCCCTACTTTCTAAAGGTAGTATACACATGTACCAATGCTCCCCTACCTATAAAGGTAGTATACACATGTACCAATGCTCCCCTACTTTCTAAAGGTAGTATACACATGTACCAATGCTCCCCTACCTATAAAGGTAGTATACACATGTACCAATGCTCCCCTACCTATAAAGGTAGTATACACATGTACCAATGCTCCCCTACTTTCTAAAGGTAGTATACACATGTACCAATGCTCCCCTACTTTCTAAAGGTAGTATACACATGTACCAATGCTCCCCTACCTATAAAGGTAGTATACACATGTACCAATGCTCCCCTACTTTCTAAAGGTAGTATACACATGTACCAATGCTCCCCTACTTTCTAAAGGTAGTATACACATGTACCAATGCTCCCCTACCTATAAAGGTAGTATACACATGTACCAATGCTCCCCTACTTTCTAAAGGTAGTATACACATGTACCAATGCTCCCCTACCTATAAAGGTAGTATACACATGTACCAATGCTCCCCTACTTTCTAAAGGTAGTATACACATGTACCAATGCTCCCCTACCTATAAAGGTAGTATACACATGTACCAATGCTCCCCTACTTTCTAAAGGTAGTATACACATGTACCAATGCTCCCCTACCTATAAAGGTAGTATACACATGTACCAATGCTCCCCTACTTTCTAAAGGTAGTATACACATGTACCAATGCTCCCCTACCTATAAAGGTAGTATACACATGTACCAATGCTCCCCTACTTTCTAAAGGTAGTATACACATGTACCAATGCTCCCCTACCTATAAAGGTAGTATACACATGTACCAATGCTCCCCTACTTTCTAAAGGTAGTATACACATGTACCAATGCTCCCCTACTTTCTAAAGGTAGTATACACATGTACCAATGCTCCCCTACTTTCTAAAGGTAGTATACACATGTACCAATGCTCCCCTACTTTCTAAAGGTAGTATACACATGTACCAATGCTCCCCTACTTTCTAAAGGTAGTATACACATGTACCAATGCTCCCCTACTTTCTAAAGGTAGTATACACATGTACCAATGCTCCCCTACTTTCTAAAGGTAGTATACACATGTACCAATGCTCCCCTACTTTCTAAAGGTAGTATACACATATACCAATGCTCCCCTACTTTCTAAAGGTAGTATACACATGTACCAATGCTCCCCTACTTTCTAAAGGTAGTATACACATGTACCAATGCTCCCCTACTTTCTAAAGGTAGTATACACATATACCAATGCTCCCCTACTTTCTAAAGGTAGTATACACATGTACCAATGCTCCCCTACTTTCTAAAGGTAGTATACACATGTACCAATGCTCCCCTACCTATAAAGGTAGTATACACATGTACCAATGCTCCCCTACTTTCTAAAGGTAGTATACACATGTACCAATGCTCCCCTACTTTCTAAAGGTAGTATACACATATACCAATGCTCCCCTACTTTCTAAAGGTAGTATACACATATACCAATGCTCCCCTACTTTCTAAAGGTAGTATACACATATACCAATGCTCCCCTACTTTCTAAAGGTAGTATACACATGTACCAATGCTCCCCTACTTCATACACATGTTTCTACCTCGTTCCGATTTTATATTTTATTTCATTAGCTAGGGATCTGTTTGGAGATGCACCGTTTAAGGATGTGACTTTTAAAATTCACCGTGTTATTCCACATTTTTTTGTCGATTGGGTGTTAAATATACATGGACTCAAGAACACATGCAAACTAGTTTTTGTTAGGAATCTCTATACTAATATTTGCCAAGTTGGAACTGTTCTGCTTTGCCATTCCCTGTCCTGATCTAAACATTTCGCACTGCCGTGCTGCGCTGTGTCGTGCTTTGCTCTGCTCTGCATTTCAAAAGAGAAACCCAACGATGTCACAGACCCCATAATTCCTGTCATCGAAAATATCTATGACACTTCCACGCATGGAACAATTCTATCTCGCTATCAAGACACAAATATTTGTTTCTAAATCAAGTCTCCTGTTTTATGTTCCTGTCAATTGATCCATTTATCTGCAAACCCTGACAATTAGCCTTGTCTTCCTATCCTCTCGTCTAATAGTCAAATCGACAGGGATTGAAATCAATCAAGACAATGAAATGATGTTAAAACAATGATTAGGTTTCGGTTCATTAAAGCTGCGTTGGGTTAATTACGTTGTTAGGTGGCCATATTTGATGTTGTTGCCAATAACGAGCGATTTGATTGGATAAAAGACGTTTAAGTGGATTTTGAGAGCGCTAATGTATCAAAGAGAAGTTATCGAGACTGTCAGCCAGAGAATTGTAATCCCTAAAGTGTGTACATGATGTTGCAATAGGATTTGCAAGGTTCTGAGATAGTTTTCTTCCCAAAAGGTGTATATTAAACAAATACGAGTTTACCCTAATAATGTAAAAACATGCAGAAATAAATAAAACAATTTGAACTATATTTAAAAAATATGATCCCCCAAAAGGTGACACATGCAAATGAAAATGCCACTACATGAACTACATTTAACATGCAATTTATCCAGAAAACTTGAAACATGCAGAAAGAACTGAAACAACATGTATAATGAATCAACGCAGTTATAAATGACAATTTGAACATTACTTTTCTTGTGTTTGGTGCAAAACTTTTCGTATGTGCTTCTTTATCAGAACTGAGGTACAATACTCGTGCATCAAACCCGTGATATTCTCTGATTGGAGATATATGCGGTAGTAATTTCTTTATTATGTTTCGCTTAGTGACGGAGACATGGTAACATAACACCTCATCTTTAAGTCAGCAGAACGAGATTTTATAAGTTCACAATCGACTCGTTGATTTTGTTGAGGCCCCGGGAGAGGATTTAAAAATAGCTCTCGCAAATCTGCCAATTGTTTTGTCAATATCGACATTGCGTCATTTCAGATTAAAATGTAATATTAATGGTGAAATATAAATATTTATCTCATTAAAGTCAATTCTCCAACAATGATGATGTCAATGGACGACATATGATATAGCTAGTTGCAATCAGTTTTAGACTACGCGCGTGCCACATGCGGAAAATCACGTGATTCAAACCTACCAGTCATGTGACGTATTTAATTTAACCACGTGATACCAGTAGAAATGTTAGGGTTATAAACGAACCCAAACGGATACTTTATACACCGGGATGAGCTGTAATATCCATAATGAGGTGTTTTATTAAATCGTTTTCATTTTGAACAATGTTTCGTTGTGCAAGCTATATTCCGCTTTTCCTAGACGGACCTAGTTATTCTAACACCGGAACTTGCTATCGTCAGTCTGTTAACCCGTTTTCTTTAATATTCGGCCATAGTTGGTACTTTATATATGATTATTGTTGCCCTATGATACAACCAGTAGCAAAAATAAATTACGCTAAGATTTTTTGGTAAAAAGGAGAAAAGTGATTGACGATTTCTGAAACAATCACCGTTTTTTTCTGCCTTTTTGTATGAAGATCAGGCCATAGAATTCCATACAAAAGACAGTATATTTTATTAAGACTCATACATTATTAAGTATAGTACGCATCATCGACACTACATGCATTATTTATTGAGATTTAACAGAAATAAGATGCGCATATTTGCATTCATGTGAACAACTAAATGTTAAATTAATACACCCATTTAAACTCAATTATTCATTTTTTGTATTTCTGTCAAACGGGCCTCTTTCTCTCGTATGGCTGAAACCTGATATCGTTTCGCGACACTGGGTGATTTATTTCGTCTCTTTTGTTTAAGATCGACCAAATAATAGAATAAGATACCCTTACTAACGACCCCAAAACTTTGTCCTCCTATTTACGAACTATTTGTTGTTTTATGGCATGAACAGGCGTAATGGTGTATTTTTTATCAATTAAAATTTGTTTATTATACGCAGTTGACCTTTTAATATCCTTATATGAATATATAATGGGAATCTATCAGCACCTTTGATGTTATCCATCAAACTTTTGAATTCCTTAAGACGAAATTTGCATATCTGACTGCCAAGATGAATCGATTATCAATAAATTCCTCCGCGATGAAAAGAAGTTCTCGTTCCGATAGAGCAATTTTTTGAAAAAAAGTTTAAAATATTGTCAAAACCTGTCTGTGGCGGAAAGATGATATTATGCTGTAGAATATGTAAGGTCATGCTGTTTCCAAAGGGAATGGTCCTTTACCATACACTTGTAGATAGGAACTCGGCCAATCAATACTATATCGGATACACCCATCATACGAATACATATCTTATCGACAAAATCTGGAGATAACTATATTTTAGACTTTTAAGACCGATCTCAAGATTTCGAACTGTGTGATATTTTGCCTATCTTGCATTAGTATCATCTTATATTATAAGCTTGCTACGTTTTCCTCGCTGATTTTTGGCAGTAATCTTATTCCATTCGCATGAGAATTTTGTTACGACAGGAAGTCGGACAAGGTGTTTGTTCTCCATGTTCAATTGTCTAAAGATAAGATGTCTATAGTCACTGTCCGCCACTGAATCATATTTGGTATGGGTCAATGGCGGAACAAGAGGTCAGTACGTCTGGCAAACCTAGATACACTAGATATCGTCAACTGACTGTTATATGCAACCTGGGATGGCTGATACGTATTCCAGTCATTCTAGATAAAACTAAAAAACAACTGTTAAAAACGGCACCCAAGTCTGAATATTTGAATTCTTCGGATTTTAATAAACATGTGGATATTGTAGTACACTGTTACCAATGTTGTATTGACTCAAATCTTCAGTTAATTATTTGATTCAGTGAACCTACCTCCTCTAGATGGTATTGCTTATAATGTATTTCTGCTACTCGGTCACATATTCGGTTCGCTCGTGTATACTTCGAGGTCCAATGTGGTATTAAGTAAAGATCAACTTATTGTTTGTAACCGTCGAAAAGAATCGGGTAATGCTTGGTCAGAATTGTTTTAATAGAATTATGGGATTATATAAAAAAGTCACGTACACTTATAATTTACGTGAAAATCAGCAGACGATACTATGAAGGCAGATGGCGGACATTTGACAAACTGTTTCATGTTATCCATGTGTTTTTTTTATGTATATAACAGATGTTTTGGTACACCCAACTGAGCAGTCTGTGAAGACTGGTGTGGAATTAATATACTCCCGATTCAGCTCTATAATTGTACAGTAACATTTTGTATGTTTATTTTGTAGTTTGTTCGAGTCTATTACGAGTTGCGATAATAACTCGTAATTGATAATAAAGACAAATTCAATCCTGTACGTATCGACCATCGGTAACATATGGGGATACATCAAATATGAGCTTGTACGATGTGGTTACATATGGTCACATTCAGTAGTGTATTATTTCTGTGACATGCTGATTGCATTCTCAGTGGGCGGGGGGTAACATGCCACTTTGATAACACGTTTTAAATAATTGAAAATGAAAAATGACATGGCTTCTGTACTTTTCCATTTGTTCATTACCAATATTGGCATCATCGTTATAATCATCAAAATCATTATCATCAGCATAATCCTCTTTATCATCATCATGGTCGTCCCCTTCATTATCTTCATTATACCATTGTCATCATCATCACCGGGTTCGTCATAATCACTGTCATCATTATCATTAATAGTTGTCATCAGCGTCATCATCATCACCGCCACCACCACCCTCACTTCCGTCATTATTCTCAGTTTCATCATCAGCAGCAAAAACTACTTTGTTCATAATCAACAGTCTAAGTTTCTACTGGGACCAATATCTATGTATATATTGGTCCCAGGTTTCTTTTATAATTGTTATCATCATCAGCAACAACCAAACATCATTGACAATAGAAACATAAACAACGAAAAAATTCGTTCAAATGCTTCACTTTGAGAACGAAGCACGAAACATCAGCGCTCCCACACTCTCCCCGTGTTCAACCCCACAACCGCATTCTTTGACTTTATTTCACGTTTAGAATTATAAACTTCATTGCTTGCTTATACATGTATACCACTTTCATATTTTGTATGAAGAATTCTGTCTACAGTATCATCCTGCCCTCCACCATTTCAATCAATATACAAACGTTTTAAGACAAATTAGGGTGATGACCTACATGTCCGAGACTGTCCGATTTTGTCTGAGTTCGGTTGCCCGGATGACCAATTCTAACCTCTGTTGATGACACAAGGACATTGGACATCAATAAAGTGTATAGATATCCATCGATCGAAACATCTCCAGTTCAGATTTACCACATAAATCATGAGACATGTGGACAAAAGTAAATCAATTAGTGAATTAGTTTTTCTTTCTCATCTTTGGCACACAGACGATTTCTGTCCGCTGTTCCTATTGCTTTGCACCATTGAACAAAAGATACATTAACATTCTTCATATGTTTTTGTGCTCTAGAAAGCTGACATAGTGTTTACAAGCATATTGTCTGTCTGTTCGTTATTTTGTTCGTCCGTCTGTCCGTCTGTCCGTCCGTCTGCTTGTCGGAAACACTTCATGTATGATACATGATGAAAGGTGTGTCGATGGCAGGAGTAAGGTCTGTCCCTCCAGGGTCAAGGTCACAGACAACAGCATTCAAAATCGGAGGCATTCGTCTCTTACTAGTGGAATCTTGTTTACTACTTGTTCGTGTACATTTGTATTTCTATGAAACGGTTGTTATACTTTGATTTAGAACGTTATCAGATAAAGTCAGTATATATTGCATGTACATGCATTTCCAACCGCATTTAGCACCATCTGCCGATATGGCAGTTCTAACGTTGCAAAATGTCGACCGGTTATGCCGGTTGAATTTCATTCTACTACGTAAACATAAAACTACTTCACTTCGATTCCTGAATTCCGGGAACTTTACGTGTAGATTGATGCTGGACAATACTACATCAATATGTGTCTGGTAAATGTTAGAATGGTAAAGTTTCTGAATATGTCCAGTTTGCACCATGTAGCTTTATTTTGGCAGGGTATTAACAGTTAACACTAGTATGAATAATAAGAAATAAATAATACATTAATTACCTGACTGCCTACCTAACGTTTGCTGTGTAGGGTTATATCAAAACAAACATTGTATTAAGCATGGTCTTATCATGCATTACTTATCATGCATTACTTATCATACATTACTTATCATGCATTACTTATCATGCATTACTTATCATGCATTACTTATCATGCATTACTTATCATACATTACTTATCATGCATTACTTATCATGCATAACTTATCATGCATTACTTATCATGCATTACTTATCATGCATTACTTATCATGCATTACTTATCATGCATTACTTATCATACATTACTTATCATGCATTACTTATCATGCATTACTTATCAACAGTGACTCAATAGTTGATGTCACTCGTGTGTTTAAAGTTTTGTGTAGACATTATGTTCTCTGAGCTTCTTATTCTATTGTAACACTTGTAGAGCTCTACATGTACGCATGTGTTGTGTAATCTCTCCGTAATAACACCATCACCAAGATACAAACTGTGTCTGTTGTTGAGAGGTTGATGCTCTGTACAGAGGTTAATGGTACTAAACGTTAACTTAGGAAACTAGGATAAAGTTGTTGAAAAGAGGTTGTTGCTTAATAGAGGGCCGCTCTGGAGAGTTTTAGATAACACTGTGATGAGCAGTAAGCAAAGAGAGGCCGGATATTTCTGAGGCACGATATTGAGGGGATATATCTGAGGTACGATATTGAGGGGATATATCTGAGGTACGATATTGAAGGGATATTTCTGAGGCACGATATTGAGGGGATATTTCTGAGGCACGATATTAAGGGGATATTTCTGAGGCACGATATTGAGGGGATATTTCTGAGGCACGATATTGAGGCATTTATGCAGTTTCCGATACAGAAATCTGAACTTCGAATGTTTATTATTTTACATCTCTAATACTTTTATGTAACCAGGGCATTTCTGTGTATCAACATGTTTTATGACTTAAAGTAATCCACTTAACAATATCGTTCAGCAGTACAGAGAAGCTAGATTCCATACTGTCTGTCGTGCGCATTTCTTTCGCCCACTTTCAAAATGACCAACATATTAATGTGAAGACACGCGGTCTCTCACGGAAAAAGCTAAATCTAAAGAAACTTCTAGTTGGCGTAAATGGTTTGAAATATGGGGATGTCAAATGTGACAATTGCAGATATTTAGAGGAAGCTAGAAACATGAATGAACCATTTATCAAAATAATTGAGGGTCTGTTCGCGTCGTCCAGGAGACTAGGCGATTCGTGAAAACAAAACTAATCCATTTAAGGAACACAAAAATGTTGACAGTCTTTAATGCACAAGACGACATCTTTGGCACTTGTGCAAAGTCATATTTCAGAATAGTGAATATATGTAAGAAATTGCGATATCATGGTTATAATATATGTGACGTTTTGATCCGATCTATAACCGAGCTGTCCTTTCCTAAAACTCATAACAATCGAAGTTGCGATCTGTTTTATCAAAAACATACACTTGTTCCTAACAATTTTCTGGTACTTATAAATGTATTAAATTATGTATAATCAAAACATATCAAGTAACCGTAAGTTGTCTAGTTGCTAAACAAATTATGACATAAAGTGTGCATGAACGCTTGGTTGGCATAAACGGAAATCGGTAATTTCTAATAACTTTATATATATAACTTTAAAATGAAAATATAGAACATAAAAGACTACAGAACAAAACGCACGAAACGGAAGTGAAATATTAAAAACTTTCATACGCTTAAAATGCATGTCTCGACAGTTTTTGCATGATTAAATTGCTTTCTAACACGATAATTCCTCATACACGTGCATTTTCAAATGGGGCGCTTGAGTTGTGGTCGAGTGGTCAACTACAATGGCCACTTTCAAATGTCCTGGGGGTCAAGTTACAGTCACTATTCTGTGCATTGTCCGAAATTCACAGCTAGCCAGTATAAAAATCACCGTCCCTATAATGGGATATATTCACTGTAATCATTAGTAGAAAACACAGGTGCGTGGTCAACGAAATTTTCACTTTTTTCTTTTCATGTTCAACTCAAATTAGCCAATTTATGGAGACATTTGAAACGAAGGAGGGCGTATCGTCGTGCAGAATGTTACAGTAATGTTACAGCAAGGTCTTAAGGGTCATGTCTCTTCAATAAGGGCCAGTATCAGAGAGTAACATGACAGTGTCAAGGAGTTTTGGAGGGCGTTATGTAATGGACATAGGGATACCCGTCGAGTGGACGGCAAGGAGGTTAAAATTTAATTAGATAGTTACATATTCTGTATTTAAGTTTCGAACGCCTCAAGATACAGAAAACAATTAAATATTATTCAACATGAGCACCGGATAGACAACTACTCCACACTTCTCTGCACCCAGTTTCATGTAATTTATTACTGTTCTTACACTGTATTAAGGATTACGCCGACTTGTACGCTATAAGTATTTTAATGATTTTTCTTATCTGTGCATACATTGTTGTAAAGAGATAAAACACGATTATTTCGAATCAACGAATGTAGTGGTGTAGGAATCGAGCCCCGGACACAAAGCTTTTTGGTAACCGGGGTCCATATTACGCATCGAGTGCGATGATTTGCTGTCTTCACAGCGACTACAGGTTAGGACATCGCCAATCTGTCATGGAGAGTGATTGATATAAGTTGTAACTTGCTTCACATAGGATATAAAATCTTGTGCAGTATTTGCTGTCCGCGTCATCTTATACGCCAGTTTTATTTCAGATAATTTCCTCAAAGCTGGTGCTATTTTGGGGATAAATTTGAATATACATGTAGTTAGCTGTGTGACGTTTGTTTCAATGTATGGAATTGACGAAACATTTTTATGAAAACCTATGGAAGTCAGTCGCAACGTTCCAGACTGTTTGGTCACCATTTGGTTAATACAAGCATAGCGGGTCAGCTTTTTTGTAAATACTTTCGGTCAATTTAGGCCTACTGTTCAATGCCTAACACGTAATATGTACTTTTAGTTATAAGACACAACATTGCTTTACTGACATTAGTGACTAGTATAGTTATATAAATATAGCAAATTTTGAATTAAATATTTTTAATAATGGTAATCTTTCTTCAATGTAACAAATATCCATGGCATATACGTTATTATCAAAGTACAGTGTTATAAAACAATATTAACGTAAATTTCAGTATGTTTCTAAAATCTCTAAATGTAAATATATGGAATTGTCATGATTAATGTATGTAAATAAAAAACAACATAGTTAGAACGTATACGAAAACTTAAATTGAAATACACTACCCCTTAAACAAACCCCTGTAGGTTCCTTGAATCGTTCGTACAGTTTACGGTGCTACATATTATATATACGAGTACATGTACAATCGATGCTTATGTGTGTATATACATTTGAACATTTGTGTGTGTGAACATTGAAGTTCTTCACAATAGGAGTTATATTTGTTTGTAAACATTCAAGCTCTTCACAATGGGAGGACAACATGGCGTTCTGAATACTCTTCTCTTCTGAAGTTACATACTTCATGCAACAATGTACGACTTTTTTGATACCTTGTTTCCGCATTGTGTGCTGAAGCATGGACAATAAATGTTTTATAATGTTAACACAACCTTGTGTAGTCTGTAATCTCTGGAGGGAAAACCTTTTGGTATTCAGTTTAAATGTTCTTTTAAACCCAGTTTTATAGTCAGTTGCCGTGCACCTTTCCTACAATATACGAACATGACAGAGAATATTGTCCGCAAATTAAAGGCTTGCCAACTCATGATGTATTTTTATTATTTTTCTGACTCGAATATCTGCGGAAATGGATAATTATTTAAATCTTCTGGTACGAACTATTTGAATTTCTTAACATTTTTTTCTGTTTTAAAGCCTGCTATTAATTTACATTTTTCTGTTGAAATTTTATTTCTATGTTTAAAAAATGTTTTCAGTGACCACTGAGTGGAAGATTATAAACTTGAGACCAGTCTCCATGGTAACATCTCATTTTCATTCTCTTTTTCAATTTAATATAAACTTTCGTTATATGTTTCATTAACAATTAAGATGATTCATGTCATAGTATGAACTACTGTAATGTATAATTGTATGATAATCTTTAGAACGTTTAGACAAAAAATGAAATGGGCACTTTGAGATCAATTTGAATCAGTTACCTCTGGTCATCGAACTGACCATGATAGTTTTCATTTGACAAAATGAAATATTCAGTATCATTTATGTTTTATGTTAATGGGTTTTGAATGTGAATCCGAGATTTGAGTGTCAGTATTGATTGCTAAGTAACGGTCATAAAACCCCACCCACATATCAAACTTTTTATTTCGATGGAAGCATGCACTGTCGATTATCGTAGTCAATTTATACGTAAGAAATTGCCATGTAGCTTTTATACATAGTTGCATACATACATGTTATTTTACTTATAATGGCAATAAATGCAACATTAACCACAACAAAACAACAATAACAAGAACAGATACAACAACAACAATTACAACAATGATAAATACAACAACAATTGCAGCAATTACAACAGTCGTACTACACCAACTGTAGCAACAACAATAACATTTTAGGAATTTAGTTGAAAATGAAAATTGGATTTTGGATTTGAGAGACTATTCTGAAGATATGGAAAACTTCGGACCGAGTAATTTAAATCCTGAAATCTAGTCTGTGAGGTTAGTTATTCACCATCACCATTTCTGTAATATTAACACGCGATAGCTGTTAATATACACACAGTAAGTCGCTTGGCTTCTAAACCCTCCTGACGACACGATACCGAGTCGTCTGCGATGACTCAAATTATATTTATTGAAAATTTTAAATAATTAAAATCATCTCTGACTCATAGATTGACCCCGACAAGATATCGAATTAAATAAAATGATTGGACAGATAAAAACGACGAGATGTTTACCGTATAACTGGGTGCTCGTACCGAGTTGTCGACGTGCTGACCCAGAATGACAAATATTCCAGATGACACCCGTAACACGTATTTTGTGTATACATACAAATAAATAAAATTTATCTACGTTTTTTTCTGAACAGAAATTTGCGATAACTTTAATGATATGTGAATAAAGAAGAATTTCTTTTATCTTTGAAAAAATAGGGTTTCATTATTTCAATTCTATTTATTGTAATTGACAGTATACGTTTTTAATGTCCTCGGACGACAGACAAGATATGAGATGACAATATGGCCAATAAACACGGTAAGATCAGCTATTACACGATACCCGGGTACTAATTTGTTGTCCATAACCCTCTGTGACCCGGTGCAGGCCTGGGATAGGCCCGTATCGGGGCTATAAATCCAAGTAGTTTCACCTTTAATAACTACTTACCTACACCGCTACATGATCTATCATACGCCCCATGTCATTGTCGACCACAAAATGGCACTTCAAGTGAATTTTCTGACCGACTATAATCATTAACCCATCGCTTCATCGACCATCACAATTCCGGTCATCTTGATTTCTTGTAAGATTTATAACATTTAAATAGTAATTATGTTTTATGTTAACTTTGAGTTATACGTTATAAATCATTTGTTGAATAATATAGTGTCTGTGAAATATGTTCTCTATACCTACGTTTGTTGCCCTTGTTAGAAAATAACTTTGTATTTCGATTGATTCTTGATGATTATGATTTTTAAAATAATGAAAAATCATATGATGTAAATGCTTCTAATATTATAAATGACATCGAAAGCGTGTGATAATACTATAACCACGTGTTTCACCACTTAAATAACGAAAGTCACAATTGCCTTTTAGTGATGATCGTTGCTATTCTCGGCGAAAACATTGTTGTCTGATACAATGTGTATTTAAAATCGGTGATATAAATAAGACATTTCATTTGTGTTCATAAATGTCTACATTTATTAAATTCTTTTTCAGAAAATTTGTTCAGTCATGTAAGTGTGTAATTTATGACCCTCGAATTTTACATATTATGAAAGTCGTGTGATAATGACACCGTGCACTTTTGATTCATTATGTTTTTACACTTTTGCAAATAGCGAAGTTACAATTTTTCTTGATAAAAATTGAAGACACAATTTTGGGGAGAATGAGCTTGGACTTGCACAATCACAGGTATGTGGCGCGCAGTTTTATTAAAATGATGATAAGTCGTTGAAAGGTAATCATAATTTTGATATATACATGTATATAAGTATTTTATCCGAGTAGCATAATGTTCTGTAGTCATGTACAATTATTGTATTCAAAATCTGCCATTTTGCCATTTATATATCCGTGTTGCATGTACAAGTATATGAATTTATGCATTCTATCAAATTGCGACTGTTGAATGGCAGTTTGAATTTGTTACAAAATAAACTTATATGCAGAAGTATAGTTCACTCATTGAACTAAATGTAGAGATCTCAACTATAAATTTACAAAATATGAAGTTCGAGCACCCGCCTATGTCGAATGAAAAAAGCGTTTAACATATTCCTCTGGTTTGGCCTTAGTTTCATTTTTATTGCAATGATTTGGACAACTTTGTCTTTTTCGTTTAAATGAGTTTTGTTCCACAATTAAAGACAAAAACGTAAGACAACGACATGTACTCGGCAAATGAGTTAAACTGATTCTTGTAACGTTAGAGACAGGAGTAGTGGCTTTTTATTCAAGTGCGACTTCAAAGACGCAAGCAAATAGAATTCTCATTAAGACTGTCCCGTTGTCGCTAAGTGAATTGCTATAATCACCACTGTCTCTACTTGGCGTTGATTCGATAATTCAGCCCCTGATATTTAATTAAGGATCATTCTATTCTATTCATTTCTAATTCTTAGATAGAGTCATTGTATTTAATTGATGAGTCAGTCCCGCGGCAAAAATCCAATTGTTTTTCTCTGGCGCTCACTTTCCCGTACATTTTCCACTATTTGAACGCATCTTCGTTTTAAAACAATTAACCATTTTTCGCGAAAAAAGCTTTCAATATCGTTATTATTTCAATAGCTCTAGCTACAACTCATTCTGTTGTATTTATTTTGTAATTAAACGATAATGGTGGGTCCTTTCCGGGGGCGTTTTTCTATGGAACCCCACTGGTAAAACAATAAATTGGACTAAAACATGATTATTTAACGCACGGAAAGGCATCACAGGAGAGACACGCAAGATTTGTGACAGAAATTTGAGGCAAACCAATAAAATATCAGTGAAATGTGACAGTAACTTTCCGGTGTTTGAAAGAAATATGAATAACTTCAGGTACGAGCTGTGAAGTGGTTTTACTGGATCTAAAGAGTTTAACTGTTTGACATCAATTAATGTTTAATCAATATTTCAGACAGACTTGCTTACCTGGCAGTTCGAGTCACACTCACACACATACGGACGCTCGGAAACGCTACATTATTATTGAGAACATTCATACACAAATTTAGTGTGCTTATTTTGTGTGTACCTTTTTATGTTTGAAAATTTAATTTTACTGAAACAAAATGTCCATAAATTGGAAATATTCTTTGCAGAAATGAGAAAAATAACGAAATATAGACGACACTATATACGTCTCTATAGCTACCCGCTAAGGTCATTAATTTGTTTGATATAATTTACCTCGGATATATATACAGACTAGTCTTTCACCCAATATTTATTGAATACATTAGAAAACAATTTTGCGTGTTTATTTGCATTAAAAAAATATTCTAGTTTAATACATTATACTTTATTGTTGAATTTAATATTATTGTAATAAATCGGCTTATTAAATTTCGTGGATATATAGAAATAAATGAGGCGACAAATGATATTTAGATCTGATATGGGTTGGTGGTAGGCCCCACCAAGCGATTCATGATTAATAGCAACCAAGAAATTATTTTTTATATTTGTTAGCTGGTGAAATTAGGCTTCTGAGAAAATCATAGATTTTGATTATTAAATAAATGATTTTACCGATTATAACAGAATAGAACGAACATAACATTTGATCAGATCTCCTTATGCATACATCATCATTTTACACATTGTGTCAAGATACAACGTCTTTCAAACATACAATTAACTAGATACAATACAATACAAATAGTTTATTGCATTAAAACATAACATGTTTCATAGCAACATAATAACAAAAGACATGGTTTTGCAGGAGCACATGATGCTATACAGTGCATATTCAAATATTTTACATTTCATTACATATATATAAACAAATAGTTATGATGATAAATATATTGATTAACAGTATGTGTTCATGTTTCTGACATTCAAGATGTATCTGGCTCATCTGAACATAAACAGTTTTAATTAGCTTTATCCAGTAGGCCTATTGTTGTTACATTGGCTAAAACATCTCTAATAAGAACCATTGCAATGTATAACCGATTGAAATAATCTTTTTTTATCATATTACTTACAGTCAAAACCTGTAAAATAGCATGATTGTTAAAAAAACTAGAAGTTTTTTTTAATTTTATGATATACAAACATCTTTCTTCAACAAATATGGATATATACATTAAGAGTTCATTCTTTATAAATGCATGTTTAGTGATGTTTTAACCATAGGAAATATATTTTTCATGTTTGGTTAATTAAACAAATGAACAAAAAATGAGCATAGTATAACTTTAAGGATATATATGATATAGTTAATACATTATCAGGATAAATTAAGGAGAATATTTCGAGAGGTAGCTCTCATCAAATTAGTGAATCTCTGTTTCGTTGGCCACGTATAATAATAACGTTTAATATAGTTTGATCTTATATTAGCGTATTTGGAACAAATAAGTAAAACATGGTATTCTGTTTCTAGTTGACCTCTATGACAGTTTTGACAGATTCTTTCGTCTACATACTACATCATGGTGAAACATTGTATACGCTTACACAAGCATACATTATCAAAACATGACGAGAGGACCTTTGCAGTGTTTCTAAATTACAAGCAAACCGCTGAATATGGAGAAAAACTATTTACTTATATATAGGTTGGTCTCTTAGAGAAAAAATCGTCGGCAAACGATAGCGCAGTCACTATGATTGTTTTCACACTCTCCGAGTATCTACAATTCGCTGACATATTATGGCAATGTTTACTTCTGAAATATTACATTGGTCATATATTAACGTATATACATGTATGATAATACAAACCAATGGACAGGCAACATGTAGAATTTTGAAAATAAAGAAAATCTATTTTAATTTGTTAACAACTAGTTTATGTGAAATATTTGATACATGATGCGAAGGCTTTTTATCCGAGTGACATTTTTTCCAATCTTGACAAGGCCGCGTCTTAGTTTATCCTCTCGTTTTTAGTCTTACAAAACTATGCAATTTGTTATTATACCAGATTACGCGACGGATTAAAAATATATATCGGTAACTACTTAAGTATGGCATCTAGCAGCTTGTCTTTTCATTTCCCAAATCTGTTTAATTGCCATTAAAACCTGTGTCCCCTTTTAGAGCGAAAAATTCCCACAGTTTTCACATTTGACCCCTGGGTGTTGTTTAGTTTACCAATCAAATGTGGAATTTCCACCCGATATTTTTGTCCCTAAAATCAATAATCTATTTTGGAAACATGTCGACGTTTACCTCGATAAAGGGAAGCCGGTTATTCAACATTTGAATTAAGTCGGAATTATATCTTTTGTCCTGGCGGGTTTCAATCGGATTAAGACACTCTTACGTTCTCTTTAAGGGATTATGTCCAATTTACGTCGTGATGAAATGAAAATATACCGACTATAAACGAAAAGTTGAAAACCATTATCCAAGTGAAATTGAAACATTTACTAAATGTAAATTTAAGTTTCGTTTAAATTAAGATTTATTCCAACGGAGTTTTAATTTATAGTGATATGTCAATGTATTGAAAATAAATTGTGGGTAGAAATTAAAGGGAACACCCCCCATTAAGGTTTGGTCGTAGTATTCGCCCCTTATAACCCTTACTTTAATTAAGGTCACGATAGTAATTTATTTTTCGTTTATGACAACATAAGCGGTTATTATAATTATCGGCGCTCTTGTAAGAAATGCACGTCGTGCAATTTCATCGAAAATGTAGAATTTCGTTTGCTTTCTAAGAGGACTCCTGTTCTTGTGCAAAGTAATTTTGGTTGGGAAATTTGAACACGCCCAGTTCTCTTTATGCCCATGGTATTTGTCATGGTGTAAGGTAATTAATAAAATGTCTGACCAAAGTTGAGAATAAAACTAACTAATATTAAAGAGATCAAGGTATTAGCAGTTATTAACTGAGGACTTTATATCATTCATCAAGCGTTTGGTGAAAAGTTGTTCATGTCATTCGAAAACATAGTGTCATTTGAACGGCTTCTAGCAATTAATTATATTACTCGATTTTAAAGAAAAAATATTAATTCACTAAATGGGGATGGAAAAAGATAAAACATAAAGTGAAAATAAAGTTTATATTTTGTAGAATTGTGTACTTAAAGTTAATACTTGTTATTATTTAATTTATAGCCGCGAATGTTTGTAATTTTATTAAATCTGTTCCAAGAAGTACTCCCTCATATATACACAGAACTAAAAAGTCTGTTTACTTCAAGTGGAAAAAAATTATTTTATTTATATTTTTGACTTTTTGCTGGGGGTTAAATTACGCCACATCCATGTGAAAGAATTTTTGCCCAGAAAATCAGGCACAGGCAATACGCTGGAATTTCAATAATTCATGCGCCACTTCTGCTCTGACGGCAGCCATATTCATGGTAATTGAGTTATTAATTAATAACCGTAGTTTGTAGAGAGACTGATCTAATAAATTTGTTCCATAGATGAGAACAATGTAAAATGTCATGTGCAACTCGGTTCATCCATCACTGTAGAGTGTTATTAGACACGAAATCTCGCGGCAAATATTGCTCCGGGCGAGATTTTTACATTCTCGGTTTTTATACGCCAAATTTCTACTCAATGATCGAAATAAAACTCGCATTCATTCGGTCACAGTTCTGTTAAATCTTTTTACACCAAAAATAATAAAAAATAATAAATTATTATTCCGAATTAAACAAACTAGTTGACAGTTGACCATGATGCAGTTTTGCCTGTTCATACAAGATTTTAAGTTTTCAGAATTAACAATTTTATGCTTTTGAAAATACCGTGCATACAAGTTGTTCATTTTATTTAATTTTGATAACGGATACCACTAATCAGTCAGACAAGATAGCTGGCGCCCGGCTTTTCGTGCTCAAACAGAAAGTCTGTTAGTTTATCATACGGCATCTGCGTACAGTTTGCGGTTCTCTTTTTCCATCGATTTCAGAACACAACACTGCAAATGTATTGTAAATAAACCATTGTTTGCTTACCTCACTCAATGTGGCAAATATAATTGACTCGTATTATGTATCTTCTGAGGGTTTCAGCAACATATTGGGAGCTAGTTACAATTCTTGGGGATATCCGCAGCACTCAGTGCACTGGTTGACCTCTGTAAATACATCACGTGACCTTGTATTCAAAATGGAGGTAATTTAAGATGAGAATAAATTGACATATAAAACGGAAATTGTCTCCATTTTATACCAATAACGCCATCGTAAACATTGGTACATTCCTCTGGTTTCACGTTTCTCTGCTAACAAGAGAATTAATATAATGAGTACATTTGTCTGTTTTAGATTTAGTTCAAATCTTTTATTAAACAGAAACGCTGCAACAACTTAATTCGATTTTTGTTTTGTTAATTAATACATTCAAATTTATCCCATGATTGCCTGAATTCAATATCAACTGCTATTCATTTGTTTATGTTATACTCTTTGATCAAAATATTTTTATGTATTTTATAATGTGAAATATAGCCATTAATATAAATTATCTAATATTCGATCTTATTAGAAATTTAATTCCAGTTTCGCATGTTTTACTTGCTTAAAGCAATGGTATCCAAAACAGTAAGGTCGCATTGCCGGATTTAAAACTATGTAAAATTGCTGGCGTATTTTTTCCATCGTAATACACCGTACTGTACGTACTTGTTTCACGGTTTTATATATGACTGTCGTATATTTTCACGATGTACATGCGATTAGAGCATGATATCACGATTACATACAATCATCGTATATTTTCACACAACGTACGTGTACGATCATCGCAACTTCTTCGGGTCTCAGACACGTCTGTCGTATATTTTGACGACGTACATACGAGGATCGTATTTTGCCATGGTCTTACAAATGTAGATACGACTCTCGCATATTTTCATGGCGTACATACGATTATCGTACTTTTTCAGGATTTTAGATACAGCTGTCGTATATTCTCACGATGTCGACTTTGAAACTCTGACACGGATTAAGCTGCGCATAACCACAACTCAATTACTCTGAAATAATTAATGAAGTTGGACAACAGATTTTTTCTCAGATTGCGTGTGATTTACAACATATATGATCTCATCTGCTCATGCAATAGTACACACCTTATGTAGGAATATCTGCGCATCTGAACTGTGCATTTATCATTTGCATTTTGTCCATGTCGATCGTTCGCGATTGCGGCAACACGCCTCTAGTATCGTAAAACGATTTTACAAGGGGTTCGAATTATGCTTGTATCTGTGCAGAGATCTGAAAGTCATTGTTTCTACAACAAAAAGCTATTTTAGACCGGAAGATTTAAATTTCTCATGTAGATTTTTACTGATTATAACACCGAAGCCATAAAAACACCGATGGCTGTGAAGATGGCACTGTAAGGTTCACCGTTCCGTTAAATTCACAAGCGGTGATACCATCAAAATGTTTCTTCTGTGAAATTAGCAAGCTTTACAGTTTTTCAAAATGTAGTTTAATAATGACGTCAAATGGCCACATTTATGGTTCACGATTGTACTTTTATTTAATATTTATTTAAAATAAATGTATGCTTTATTTAGACACAAATGAGTTATTATATACCTATATGACATTTTAACCTTTTTTGGTTATTTTTTCATTCTTTAGATATGTATTTCAAAATGTTATATTTTAAAATACATGTCACGATACACATACAATGTTATTTTTAAAACGAAACAAATTTGAAACTAGAGATTTCTTCTTCTTTTTGAGTAAGTGTTTACGGCGTTTATCAAGAGTATTTGAGTTCAGTGCTGCAGTGAGTTGACCTAAACGTTGTTGTTCCTAATCTACCAAACAGTACTAACCCTTTCTTCTTCTACCAACTGACAACTTCCCTCTATGTTAATTTTGTACTCAAAAGTTATTTCCCTCATACTTATGTACATCATGTCGATGTTCTCAAACCGCACATAAAGCATAATGTATAGCAATGAACAGCTGTGAACGTTCACTTGTGAAAATTTATTTTACAATCTCGTAATTGAATATAATATTATGTTTAATTTATGTTGTAATTTAAAGTTAATTGTGTATATCATGGTTCGATTTCTAGGACGGGATCGTTATTATACTTAAAATCCCACCCAGACATGTTATGGTATTGTTAACATGACGAAGCACCATGTGAGGTGTTAAACAGGATGCTTCTACGTAATCTATAAATGAGTTTTTAGGCCGAACTCCCCTAAGGTCAGTACCAGATCATATATAGATATTTCAATGGATTTTAGTTCAGTTAGTAATAACTTTTATTTCATCGATAACGTATCAGATTCTCGACGACTGCTTCGTGGGTTTCGAATCAGAACTCGCTCTGTATTCAGGTATTGAGAACACTGTGTACGATTCTCGTCCATGTAGGAATTCGAGCCCACCACATCTGAACCAGAATCCCGGCGTTTTATACCATAGACCACCATGCGTCCCAAACTAGTGTTATGCTCGGTGACGTTATCGGTGAAACAATAACAATAATTGTTGTTCCTCACACTGTAAACTTTTGCCATTTATAAAATTTGTTGTAACAACGTATGAACAAAAAGTACATTTAACAGTTTAAAGTATATGTCTGAGTTTCGGTCTTAAAATGTTTGTGAATAATTCCCCAGTAAAACAATTACGCATTTAGTGAATACCTTATCCAGTTATGTTTCAGTAAATCTCAAAAGCAACAGGTTGAATATTGTGATGAAATAAAACATACATTGGAAATATGTCTTATGTCACACCGAGAAAAACAAAAACATGCTCATCTTTAATTTCCGAAGATTATAATCTATGACAGTTAGAGAACGACAGTAATCAACATCTGTTGATGCCGTATTTGAATAAATTTTCAATTATCTTTCCCATAAAGTAATGTTTATACCATTTCTTAGACTGCAATACGACCAAACTACAGCCTGTGTCAAAAGCTATTATATTGTCGTGTTATTATATTGTTCTTTGCATAACTTTCAAATGCCCTGAGGTTTCCAACTTTTATATTTTACACCGTGTAAAACCTCCTTGTAAATACAGTCCATTATATACATTGTATGTGTTACTCAATATTTATTTGTCATCATTGTGATTGTGAGTTGGAATATTCATTGCTTGGCGCTGTCACCATGGGCATGCAGGATCAGGCCTTAGTCAAGTCACCTACAAAACATATTTACGATTTATAGACACCAATCAGTTGGCTCGCTCTGTCTGTAGTTTGTCGACCGGGAAGTTTCTAGTTCTGACCAGGTTGAGACTGAGTCGATCATTCTACATGATTTGACTGAAATGTTTTTCGTCTTCCAGCACTTCGTATTCGGGTAGTAGCTACCTGTTTGCAATATGTTGTTTGATTAGTTAAGCGATGTGTCAACTGATGGCTGAATACAAGACTATTAAGAACACCAGCGATATGTATTGCATTCTGTTTTGTGCAGACGAGCCACATGGCTAGCTTCATTGGCTTGACTGGTACACATACTTCGATACATTTCTTGTGTGTTTCAACAACTGTTGTAATATAATGATGACAGACAAATGTTTTGATCAACATCAACTCCAGTGAAGTGATTCAATATTTTATAATTGAATTCAAGAACCAGTTGAATTGAGATTTATACTACATTTCACTAACAATTGCACTGATTAAACACTCTATTATATGCTTAATTAGTGTGACAATTGCCTTTACTGTTGTAGTAATGTATCAATATGATACTAATTCAATAAGTTCATATATTTATATACATATTACAACTATTTAAGACGAACATTCAAAATGTTCATCATGTGCACAAGAGCGCACAAACTTTGCGAAAGGTTGTAGGGAAATATGTACAGTGTGAAGATTTTACGATCGTCCTGGCTGTCTGTTCTCTATTTAAAAATATTCGCACCCAGGTCAAAACTTGAACATTATTTTGTTTTATAAAAATCCCATGAACCATTAAATAAAATTCGGAATACGATATTTAGACTTGATAGCTAAAGTTTTCGAGAATATATCATTAATTTTTTAGATATGTCATTAATTTTCGGTCCAAGCAGTATCGTTTGTCTTACACGCATGAAATATTTTAATGGCACTTAAAACTGAAATAGTTTTTCGGAGTTTTTTGTCTCACCGAATGACGTCTTGAATCAGTCATGTGTTGCAAACCTCGGGTATCCATTTATATGTAAATTTGTAATGATTTCGTAAATAATTTATAACCCTTATATCATCAAAAGTTCATATATCTACGTCTTTGCGGGAAATGGACGGTTTTATGGTAATCAATTTAGCAGCCTCCCTACTTTTGAGGTACATTTTTTTATTATATATTTCGTAAACCGATATTAAAACGTCAGATTTTATTTGCATTACTTTTTCATTTTCTTGTCAATATTATGATATATTGGAATTATGGGCATACAAACTTTGGGTCGTTACATCATCATCTCCTTCACTTTCATCATATTCTTCTTTTCATTCATCGTTCATCATCTTTGCTTCATTCACCATCTTCTTTTCCATTCTTTGTCACCAGCATCGTTTTCTTCTTTTTATGATCATCTTCTGCACCACCGTGAGCTTGAGTATTATTCTAATTATCACTGTCACCATCATCATCACCATCAACTCGACCTTCATCATCAAAACCACCATAACTGTCTTCATTTGGATCGTCATCACCACTACCTTAATCATCGCCACAAACATCAACATTATCACCTGCATTTTATGATTGTGCGTGTGGTGATAACCGCATAATTACGTGTTCCGTTTTCTCTAATTTACGCATGGAAAATTATATTTGACAAATGGTTGATACAAGGTCCAAGTCAACGGTCAGTGGCTCTGGTTAAACTTAACATAGACACTCAAGTTTATACCATTAGCTCAGAGAATTACTACTAGTATCTAAAGTTCAACATTGTTTTACTTTTATATTTGAATGTAAATACAACTATGCCTATTTTGGATGGATTGTTTTTACAGGTGGAAACATTCGATACACCGTACATTCCCTCTCGCTCAGTGACCGAACGTTCGACCATTGTAAGCTCTCATTCATACACTGTGTTGTTGGTTCGTTTCTACCACATAGTTTGAGGTCGATGGTAATCAAAGCGTTAGTGCTTATTTTGGATCATTCTAGCTAGCTTCCTAGATAAACAACAGTTGTGTCTTAATTGCATACATGTATTACTGCACTAAATCGTGAGAAATGCATGGGCTTGTGTCTGCACTGTCATGTGCTATTAACTTTCAAAATATCTTTAATTTAGAATCTCGACAACGACTTTGTACGATTACATATTACAGAGTGGCCGTGGTGTTTGTATGCATACAACCATGTAGTGTAATGCTAGCACATTCTCAATGGAGGAAAGCGTCAGTTCAAGTCTGACCATGGTTATCTCATACATATCCCGGCTTCTCTAACAGACTTGGCTATCTCATACATATCCCGGCTTCTCTAACATACTCGCTACTTCCGAAAGAAAATCAGTTTGTTTACTTAAATCTATCATAGATGTCTAATATGGAATATCGACTAATGGGAATGTTTCCTCTCCTAATTCATTTTCGGCCAACAAATATGGTTCACTATGATGTATTCTCACATCAACATGTTTAACTACGGAGTATTGTCACATGAATATGTTTAACTACGGTGTATTGTCACACGTACATGGTTCACTACGGTGTATTGTCACATGAATATGTTTAACTACGGTGTATTGTCACACGTACATGGTTCACTACGGTGTATTGTCACATGAATATGTTTAACTACGGTGTATTGTCACACGTACATGGTTCACTACGGAGTATTGTCACATGAATATGTTTAACTACGGTGTATTGTCACACGTACATGGTTCACTACGGTGTATTGTCACACGTACATGGTTCACTACGGTGTATTGTCACATGTACATGGTTCACTACGGTGTATTGTCACACGTACATGGTTATCTACGGTGTAATGTCACACGTACATGTTTTACTACGGTGTATTGTCACACGTACATGGTTCACTACGGTGTATTGTCACACGTACATGGTTCACTATGGTGTATTGTCACACGTACATGGTTCACTACGGTGTATTGTCACACGTACATGGTTCACTACGGTGTATTGTCACACGTACATGGTTCACTACGGTGTATTGTCACACGTATATGGTTTACCACGGTGTATTGTCACATGAGCATGTTTAACTACGGTGAATTGTCACATGTACATTTTTAACTACTGTGTTTTGACACATGAACATGTTAAACTACGGTGTATTGCCACGCGTATATGTTCCAGTATTATATATTGTCAAATAAACATGTTAAACTACGGTGTATTGCCACGCGTATATGTTCCAGTATTATATATTGTCAAATAAACATGTTAAACTACGGTGTATTGCCACGCGTATATGTTCCAGTATTATATATTGTCAAATAAACATGTTAAACTACGGTGTATTGCCACGCGTATATGTTCCAGTATTATATATTGTCAAATAAACATGTTAAACTACGGTGTATTGCCACACGTATATGTTCCAGTATTATATATTGTCAAATAAACATGTTAAACTACGGAGTATTGTCACACCTACTTGTTTCACTACGATGTTTTGTCACTGGAACATGTTAAACTACGATACAATGTCACAAGGACACGTTTCACTACGGTGTATTGTCACACGAACACGTTTCACCACGATGTTTTGTCACACGTACATGTTTCACTACGATGTATTGTCACATGAACACGTTTAACTACGATACAATGTCATAAGGACATGTTTCACTACGGTGTACTGTCACGCGAACACGTTTCACGGCGATGTTTTGTCACACGAACACGTTTCACTACGATGTTTTGTCACAACAACATGTATCACTCCGGTGTATTGTCATAAGAGCTCGTTTCACTACGATGTATTGTCACACAAACACGTTTCATTACGGTTTATTGTCACACGAACACGTTTCACTACGGTGCAGTGTCACACGAACATGTTTTAATACGGTGTATTGTCACACGGACATGTTTCACTATGATGTATTTTCCCATGTTTCAGTAGTACATATTGCTTTGCGAACATGCCCCACAGTTAAATATTGTCACACGAACATGTTCCACTGTTGTATATTGTCACACGAACATGTTCCACTGTTATATATTGTCACACGAACATGTTCCACTGTTATATATTGTCACACGAACATGTTCCACTGTTATATATTGTCACACGAACATGTTCCACTGTTATATATTGTCACACGAACATGTTCCACTGTTATATATTGTCACACGAACATGTTCCACTGTTATATATTGTCACACGAACATGCTCCACAGTTAAATATTGTCACACGAACATGTTCCACTGTTATATATTGTCACACGAACATGTTCCACTGTTATATATTGTCACACGAACATGCTCCACAGTTAAATATTGTCACACGAACATGCTCCACAGTTAAATATTGTCACACGAACATGTTCCACTGTTATATATTGTCACACGAACATGTTCCACTATTATATATTGTCACATATTGTCACATGCACCTGTTGTGCTTTAATGTAAAATCACAGGAACATGTATTATTAAGAATATTCAGCTCACGGGCATGTTTCGTTATGGATTTTGTCAAATGGATATGTTTCGTCAGAGAATATTGTCACTTGAACATACATGTATGTCTTTAGGAACATTGGTGGTAAACACAGAAGCTGACACATATGACAATTATAATTGTATAAGAAAATGTTTGGAATAATTTATCAAGTAGCATGGAAATAAAGTATGTGACACTTTTGTGAGACACGCGTGCAGTGAAGTATACCCTAGAAATTACATGTTGCTACAACTGATGTGCAAGCAAGATATATTTGATTTTAACCCACGCATGTTGTCATAACTAACTTTTTCAGAAGGTAGCTTAGATGTTAATTCGTTTCTGGGCTATAAAATAGGATATTTCTCAAGCAAGTACGAATTTCTAGGTTCCCGTGTACTAACCAAACTTTATAAAAGTTCTTTAATGAATACCTACCAAACTTGTTCGCTGGTATAAACATTATCACTATAATAAACAGGTACTTTGATTTGGGTAATTACTTCGGGTAAATAGAGGTGAATATCAACGTAAGGATCGACAAAATTTACCTACCATGACATTATTCATGTCGGTTACATACACACTGAAGATTCGCTCTACAGCTGGTATGCAATCCAAACTGTTTATTGCAAGTTTTCCGATCGAATTCACTTCTTGTTTATGTAACCTTTCGCCCTAAATTTTGCCCGACCTATCTTAAATTCTCATAAGAATGGATTGTCATGCTTTTAAGTTTTGGTTGTCAAAAATCTTAATCTTTCATATGTGTTTTAGTTAGCTTTATATAGTCAAACAGTCAGTAAATTTTCGTGGGAACAATAAAGGAAATGTTCAAACAAACACAAGGGAACTAAGGGAAACTACGTCTGATGTTGATTATGTCACCCTTAAAGATGACAGGGCATTATCTCCAGGGTAACATCCTTTGGGAGATGCAGATTTCAGCTGTAGTTTGAAGGTTGTTGCTTGCTCTACAGAGGTTAAAATGGTTGTACACATGATAATGTAGTGTCAAAACACTGTAAAGAACATTCTCGGAACTGAGTATGGTGTTGACATTGTGATGTATAGTGGAACGTAGAAGTTATTGCTAAATTGGAATCATCCAGTTGTAACTTGTTCATCCGTATTATTCTCATGCGCTGGAAGCAACTGGTTTTGGAGGCAACTATCAGATTGCACCATTCTCATTGGTCAATTTTAAGTATTGGATGTTTGATATTTGAGATTGTTCCCCGAGCTCGTATTTATAACCTTATGTATATGTGTAAGTTACGGCCTTCCATATACTCGACGCCGTTTCCTAGCGTCATCATAACGTCACTATTTCATCGGTCACATTTGCTTAACCGTACCAAAGCAGTACCCCTTGTGGCCTGTTGGTATAACCCGTACCAAAGCAGTACCCCTTGTGGCCTGTTGGTATAAACCGTACCAAAGCAGTACCCCTTGTGGCCTGTTGGTATAACCCGTACCAAAGCAGTACCCCTTGTGGCCTGTTGGTATAAACCGTTCCAAAGCAGTACCCCTTATGGCCTGTTGGTATAAACCGTACCAAAGCAGTACCCCTTGTGGACGTCGTCTGATAATGTGGTGTCTGTATTATGAGGTGACACTTTATTTGTTCCATGTTTGGTGGTTTGTAGGTTTGACTATCTGCTTTGGAAAGTCGAGTTATTTGCATGAGGTGCTTCTCATCATACCGTGTATTTACAGTAAAACCTCAATCCAAGACCACCTCATTATTTTATAAGTACCTATTTTCATTTTTTCTTTCATATTTTAACTCGATAATCAGACCTTCTTCAGAACCAATGGTTGTCTTACTATTGAGGTTTGAATGTATTTCTAAATATCAAATACTAGCAGATATTTTTGAGTGAGATATGCAAGACAATAAATATGCTTCTTTTGCGAATGATTGAATGTTGCTCTTTTTTGTACAATCCGTCGTGTGTAGTTTATCCTGTCACTTGCCGTAATTTCGACCCGATAACAGGGTGCCTGATATTTTTTGCTTTATCAGGTCACTTGGTCACATGACTTTTATCGCACGTCACATGACCACGTGACTAGCCGGACTATTTTTGGTAAAGTATCGCGATGTTAATAGAATAATAGGTTAGTGACGTGGAATGAGAAAGTTTATCAGGCTCGGCTCCGGTAGTTATCGGGTTCCCTTTCGGCTCACCCGATAAATTCCTCCGCCTTGCCTGATAAACTTTCTCATTCTACGTCACTAACCTAATATTCTCTATGTATTTTATCCTGAGTTAAATAATGAATTCTGAATTTTCTATGAACAGTTAAGTGTGATATTTTACGAGGAAAAAGAATGTTCTCATTGCTACCACCACAGTATTTGATGACTGTATATGTGTACATTATTTAAGTTACAATTATAATTTATGTTTCATCATAAAGGTCTGCCACCTTGGCACTTTGCTGGAAAAAACATCAAGCACCAGTATACAAGTGTACTGATCCCTCTCTTGTTATTAGTTATTTGCACATTAGTGAATAATTTGTGAAGTTCTGCCGTATAAAGTTTATATTTTATTACCAGTAAACCTGTATCTACGTCATTTCTTCTATATATGTTAGATCTTTGCACGATCCAGTCAATATTGTTAAATATTTATTGCATAATCATTACTTACTTTGTCGCAGTTTAAATATGATTCATGTTTATTTAAGTATGCAATTAAATGCATGAGAATTGTACTTTCATAAGAAAGAAAGGTATTTTCTGGATTAGCGTAAATGCAATCAACCTTGATCAAATTCAAAGTCTGGCTTTATGAATGATCAGGACTCTGTTAAACTTAGATTATGGTCACAAAATAGATATGTCTCAACCCGGGTGCAATCTCATTTGAGCTCTCTATTTAATTTAAAATGTTCTCCAACTCAAAGTTTGTTCTCAATTTAGATCCGAGCCAAACTCAGTATGATCTCAGTTAAGTTTGATCTCAAAATGTCAAGGTCAATGTATTGTAGGAATTACGCGCGTCGTTACGTCCGTCTGTCCCGATTTTGTGTCCGGTCCACATCTTTGTCATTGATGGTGGGATATCAAAATAATTCGGCAGAGGTGGATCATCTTAGGATGAGGACGTAGTGTCCCTTGCTTAAAGGTCAATGTCACTGCTCGTTCATGGTGGGATTTTAAAATAAGTTCGCAGAAGTGACCATTATAGAATGAGAACGTTTCACACGGAGATCGGTGCCTCTAGCTGCAAGGTCAAGGTCATTACGCGCCTATGAACTTTGTCATTTTTATATATAAGCTTTACTGATGATAGAGGCTTGTGTAATGTCCATAACTGTGACATGGTGGGATTTGGAAATTGTTTGGAATTTGTGACCACCATAAGATGATGACGTGTCGCGAACAAAACCCGGGTTACTACCTTCAAGGTCAAGGTCAACGGCATTTCAGAACTTTGTCATTTAACCTTACTGATAAAAATATTTCGTTTCCGGTATATAACTTGATTCATGGTTGTTTTGGTTCTTCATGTCTCTTCATTATTTACAATGCTGTGGCATTTTCGCCTTCAGTGAAACATGTTCCAGTCAATTTCTTTCATTGTTCTGTCCGGGTGCCATTTTCTATCAGGGCGGTATGTAGGGGGTATTACTCCCATTCTGTGTTAGCTCTAGTTCATCCAATGCAACTCTGCAGTAAGTTAGAAGTTGGATACACTCCAAACACCGAGTGGCGTTGTTGCTACTGATTGTTCCGATGGTGAACTGCTAGCATTTATATGTGCGTCTTGTGTCACTTTTGTTTTGCTATTACATTGTATGTACCTGTATGTACACTGTGTTATGGCTGTTTGTTGTGCTGTGGTGGCTGTGTGCTCTGTATGTACACTGTGCTTGTGGTGATGTGATGTGATGTGATGTGATGTGATGTGATGTGATGTGATGTGATGTGATGTGATGTGATGTGATGTGATGTGATGTGATGTGATGTGATGTGATGTGATGTGATGTGATGTGATGTGATGTGATGTGATGTGATGTGATGTGATGTGATGTGATGTGATGTGATGTGATGTGATGTGATGTGATGTGATGTGATGTGATGTGATGTGATGTGATGTGATGTGATGTGATGTGATGTGATGTGATGTGATGTGATGTGATGTGATGTGATGTGATGTGATGTGATGTGATGTGATGTGATGTGATGTGATGTGATGTGATGTGATGTGATGTGATGTGATGTGATGTGATGTGATGTGATGTGATGTGATGTGATGTGATGTGATGTGATGTGATGTGATGTGATGTGATGTGATGTGATGTGATGTGATGTGATGTGATGTGATGTGATGTGATGTGATGTGATGTGATGTGATGTGATGTGATGTGATGTGATGTGATGTGATGTGATGTGATGTGATGTGATGTGATGTGATGTGATGTGATGTGATGTGATGTGATGTGATGTGATGTGATGTGATGTGATGTGATGTGATGTGATGTGATGTGATGTGATGTGATGTGATGTGATGTGATGTGATGTGATGTGATGTGATGTGATGTGATGTGATGTGATGTGATGTGATGTGATGTGATGTGATGTGATGTGATGTGATGTGATGTGATGTGATGTGATGTGATGTGATGTCTGTCTGTCTGTCTGTCTGTCTGTCTGTCTGTCTGTCTGTCTGTCTGTCTGTCTGTCTGTCTGTCTGTCTGTCTGTCTGTCTGTCTGTCTGTCTGTCTGTCTGTCTGTCTGTCTGTCTGTCTGTCTGTCTGTCTGTCTGTCTGTCTGTCTGTCTGTCTGTCTGTCTGTCTGTCTGTCTGTCTGTTTTATTGGATGTTTCTAATTATGTTATCACACGATATTGCATAAAATAATGGTTAATCACATTTAAAGAGCGTTCATACGCACCATGCCAGCGTTTAATTCACCCCCTTAAAATTATATTATCTTAGTAGATATATTTTCAAAAACAAGTTATTGGCGGATACACCCATGTTTTATACAGGTATCTATAATAGAATATAATAGAATACGTGAAAGGCGTTACTAATGATTTAATGACCGCAGAAAAGAACCTCGTTACGTCGAGCACCAGTTACCATATTGCAAAGATGGAAAAGTACAGTTCAATTATATTCAAATAGAATAATTACCATTTCGAAACCCATAATACGACAATAAACTATTAAAGGAAACTGAATTATTGTCGCAAAAAAAATGTATCGAAGTAATTTTGAATAAAAGAAAATGACATATAAATGTCGTTTTTGTGAAGAAATAAGTATACTTATTGTTATATGATAGACATGTGATTTCCTTATTCACTGGAGGTGAATGGCGGATCCGGGATATCATTTAGAACATCACTTTCTGATGTCAATTTTATATAATATTATTACAAGTTCTCTCGACCTTGTAATGCAGCAACACTAAGTTATTACCACAAAGAGCTCGGTAAAGTTGTAAATTCGTACTGTTGGTGATAAACATGTCTACTTTAATATTGTCAGTAGTCATTCTATTCTGTGGTAAGGTTAGATGTTATAAAGTAGTCTCTGCATGAACTAACACCAAGGAGTGGAACACAACATGTCGACCGTGGGTACTTGATGGGGAAGACATTATTTCTCTTATCTTGTCACTGTTCACCTCATGTTTTAGTCAAATATTGCAACTACTGCTTCCAAACTTCCTTTTGCATGAAGGAAGTTGACCTTGTAACGTTTTTATACTGGACAATGTCACAATCTGAGTGGTTTGATTGGTTATACAATTATGATAAACAATTGTATATCCCAAGTATTTGTTATTTAACGTTGACGAAATCTTAACGATCAAGGAAATTAAACGCCTTCGAGGGAAACACCGCCTTGCGTATTACTATGAAAGCGTTGTGCACAAGGTATTTCCACATTGACACATGTGCTGACCTATTGGGATTCCGAAACCGGAACTAAATTGCAGACACAGTTCTTATGTCGCTTCTTGTGGTATGCAATGAATTCAACACAATACATTTCTGTAGACGGCACAGGTGCTTAGTACTTGGGTGAAGTATATATATATTGCTAGGAAAAAGGTTATTTTTGGTATTGTTATATTGTATAAAGAAATGAATAGCCACATTTCTGAATAACACATACACATTTAGTAAAATATGCTACTATCAATTTTATTCCGATAACACGTATATTTATTAGGACATCCGTATTGTTTCTTAACGGCAACTTGTCCAGCGCATTGATCCTTTTTCATTTGTTCTTTTACTTTTCTGTGCGTACTTTCAGTGTTCTGTCCTCTGCGGGCCGTTGCACCAAAAAACAAGCAATTTATTAAGGATGGCCTTCTATTGCATTTTTACAATAAATTATGAATTTTATTCGTTACCAACTATTGACAAGTAGTGTTATTTAATTTTCCTGGAAAGGTCAAGTGTTGTCTACGAAATCCCTCCTCCATTATTATCGACTCGTTATGCACTCGAATACTCATTTTGTGTGTGTAAAATATCAAGTTCTCGTAGTCATATCGCCCACGAGACTTTGAATATTACGCTATAACTATAAAGCAAACAAAAACCTCGTGGTCTTCTCTCAAGAAAAATGAACGTGCTGTTAAAAAATATACACATACATGTACTATGAAATATATATACTACATTTTGAATTCACTAATGTAAAACAACGTGATGGCGACAACAGGTTTCCGTAGTGGTCACATGACGTCACAATTGAAAGTTTTGAACATTTTTCAATAAAATCTTGAACGTTTGATTTTTTCATTAATTTTTAATGCTGTAGATAGTCAATTGACAAGTTGCTAAGGTAACGGACCAACGTGACTTCTAAAATTGACAACATTGAACGATGATGTCATTATTTTTCGTTCATGACGTCATTTGCCATGTCGATATAAGAGTACAATTTTACGAATGTAGTTGAGTTGACTACTCTTCATAATATTCTAAACAAAGCAAAAGGTATTTAATTTTTTCTGTGGCAAAATATTAATATCTCATTTTTCTCGCTTTTTTAAGACAATCATCGCAATACTTGACATGCCGCTTGCTAGAAATTCATTGGTGAGCGTCTAATGTAACAGATCATCAATTAAAACAGACGACAAAATGAAAAATGAGAAAGTTCAGAGGACAGGGGAACTATAATTTTCTTAAAAACAATACCATGTCACAAATTATTCTGTTAGTAGATTTGCAGACGAAAACCGCGGCGGTGGGTCGACCTTCTGGCGTTTTTAGCGACTCGAGTTACAGATAGTCGGCAGCTTTCAAGCTAATGAAATGAATTTCCAGCCTTGTTAAGCCTTATTAACTTAATGTACAAGATTTGTATTGATTGGAATTTGATAGAGGCAGACGACACCAGACAATCTCTGCTAATGCGCAAGGCGGTCACGTGGTGCCGAGATTTGGCGGAAGAAAGTAAGGAACCGCAGATTACTAACTGGAATCGAACGTGAACAGCATGACGCGAGGCAACAATAGCACGTGATTGGCTCAGCGAATTTTTCCGCCAAAAACTGCTTTTGTTTTATAGGACTATTGGGAAAAACTGTAACAAGGCTATGACAAAAACGCTTTTAATTCGTCGCTGACTCGAGTCAGATATTAACTTTCTTGAATATGTTGTACGTGTATTACACCTAAGATTACACCGTCATATAAGAATTAGATTATTGCAAATCCAATACGCAGAAACAGTATATGTGTGTTTAGGCTGTGTTCTGTCTGATTAGGGCGTGTTACACTAAGGACGATACATTAAATTAAACTAGAGTTTATTTATTGTACAGGTCTGAAACTCATGTGGTAAATACAACAGGACATATAACTAAATACGCAGTCAAAACCCGTATATAT
This sequence comes from Mactromeris polynyma, assembly GCA_032209605.1. Taxonomy (NCBI): domain Eukaryota; kingdom Metazoa; phylum Mollusca; class Bivalvia; order Venerida; family Mactridae; genus Mactromeris; species Mactromeris polynyma. The sequence continues at coordinate 27,369,729 of JASFXZ010000001.1, forward strand.
GGCAATATTGCATGTACATTACATTCCTTGTAGAGCAGCACCCTGTAAGAGACGCTGATAGTTGATTGATATCAGAGGATGTTGCTCTGGAGAGGATAATTTGATAGTAAATACTCCCTACAACTAATGATAGTGAAAGATATGGGTGCTATAGAGAGGTTAATTTGATAGTAAATACTCCCTACAACTAATGATAGTGAAGAGATATGGGTGCTCTAGAGAGGTTAATTTGATAGTAAATACTCCCTACAACTAATGATAGTGAAGAGATATGGGTGCTCTGGAAAGGTTAATTTGATAGTAAATACTCCCTACAACTAATGAGAGTGAAGAGATATGGGTGCTCTAGAGAGGTTTATTTGATAGTAAATACTCCCTACAACTAATGAGAGTGAAGAGATATGGGTGCTCTGGAAAGGTTAATTTGATAGTAAATACTCCCTACAACTAATGAGAGTGAAGAGATATGGGTGCTCTGGAAAGGTTAATTTGATAGTAAATACTCCCTACAACTAATGATAGTGAAGAGATATGGGTGCTCTAGAGATGTTAATTTGATAGTAAATACTCCCTACAACTAATGATAGTGAAGAGATATGGGTGCTCTAGAGAGGTTAATTTGATAGTAAATACTCCCTACAACTAATGATAGTGAAGAGATATGGGTGCTCTGGAAAGGTTAATTTGATAGTAAATACTCCCTTCAACTAATGATAGTGAAGAGATATGGGTGCTCTAGAGAGGTTAATTTGATAGTAAATACTCCCTACAACTAATGATAGTGAAGAGATATGGGTGCTCTAGAGAGGTTAATTTGATAGTAACTACTCACTACAACTAATGATAGTGAAGAGATATGGGTGCTCTAGAGAGGTTAATTTGATAGTAAATACTCCCTACAACTAATGATAGTGAAGAGATATGGGTGCTCTAGAGAGGTTAATTTGATAGTAAATACTCCCTACAACTAATGATAGTGAAGAGATATGGGTGCTCTAGAGAGGTAAATTTGATAGTAAATACTCCCTGCAACTAATGATAGTGAAGAGATATGGGTGCTCTAGAGAGGTTAATTTGATAGTAACTACTCACTACAACTAATGATAGTGAAGGGATATGGGTGCTCTAGAGAGGTTAATTTGATAGTAACTACTCACTACAACTAATGATAGTGAAGAGATATGGGTGCTCTAGAGAGGTTAATTTGATAGTAACTACTCACTACAACTAATGATAGTGAAGAGATATGGGTGCTCTAGAGAGGTTAATTTGATAGTAACTACTCACTACAACTAATGATAGTGAAGAGATATGGGTGCTCTAGAGAGGTTAATTTGATAGTAACTACTCACTACAACTAATGATAGTGAAGAGATATGGGTGCTCTAGAGAGGTTAATTTGATAGTAACTACTCACTACAACTAATGATAGTGAAGAGATATGGGTGCTCTAGAGAGGTTAATTTGATAGTAAATATTCCCTACAACTAATGATAGTGAAGAGATATGGGTGCTCTAGAGAGGTTAATTTGATAGTAACTACTCACTACAACTAATGATAGTGAAGAGATATGGGTGCTCTAGAGAGGGTCGCTTTGGACATGTTACACTGCACATAATTAGTGTGTCATAAATATATTAATATCGGCAATTGACACAATCAAGTGCGATTATATTGTTTCTTAATCAATTCTAATTGATGTCTCATTTAATGTTTAAATATATTTGAAAGTACGGCCAAACATTAAATGAATATGAGAGTATTGTGTTTTCCATTACGGTCTTTGAATACACAATCTATCCATTATTGAAAACAAAACATTGATAACAAAATACATTGCTTTTGGTGTGTTTTGCTTCTCGAAGGCAGTTTGCTCTTACAAGCAAACACGTTCGCATTTTCCTTATTTATTATTAAATATTGCGGCGCTAGTCTTTTCATATATTTTATAAAAATATACGATTAAGTATAAAAATCAAACATATTTACCGAAAACTTAATAACACTTATGCAATATATAGAGCGAAAGACCACAACGATACCGCTAGACCATGGGTGACGTTTTAGATCCTACCCGAGGGCTATTGTTTTAATCAATTAGGAGACGAAAATGACAAATTGGCGTGAAATGGCTTGTAAATCGATGTAATGTCTTTGTTGCCCTTTTTATTGTTTTACACTCGAGTGCGAGATTTTCTGGACCAAACAATAAAAATCTGGCCCATTTATATACGAGTACAATTAGTCATGAACTGAATTATTTGAAATATTTCAATTAGATTAACATAATATGTTACCAAATAAAATGGCAATGCAAAAATGTAGACAAACACTGGTCAATAACAAGGTAACTACTCGTATGGTTTGTCGGGAGGATGATATGTGTCGTTGCTGTTCTTGGCTGTCTGAAAATAATGTAAAAAATAATAAAAACAGTAATGATGATGATAATGAGGATAATGGTAATGACGGTGAGTGTTATGATGATGAACTGATGATGATGATAATGATGATAGTATTGGTGAAATTGAAGAATAGGGTGATGATGATGATGATGATAATGGTGAAGTTGAAGAATAGGGTGATGATGATGGTGATGATGATGATAATGATGATGATAATAACGATAATGGTGAAGTTGAAGAATTGGGTGATGATATTTATGATGACGATGAAAGTGATGATGATGATATATCGATGATGTATCTATGGATTGCAGCTGTTTATAACAACGACGACGACAATTCAGTTGATGATGATGATATTCAGTATATCGATTGTTCCATTTCTCAGACATGACGTGTGTAGTTACCGCGTGAAAGTCCAAACTCAGACACTTGGCTAACATCCAGTATATTACAAAATTCAATTATAGTTATTTCAGTACCAGACTTATTAAATTTACATCAAGAAGGCGACACAACCACAGAAAATGTGAGGCCGAATTGTCACCTTCTAAGAGTTCATACTTGAACACACGAAGACAGAAAGGCCATGAATGTGTAGCTTCAATGTCGGTATATTGTTCTTGTAAATAGTTTCTTATTTATTAAACCCATTACGATAATTGTCTATGATAAGAAGAATATATACTGGGGACAAGCGTGCCAACCCGCAAGTACTATTTCACAAAACTTCTATCAAGTTTCTGGATACAAATGTTGACTTTGATTGCTGCAAGCTTAAACATGATTGTATGATTCAAATGAATGGAACTATACAAAATGTTGATGTAAACCAGTCAACATCACGTTCATCGTGTTAGCTCACTTTGACATAATGCAGTAATGATTCTCCAAATACAAAATGGCGGGTTAGTTCTTTTGACCAGTATAAATTATGTACAATAATGATACTTGGGAAATAAAGGCAATGAGGTACTCGCAGTAATATGGTCGTGTTTAATTATACTTGGGCGACTACACTGAAGAGTAATCCACTGCCTTTATGTCATTTTTCGTGCATATTGATGTGTCTTAGGTCTATTAATTAGACAAATTATATTTACTTTGATTGCTAACAATCATATGTTAAGTATTAAACAATTATTTACCTTTCAAAATCATCTATTTACTTTAGGTTTTGAAAACGACTGTAAAACATACATTTCCGTTGTGTAAATTCACTTTGCAGGTGTCAATAAAATCAGAAACATTCAGAATGTATTCAGTTATTCAATTTTATAAAATAGATTATGTAACAGTTAACGATTTGTAACAAAGGCATTTATTTTCCCACTATTCCAGGCTTGTGTTGGTATTTTCATAATTTATAGGTCGAGTTTTCGATTTCATTTACAAATTTTCGAACTGATGTTTACTATACACACATACAATATTCGGAACGCTTTGGACAACTCCGAAGGTAACCAAATACCAATGGCATTCCGAATGGAATACAAAGATATTTTGACAATAGAATTAATCACGATCGTATAAACGTTAAATTATATACAATGAAATGGCTTTGAAAATATTTATAGTTCTTTAATTGAACACGTTAATTTTTATTTTGTAAATAAATATTTAAAACTTGGAAACATGAATGAATAACACAAATACTTATTTGTTTAATATCTGATGGCTCTCATAGAATGTCGTTAAATTATTTACAATTATCCTCCATTACATCATCGTAGACAATTAAATTCGCCGACCTCTTCTTGTATGTACTGCGAGATAAACATTGTATATATGCTATATTGTATATGGAATCAAGTTATTATTTATATTAAATCAAACCAGTTCTAGTTATTGCATTAGATTCTAGATGCTACATGTATACGTCTGGAACAATAGTCTTCATCTTGTTATACGTATATGTCATTCTTACAGATATTTGCTTGGTACCCTAAGTGTCAATTTTAGGGTCGGTTCTATATCCAGTCTTTGGTTCCATTTGTTCTGTATACAGTAGAGAAATGACGAGGAAAACCCTGCATGGACAAAAACGAACACACATTAATCATGGCCAGCCTCATTTGGTTTACAAGATTTGAAATGATTCTAGTCAGGGTCTAACTATTGTTTTTTTGTTAGGTTTTTATCTTTTTTGCATAACACTGCCCATTATTTCTTTCTACCCGCTTACGAAACTATCCGAAAAATGTCACACCCGTGTACCATTGTTGTGGTCGGTTTGAAATAATCTTTTTCACACGTATGTGATATTGATGACGAAATTTGACAATCGAAAATATCTTATCCCTGCTACGAAAACAAAATAAGCTTTGTGCGTTTATGGCTAGATGATTCAATGTCAGAGGGGATAAAACTATCACACTGCTGAGATATGTATTGCTTTGTTATTTTCATCATCTGGAATACCGGCAATGACATACAAGCGTACGTTTTCTCCAACTGCTTTAGCTAATTGTTTTTATGGTCACACGTGTTTTAACTCTACTGGACAAAGGCCAGATAGCTTATACCATGGCGAATTATCCGTTGTATGTACATGCGTGCGTCCGACCGTCTGTTAACTTTTCATTGAAACGACATCTCCTCTTAAACCGCTTGGCCAATAACAGAGCTAAACATAGATTTTAAATTGACAAAAAAATAAAAACCTTCTTGTCCATAACCATTATGCCCATATATGTCATGTGTGGTATGTAACAATGACAATAATAACAATATTTATTGCGAGTAATATAGGCCTCCGGCCCATAATACAAATCAGTCATATGATAAACAAAACAACCCAATCATTTACAAATGTACATACAATATAAGTAAAAGAAGAACGCAAATGTACAGACAATATAAGTAAAGGTAGAACGCAAATGTACATACAATATAAGTAAAAGTAGAACGCAAATGTACATACAATATAAGTAAAAGTAGAACGCAAATGTACATACAATATAAGTAAAAGTAGAACGCAAATGTACATACAATATAAGTAAAAGTAGAACGCAAATGTACAGACAATATAAGTAAAAGTAGAACGCAAATGTACATACAATATAAGTAAAAGTAGAACGCAAATGTACATACAATATAAGTAAAAGTAGAACGCAAATGTACATACAATATAAGTAAAAGTAGAACGCAAATGTACAGACAATATAAATAAGACATATGAGTACATAAAATGTTATATGTAACAGTGTTTAGTGGTCCTCTACTAAGATTGTTCAAATCATGCCGCTTGGGGTCAATATCGACCCGACTGTTTTCTATTGACTTCTATAGAGATATCTAACAACGCTTTTGTAAACGCTCCCTACCCTGATATTGTAACATAATAAAATCATAAAGCTACTTGTTGCAAAGAATTGTGTTTCGGTCAAACATAATTTAGAATTACCACCAACAATTTCTGCTCTTCGCTGCAAAAAGTTATCTGTAATACGTATTTGTCTTAAAATCTCATCTGTTTTCATCCGGTCATGTGACACCGTTTCCATGGAAAGCACGCGAACGCGTGAAAATATTCGACAACTCCTCCTTCGTGAAGAGTTTTGTGTTGGAACCCTAGGATGATAATTGACGACAAAGGATTCGAAATGCATTTAAAACCAATTCAGTCGACTATTGTACCAAAAATCCGAAACGAAAATATAATTTTGACTCGCTAATGAGAAAACAACAGTTTTTCGTGACACTCGAAATTTCTCTTCACCATCGTTAGAATAATTAATGAATGGGGCTATAGTACGGTTTAGCCGTCCAACTCTGCGGGAAAGGAGAAGGGAAAACGTCTTATTTATAAAGTTTTAAATAATCGAATATTGAATTACATTTTTTACATCGAACTGGGCGCTCTGCCGCTAATTGTAAGACAACTTCTTCTAAAATTGACAACTTTTCCATGTCGGACTGTCTGAAATATGATAAAACATGTATTGACAGTTATAATACCCAACTACCGAAATAAAAATATAAAAAATATATAAATTGTATTCATTTTGAATAATATATAAAACTGTCTAATTTTTGCTTGAATGAAGCACTCGTGTCTGGAACTTATTTTTAAAGCCTGTATGACCTGATAAATATGCACGTGTATATCTCTGGTGTGTGTGCATATTTCTTGATATAATCATCATTTAATGACGCTTGGTTCAAAAATTTATTTTTTGTCATATATATTTTTCTACCCAAAATTGAAATGCTCTTGTTCGTCCGTGGTATAATGTATGCAGGCCCTTCCGTGGTATAATGTATGCAGGCCCTTCCGTGGTATAATGTATGGAGGCCCTTCCGTGGTATAATGTATGGAGGCCCTTCCGTGGTATAATGTATGCAGGCCCTTCCGTGGTATAATGTATGCAGGCCCTTCCGTGGTATAATGTATACAGGCCCTTCCGTGGTATAATATATGGGGGCCCCTTTGTGTGAAGGTTTCCTTTCCTCAGCTACTCGAGATCTTTCTCACTTGATACTTTACAATCATTACGACGAGATTTTTGATAATTATATAGGAAAGATTAAACCTTGTTTTTCAATTTCGGAATATTTTACATAAATCCCTGTCCCCTTTTTTCTCAGGATAAACACTGGAGTTAACACGTGACATTAAATATTTCGTCTACTCATTTTTAAAGGCTACAAGGTCGTTCTATAATTTCTTTCTCCTGTGGACACATCAGAACAAAAACATTCAATCTATTAAATAAATATTTACATTGTCTTAATGTTTACTCCCCGAAGTATTTGTTCTCAAAATTGTGAAATAATTCTATTTACAATACGCCTAGCGGCCAAACACTCTCTACTCTCTTATGTTGAAACCGCTTCCGGCACGTCGCTTATGTCATTGTGGGCAATAAAAACAAAAAATGACCAATATCTGCCATAGATATCGAACTTATTTACGATATTTCGCATTGTCTAATGACATTTTCAATGCTGAAACTTATAGCATTTCAGACATTATAGGATTGTGGATATCATTTATTAACACTTACATAAGCTGGGTTGCACCCTATATTAACAGTAATAGTTGCCAAAAGCTTATTTAATAAAATGTCTAAGCAACGAATGTAATTAGAGGACAAAGACAGATGTGTATAACAGAACCATTTACAAGGCAATATTAAAGTTTTATTACAAGAATATACATTGTTGTTGATCTATATATTTGATTACATTAACTTCTATCTAAAAGATTAACCTGACACAATTATTGTCAAATAATACACATTATGCGACGTCGCATCATTAACTCCTTGCCGATTTAACAATAGAAACAAAGGGTTCGGGTAGTTGGCGTTGTCCTAAGGTCAACATAAGTTAATGAAACTTTAAGATTGACATATATCTCAAGTTAGATATGTAGTGAAATTTCACCAAGACACTCATTATTCTACTTAGGTGTATAGAATAAATTCAATTGACGTTTTAGTAAACATTTTCACTTAGGATTAAAACTTACACATGGTAAAGTTGAATACTATTTGTGTAGTTAGTCTTTTCAAATTGGTCAATTCTTACATTGCCATACATTGCAAACTAAATACTCATGGTGAAATGTAAATTAAATAAATGTGTTTTTTATTTTCATATTTTAAATATTTGTTTTCCATTGTTGGCCAGACCATTCCTTGCACCCCTATTTGTTTATCCTTGCACCTCCTCAGTTCCTAATGTTCTGTAGAGTGTTGTTTCCCCGTGGATCTTGTGAATGCGGCGTTCTCTTGTAACAACGTCACCTCTCTTAAATCATTCCTGACCACACCTCAATCGTTCACACATGATTGTACAACAAATCTGCTTATAAAGATAATAAACTACTGAAATGTCGAGTGACCAGTTGGAAAAATGTTCAGTGTATTTATTTCTATTTTAATATTTATATACTGCGAAATACTATTAACTAAAATAAAGGCATGACAACCTTGGTCTCTACCAGGAACACTTGATGAACGTGCTTACATTCACGCAATATCAATACACGTAAAACTTGAATATTTCAGTCAAGTTATTTGCAATTTGTGTTAAAATCTCTCGAAAGAAGTATTCGTTTATTAACTCAGGTGATGCCTACTTTACCCTGTGTTTACAGGCTTTGGTCAAAATCAAATCAAACAGTCTTACGAAGAATATATTTACCTCCCTTCTTAGACCATTGTGAGCAAACAAAAAACTTTTAGTATCATATGTCATCGGAATCCGTAAAATAAATAAGTGTACATTGTACCGACATCAGTTTAAGTGCTTTATCTTATAAATCTTGCTACCTTTTACACAAAAGAAATAATAAGATTGCATTGAAAACTTGATTATTTAATTCTTATCTAAATCATAATGATACATTGCGTGAAAGTGATCTGATTAGCCAAAATTCCAGCAGAATGTGTTGTAGTTGATGCTTATATCTTGGTTATGTTAAGCATCGCCTAAATACACACGGGCTACTTCGCGTAAATTTCAATCTAGCATTATTTTTTATGTCTTTTTATGCACCCTGTTCGCCCTGTTGGTGGAGCACCCGACTGGCAATCTGGAGATAGTAGGATCAAACCCCGGATGAGGTGTATGTTTGCAGGAACACGTTGACTGTAGGTACGTTATGTATCACTGCACCAAAGTCATTTGTCCTCCAACTCTGATTTACGAACATATCAGGAAAACATACGTTGCTTTGTGAAACCACTGGTACTACTGGTTGGTACACCAAACACACTAATTAGGTCAAGCGACTGTCATACATATCTGAAATACTGCTGCAGGACGGCGTAGAACTACTAGCCAGGACCGACCACTGAATGCACGCTGTTTGAATATATAAGAATAATAAAGGATATTCCTTTGGGACTTAATGCCGTCTTTTAATAAATTTTTTCTCCCAACTTTCCGGCCGACGCTCCTTGTATACCTGGCAGTGTCAGTCAAATAGGAGATATGTAAGATTAACGACTAAGGAACCTATAGTTTCATTTTTTATTTGTTCTAAACGATGAATTGACAATTGACAAGTTTGTGTGTTGTAGTTTTTAGTTGGTTGCGAGACTGAGTGCTGGTTCTCGGTTTTCAGGAACACCCAGGGTCTGGGAGTCATCACTGAGTTTGGAGACCAGACTTAGAATACAGCCTTGCCATTGGCTGATTCTCAGAGTGAGCTAAGGAAATGCAAACATATAAATGAGCTTGAGAATACAATGCATGTACAGTTTTTATCTATGATCTGCCAATGTCAAATGACCGCCGTAAATGACTTTGGTAATTTACAACATGCCACTTATACCAACTTTATCATAATTAATGTACATCAAACATCCTTGATTTAATTTGTTTGAGAAACATTATATGTAAAATATATTGAATGTATGCGGAAATATATTGTTTAAAGTCGTTTTAAAAAAATTTGACAGTTTGAAATGAACGACAGCCTATCTTTGACAATGATCAAACATTTTGGATCGACCATTAAACGCTTGCAATTTCTTCCGCAGAAGCACATCGTTTCATTAGAGTTCACGAACCGTTGGCCTTAAGTCTCATTTAACGGCTAACAAATGAAGTAAACTCATTAGACGAAACTTTCTCTCATCTCTCTTCTAGAATTTTCCTGTAGCAAAATTACATGTTACCATAACTGCACGACAATTTTCCACCCAGTGTGTGTATATGATAATAATTAGGCGTAGCTCAATATTTGTAAATATTATCTTCATTAGCGGTATAAAGTACAAGGGAGTTCAGATCTCCAGCAAGCGGAATTGAAGCGAAAAGTAGTATTTTTTAAAATGCATGAAAGTAATTGTAGTGGCGACAATCTAAGGTTTGAATAATTCCAAAACAGCAGAGGCAGAACGTCTGTTTAAATAAACGGAGACAGGGGTTGAATTTCAATCAATCATTTATTAGATTGACCTCTCTCGAAGAAGAAGACTTCCAATTACCAAACCTAATTAGAGGACCAGTCGCTGTAAAGATGAGCAATTTTATTGACAAGGCATATCACAGGCCTACAAGAAAGTATTCTAATCGCACGAACGCGATAGAGAACACAAATAGAGCACAGACAATATGGTGTTTCTATCTGCGCATTAATGCGACGTATGAACGTAAAACGGCGAAATGAATTGATATTTAATTTCGGATCGGAAGATGTCGCATTTAGAAGCGGTGAACAATCGTTTAGGCTAATTAATAAAGTTGGAAATATTGATGTCGACTGGTTTTAAATGTAATGACTTAAGGAAATCAAGCATGCCAGCATTTGGACGTACACTAAATTTTGCCGTATCAGGTCGATGACTGAAAACTATGATTTTAAAACAAATGGAATTGGCTTTTGTGTGTTATAGGCGGCAGTTTTGTGGCTTTAATATATCATAACAAAACGTAAATATTTAATGACGGTACATTAATTTATGAGGCAGGGCTATCAGTCTCATTCGTTTTGCTTTTGTTGTCGAGCAAATCAGCGTTTTCGATCTTTTTTGTTAAGTACATTGATTTGAAAAGAGGTCCCCTTCACAATACGGGTGATTGGTGTATTTCACGCTTAGAATTATAAGCATGTAGGAAATGAAAGAAATATGAAAAGATGTCTCGTTATGTACAATATTTATAACGTGTGCTATATGATAATGGATTGAAAAGCATGTGATCTTTTTAAAAGGATATATTTAACTGACCCATCGCTTATTCAACATTATAATAGCAGTGATAAAGGGAACTGTTCATCTTTTGTGTGACTAAATAACAAATGTCATACTGTTAATAAAACCGGGATGAATTATGCGCACATAACGGCTGTATATTGTGTTTAATGATTTAAATATTCTTGTCACAGATGGGTTTCAGAGATATGAGAGTAAAACCGTAAATGCAATTCATAATCGTTTATGAATATTTCTCTTTATCTTATACGTGGAAAAATAATTATCATCTCTTTCAAGCTTAAATGGAACTTCGTCTCATCAATTATGTGACCTTTCTGATCCCTTGAACATAGATTTTGAGTTTATAGGCGGCTTTGAGACTCCGATTAACATTGCGAATATTATATGCACATGGTATTATAATCATTTATAAATGTGAGTAGTTTGAAATAAATAATCGCACTATTCGGGTTCATGTTCATAACATTGTTCAAATCTTTAGTATTTAACACACTTCTCTACATGTTGTTGATGACCTTTCTCTGTTGTTTTTTATGACCTAGATTAACCACACTCGCCAGAATACTCCATATCTACTATATCGGTTGATTTTAATTTATTTTAGATTTTTTTTATTTATACCAATTTTTTTTTTGTTTGCCTTAAAAAATGGATCAGCTCCTTGTATGCCGAAATATGTTAGATTGAGTCAGACAGATAAACAATTTACTCCTTCTAGGATATTTTATCATACGGATGTAACAAGCCGACTCGGGTTCTTAAGTAGCAATTACACAGAAAAGATTACCGCATATATTTTCACAAGTATTGTCTTTCGTGTTTATTCGTACCTTTTCGGTATTATATCGCACCTTTGTTGTCCTACGTTGTTGAGAGAGTAATCCGAATGTAATCAGAAACGCAAGTTTGCTTAATGAACCCAACGTTTACTCATAAAAGCCAACTGAAGTGCCCTCGGACAAACACTAAAGTGTTAGCCGGGGAGGTCAAAATAAATCCGAAATCGCTGAAGAATTTGCCATCGAAGGTCAAATTTGGCAGCTTTGGTCATATTTGGTCAGCCCTGAGAGTTTTTATTGACTCAAATTGTTGAAAAGAACCCAAAGGGTTAATTAAAAAAGAATCAAATCCTAATAAACGGAATTAGAATAATACGTTGACCCACTAATAAACTATGCAAAAATTGCTGAGTTCCGAAATTCTGTTCCGAATATTTGTGCAATTAATTATTTTATTTTATTTCAAAGTACACTATTTTTGAACATATTATGTATTTCATAACCGCCCATTTCTTACATCTGTATCACCAGGTTAAATTATAGTACTACAAGTAAGAAATACAACGTCATCTCTGTATTTATTATTTATCTAGCATGTAATGAATGCACTTCAAAGGAATCGAACCGAGCTGTAAGTCACGCATAAAACGATTGGAAAGTATTAAAATAGAAAGTAACTCATTTTGATGCCATACATTTTATAGCAAATAGAAAATCAATTTATTGTAATTGAGAAAACGTGTAGATCTATTTTTTTTCCTAACATCATGCTTTAAATTTATAATAGGTACTTTTAGTACAATTGAATTTAAATTTGAGTAGATATATCATAAAAACGAATTTATGTGCATTTTGCAAAATAACTCGTTCAAGAAAACATCATCAACGTAAACTAAAGAAATCTGCTATTATACTAAAACTGTGTTTTAGTTTTCACACTTATATTTTATACATTAATTAAATGATGAAACTTGCGTTTAGTTACAGTTCCTTTCATATCATATATTCTTAATATTATGTAATATTCACTTACTGCAAAGCATTTTAGTGTCATACAAACTACTTTCCAAAAAAGAACATCAAATACTACAGTTATAATTATATAGATTCATGAAGAAGTTTTCGCTTTATAATAGAAATGTATATGCCGTTATTTTTTTATGTAAAATGTATGTATGTATTTCTTTTGAATCACCGTAATTTGAAAGGAACATGTATTTTATTAAGGATCTAAACAATATTTTTCCCATCCGTAACTTATATTTAGATCTAATTAATTTAATTGAAAATAAGAACTAAAGCTTTGTATTTCTACACTGCAAACTGTTGAGCCTTACCATATCTTTCTAATGATATCGACATTAAAATAATAAATATATTATATAAATTAGTTTGATTTCAATAAATAATATATTCGCCATTTCTGTAATTTTCAGTAATACATTGCGCATGAATATATCCATATAGATAAACGAATATCCAATTGAGATTCTATTCTTGTTATATGAAGATTAGTACATGTAGTAACTATGACAACCAAATATGAAATGCACAATGCATTTATATAAGTTTATGTTTAGTGCACATTTGATAAAATTTAATAATTTTTACCTGTCTTATTAGACTGCATTATGCAAACATTTTGAAACATATAGAAATAAAATAAAATAAAAATATGTTTTGAACGTTTACTAATGTCTTGTAAAAGTATATAATATTTGGAACGTGAAAAAAGAATGTCGAAATGCTTCCATGGTCTGTGATGCAAACACCCTTATTTTGAAGCAATACTTAGTATGTTTCATATTCTCGCTTTGCTATTATTTTCAGTTCAAGAAAGTCAATTCAATTAAAATATCATAAATATTGGAAATTGAACAAATATTAATAGATAATACATTTAAAATACCATCCAATCTGCGGGCCGAAATATTAATCTGCGGGTCAAAAATATATAACGGAATATCAAGTATATCTGAATATTTTTAAGTTGTAAAAAAATATCAGTCACTCGAATGCAAACAATTTCAATTGTAGTCAATATTGTTCTTCTAAAAGTCAAAATGAAAATATTTCAGAATGTATCGAAAACTCTAAAAGTATCATAGCATGCAATTGTTGATAACTGAAGTAGTGTAGAACTTGCGAAATAACGTTACATCCATGGATCTAATTCACTTACATTTACACTGTTTTATTAAAACGTTCGCGTGTATAAGTAAGGAATAATATCACAGATGTTCATGTATAATTAATGCTAAGTCAAGTGACCCCGTTTCAAATGAGTACGTTCTAAAAGTTAAAAGCATGTCTTAATATAAAAACGCTATTTTGACGTCATTGTCATAGAAACGTTAATATAAGCGACGTGAAACTTGGTAAATTAGTTTCTATGAAATTAAAATCCAGAAATCTTCTATGCAGTAATATCGTTACATTCTATCCTTCAACGTCCGTCTTATGTCACGGAATGTTACATTCTTTCACTGTAAGAATTTATTTACGTTTATTTTGAGTATAACATAGTTGGTGCATCTTTGTTTATAACCTGAAATCTGAAACAAACCATTAAACTAGTAAACATGTATATTTCCGACCACCCGAAGCTCTACTTCTGCATTTAATCAATTCTGGTAGTCAACGTTTGAGCAGAAGTCAAACATATTTTTGCGGAATATTTTTGACGGTCTCGGTGTTAGGACGACACACCGCACATCGAAATTATTCCATGTTTCTCGTAAAATCAGTTCTCGCTTCGGCAAATGAAAAAAAACACTCAACACCACAATCGGCTCATGCAATGTGTGAATTTACGACTCTACCCTTCATAAAAACAAAGAACCATATTCGTGTCTTTGAATGCGATATTTCGACTGTGATTGGCATTTCGGTTAATTTCATTTACTATCTTTATTCTAACATGTTCAGTATATCATTGCGTTGAATGAATATTCATCATGATTTCGAAGACATTTTAATTCTGAATAAAACAACAACATTTGGCAAAAAAGTACATGCAAAATATCAGAACTATCAGTCCACATTTAAGTATTCGTTGGCGGTTCGTCCACGACTTAAAATTTATCGTTTGTGAACAGTAGCGGTTTTCACACGTACAAATTTATTCCAAATTTTTGAGCGGAAGTGAAATTTACGCACCAGCAAAAACTATGTCGCCGTACAGAAAACATTCACACTCATGTATATGCATGCACACATTTTAATATACGAAATTACGCAAAAAAACTACCCTGTATGTTTAAATTTCCGCCGACAAATGCGCGAACACACTGCCTCCAAATCCACTTTAAAATGAGGGGGCTTTCAACTCCGGCGCTCTTAATACAAACTCGGATTGAAAAGGCATTACAAATTTTCTCTATTCCTCTTTCAATATGACTGCAAATTCAAAGAAGATTTTATTGTGGCCGGACAATAATGCCTATTATTGCCGGTACTCTATCAAAAGCTCGTGATCAGAAAGCCTCACAATGCATCATAATCACTTAAAAGGCTTATTGCGCGCTAGTACAGCGTATACAAGATAATGTCTATTCAAAACATAGACATTATGTGTGTAAGACTCGAGTAGGCTCTACAAATAGTACATATTGAATATGATTCTATGTTTATTCAATTGATACGGGATCGATTTCATAACAGTTGTTCGTAAAATTAGAATACTGCGATTTGATATGTTTTTAATTAAAATACATAATCTAGTTTCGTAGCGTGCTTTGGCTGTACCAACATACCCACAGGCGTTCGTACCAGTTGCGTTGAATGTTTATTTTTAAATTCTTCAAAAGAGTATATTCCAACGAGTCTGACGTATCTGAGTTAAAGCTACACGGAGTTATGTTCGTTATATTAAAAATAAATAGCAAGGCTTTTGCAATTCTCAAACGTTTTCTTTACACAGTACATATAAAATGATGAATAGTTATATTTGTCGCCAGTTTTTGCTGCCATAATCTTCTGATGTCCATGTTGGATACAGCCAAAGTGATGTTGGACATGTATTTTGCTTTTTTCATAGTTGATTTGTTTTACTCCATTGTTGATATATTTAGGTGCAAGTACTTGACGTCATTTGAGTCTAAAAAAGAAAAGAAAATATCCCAATATAGGTCGAAATAACTCGTGCACAGTTTTAGCATGCAAAGCACAATGGTAATATTGTTATCATACTCGACCGTATTTCGGACAGGTCAATGGGCGGATAAACTGAAGTAGGTACATTAGATAACCCGTAATATTCTCAAAGTTAAATGTAATTTCATGCAGATGTTAAGGACAAGCTTTATGCATGCTTATATCAATAAATTCAACAGTTAAATTGATTATGTCATAAGAAAAAAGACATTTAATTGATAGCTTGAAACACATGAATACAGAATTGGTGAAGTGTCCTTACGTTCGGTTTACAAACAATCCCAGCATGTTGTTAATAACACATTTTAATTGCTCTTTGAGAATAAAAAAATATTTATAAAATAATCACCCCTGAAGATTCGTCTAAAGCAAAACATTTCTACAACTTCTCTGCAGAGGAGCGGGGAGCGCCACATTCAACGGTTTATGTGGTTATACCTCTGAATAGAACACTTACAGCAAGCGTACTAACGTCCATGACATCCTTTCTTCTGCTGGGCACTGTCTAGATAAAATCGTTGGCCTTTGAACCACATTTGAAAAATTCTAGTGTAAATAATATTAGAAAATATTAATAATTTACTAATAAGAGAAACTTCGTAAAGCGCCACAATGCCTGTTTTGTTCTCGATAAAAAACTGATGCGTAAAATATCAATTAAAATCTCCTAGCCTGACTCTAAGTACTCAAACTTGATGAAAATACCACGCCTACTATCGGTGTATACAATAAAGAAATTATTGTAGCGCTTGAAAAGTTTTAATGGAAAAAGCTGCGGGGAGCCTCCTTATAAACCAGGCGCCTAGGGCTGGGAAATTGTCAACTCGTCAACGTGTTTCACCAGCGAACAATTTACCGGCCCAAAGTGATTTAGCATATTTTAAAATTTACCATACAGTGTCAGGTTTTGACACTTGTTCAAAAATATCAAAAATAATATTTCGTGCACTTGCCACATCCTCACACGATGAAAAGAAGCCATGAAGACGCAAAACCACTCTCCATTGGTTACCCTTCTTGAACGAATCTTTAACAAAAGATTGCAAGTTAAGTATTTCAGAAGCCTGTTGCGTATAGGTTTAAAATCATCAAACACAGCACCAGTCGAACATTTTTAAACAATTTTAACCTCATTTGGACGACTTCTGTTGTTTTCCGCAGGTGACATGTAATATGTTTTAGAAGTGATTGCATACGAGGTGCAGTAATTGATTTAATTGTCACTAGACGTCATTGTCACAACCTTTGACCTAAAGACCTTTATTGAAGTCAAATATTACTTCTGAAACATACTTTGATGCGGTGATAGTTCCCATGTACGTAAATTATGCATATTAACTTTCTTAGATTTGTCGGCGTCTTGAATCGTGCTCTGAAAACCTTTTGAAAACGAAACGGCTGCAATTCGGAATCCACAGAGCTGCGGTCGTTTTTTTCCAAACTGAACCGATGCCGGGTTTCCGAGATACAAATGCGTGTTTTGCAAATAAATTTGAGAAGGGTGTCAATTAAGGTTGTACATGAAACCCAAGTATAAAAGGTTCTGGTGCTGAGGTTATAAAACTTGTAGTTTGTCTCCAGGCCTAATCTTGGCGGTCGATATACTTCTGTTTTAGGCCTTAGAAAATATTCGGAGTAAATATTATATTGCATACAACGTACTTGATCTTCAATTTTATAATATTTACACAAACAACTTAAGAAATTTAAACACAAATGTAAGATTTGAGTTTGGAGACGCAAGTTTGATTCTTGTAGACACTGGCTCTTAGAAACTTCAAAGTACCATGATTTCGAAGTTAAGTCCACATTTTTAACATGTATAAATAAAAAGCCTCCTCTATTTGTACATATAATTCATGTCTTGTACAGTCTTCGTGAGGTAATGCGCTAATCATGACCGATTTGACCTTGGGCTGGTGAGAACTAAGGTTTAGATATTTGTCCCAAGACTCAATCCCCTGAGTGATTGGTTATAAGGACATTATTAAAATTGCATTCCGATATTCGTCTAAAATACAATGGCACTGAGTTCATCTTTCTTACAAAACATATAAATGTTGATAATTTGTTGAGTGAGCCTGGTTAGTGACTTGAAAGTGCTTGTCTCTTGTGAATGGTAGTAGGTTCAAACTATACCAGGTTGGTGTTTGAACCTAAGTACCTGCATTGGCTGATGATGCTATTAGGTTTAAATAAGTTGAAATAATGTAAATAGTAATGTAAATTACTTGGTAGTTTCAATCAGTATGTATACAGTGTACGTGTAATGTAATAATGCACCAAAGGTAAGTATCTTCACGTTTTCGCATTGAAGTTAATAACAATACTATAATTTGTCAAACATATACTTATTTAAGTAACATACTATTAACAAAATTTAAACAATAAATAAATATTTATATGTCCAACTCCACATTCAGAAAAGCTAATAGTTTTACATAATTCATTCACGCTAAGCCAACAAAGCTTTGAGAGTTTTTGACGAAAAACTGTCGATGACAAACGATAAAGACATCTAAACGACTTTCTCATATACGCTATAACTGATTTTTACGATACGATGTGAATATGAAAATGGGGTGTAAAGACTTGGCGCAGCATTCATTGTATTGCATAAAAAATCAAATACACGCCGCGATTTCTTAAAATATTTTGGCAAACACCAATTTCCTTCTGTAGAAAATTTTCGGCAAGTACAAAGGGTCGTCAGTAAACAATTTAATTTTCTATTTACTTTTGCTTCCAATCAACATTAATGTTCATCCAATGTTTACTTTATGTAAATAGATGAAATAAATAATTATTTATTTTCAATTGAAAATTGAAATATAGAGGTTCTCAATATGAGAAATTATTTTCCGACAAGTTAGTGCCAGTAGTTTGATTGTATGTAAATTCCCATCGCGATATATCAAGTTCAAAAATCCGCCGAAAATTTCTTTTCATGATATTGCGTTTTTACAAAATATGTTGAAAATGACGCAAGTTGGCAAAAAAACTCGACATCGCTATGGTCTTCTTTTATACAGTTTCTCCTTCGTCTCCGAAAATTTAAAAAGTGTCTTTTTTTCTGTGAGACTTAACCATTATATTGGTGTTCAACATTTGTAAGTACATGTAATTGCTATCTGGTTGGAAAAAATCAGCTGCTGAACAATAAATGTTAATTATCATCATTACCGTTGATTGATTTGTAATTGGCTGTTATATTTTCCGAGCATACCAATTAATTAACGCTAAAGTCGTCACGTCAAAATTATCATAATCATCGTTGTCGTTGTCATCAGCATAATCCTTATCATGATTGGCTTCGATGATGGATTCTTTATTATCATCGCTGTAATAATCATTGTTACCATCATTATTATCGTCGTCCCTATTATCATCGTCGTCTACGTGGGCTTCGGTGTTTATATATAATTTTCATCAACATCCATGTCACAATCATTATAACTATCATCATCGTTATTTTATTAGTGTTGTCTACGTAGATCTCGATATTTATATCATCATCTTCATCGTCGTCGTAACAAGATCATCATTATTGTACTTAGGTATGTTGGTACCGATGTCTGCATCTTCAACACTACGACTATCTTATACCAACTACGAAATTTCTATTACTTTCAATACAATTGGTTTAAATAATGCAAGCATGCAGCAAAACAAGGCCTTAGTTTCAAAATGACCTGTGAATGCTAAGGTACACACATATTTTTCAATTTCTTTGCAAAATTATTTTCTAAAAAATTCAAATATTTAGTAAATTATTGAAATTTTCAAAGATTAGGCTTCGCAATGGACATGAGCATGTCATGCTGGCATAGTTAATACCCAGTATTATATTGCCTTACCCAACTTAGCGGGTTTAATACGACGTAAGCTGCCTCATATAAAGTTGTTCTACTAAACGTTTTAGAAATATTTCAGAAAACATGATATAAATAATGGCCCATATTCCTCATAAATTGCACTAGACGATGAAGAATTCCATAAAAAGGATTTCTTGCGAGCCAGAACATGTCATTTTGAATGGGAGAAGGCAAGTAATTAGAAAAATCCGTTGAATATCTCACAACGAACAAAAAGAGCCGATAGTAACACAAAGCGCCCATTGAAACAGAAAGTTGGTAATCAAATGCGCGGACTTTCATACCCATGGGAAAGTCTGGCGCCATGTTGAAGACAAATCATAGTACGAACTTTATTTATGTTTTCCATCATATTTTGGGTCTGTAGTTATCAGATATGATCAAGTTTGCTTTGATGCATGGAGAAAATTCATGAAAAGAGGGATTAGAGTTTATGAGTTTTTCGAACAACCTGTAGTAAGATATGAATTTGTCCATCAGAACTGTCCGAAGATATGAAACATTTCAATCACTTCTATAAAACATGGCATGCTTCATCTAAAAAGGGGTGCAAATATTGGAAGTTAAGGTGTTGATCGTTTCGTTGACTACCGCACGTTGAGACATGTTATGACGTCATCAGCTTCCATCGAGCGGTAATTAATTTCACTTCCGCCCAGATAAATCCGTATTTCTGCTAAATTACTTTCATATTTAATAACATCGCTTTTCTGAATTCCCAACGCGTCTCACACGAATAAGCAAGAATACAAAAATCATAATCTTCTCTCGGACCACCGTAGACGGTGCTTCAAATTTGAATAAAAAATATCGAAAAGTTAATGAAAAATCATCGAACCAGTCCATATATTTGATTATACTTTCTGCCTTCTGAAGTCAGCATTTGTTCTAATAAAGTTCGTTCACGGTCATTGGTTTCCTGCACTGTCGGTAGTCTTAATATCCAGGGTACCATTAATTGTAAATTGTATTCAATATAAGCCATAATATGTAAATGAAGGGACAGAGTAACACGTGATATAAGCAGGTTGCATTGGTGTTTTACAACAATGTTTTAGTTGTAGTTCAATTTATTTTCAACCCGCACTGATCTGTTCTATCGCTAGCAACTGACAACTTCCAGCATGAATCGGAGGGGTAGGGCAACTATCGTTTGATACACTATCTTTAGTCTAATTGTCACGGAGTTCATACGCCAAACCCGAGGTTGGATCCCTTTACCTTCATACTGGTAGTCGAGTGCTCTACCGACTGGGGTAACCGGGCGGGTTGATATACATGCTGGTTATGCCGTTCTTTAAAATAGAATTTAAGTTATACTCAATGGACAAAGCAAATAAGCCTTGGTTACTTACCACGGTCCAAGATTGTCAAACTTGAGAACTCCCCCAATATTCATAATGTTCATCCTCAACTTATTTGACCAAATATAATTTATTCGTTCAATGACTATGCAAATGAAAAAAAACGTTTAAATAGTGTTAGAAATTACTTGAGAAACCACCTGTAAACACAGAAAGTGACTGACTTGAGTTTGGCGATCTATCTCAAGTTACATTACCTAGGACTCAGCACTGACTCCACAAACAAATGGCAACTTCACTACATGAATTAAATGACTTTTTGAGATTTCTTAATACTATTTCAAATAAACCACAGAAAGTTCACTTTATCTAGATTTCAACTTTGCTTCTTCTAGATTGCCATTCGTAGGCGACAACGACTGACCTTACCAGGAGGGCTTATATGATCTGGGCTGAATAAAGATAATTTCTAGTCTGGTGTGTATACATAAACATTTAAGACATTTCGAAATCGAATTCATACTTTCCATAAAATCAGGTTATGTACAAATACTTAAACAATATCTGTCCTTGATCCACGTACGGACAATTATAAAATAGCTCGTTTTCGTTTGCTGTTTGACCAAGCCTCACAAATCGAGATAAAAAATGTTGAGATAGGTCATCAAGCTCAAATCTCATTTAATTGTGAAAAGATTATGAAATGAGTCGTACTGTAAAACTGTATGTGCCCTTATTAATCTGAATTTGTTATAAAACATATAACAAAATTAATATCCGACCGAAGTTATTAAGTTGAGAATGGAAATGAGATTACGCATTGTTGTCTGTTGTCTGTTGTCTGTTGCCTGTTGCCTGTTGCCTGTTGCCTGTTGCCTGTTGCCTGTTGCCTGTTGCCTGTTGTCTGTTGTCTGTTGTCTGTTTTCAAGTTTTAAGACAGTGGATTCTGGTAAAAAACCAGCGTTACGAACATCAATCGTGATATTGAACATATTTGTATTAAGGCATCAATTGTTTTGACACATTAAATATGTCTCATTTTATGAAATAGCTAGGCCCAGAGAATTAGAGTTTCCAGCAAAAAATCAGTTAACTATTTTATGAATCTCAAGCAGGAAATGTATGTCGGTGACCACAAGACTTGTTTCTCGAAAGCATGGCACGCCTGAAATTTTAACATTTTGATAATTTTTACACTTTTCCATCTCATATTTTGAAAAATATGGATGTAGATAAAAATGTAAACACCTTATCGCAGTAAGAATTATTCTACTATAATGTTTATCTTACAATTAAAGATTCGCTGAAAGAAAACTATTTCTGTACATTCAAGACCGCAAATATTCTTTTAATTTGATAGCATCTCACCGATTCAAAACATGTGCTCATCTGGAAGGAAAATCGGAAAGACTTTCCATGTCATGAATTTTACGATTTCTTGCTCTTTAGTTTTATAATTATTCTGAGAGGTAAGGAAATTCGAGTGCTTATACTGCATTGCAGTATATAACATTCTTGTCAAAGTTTCCTTCAACACGATAAGTTTATGTTCTTCGAAAGGAAGTAGCGGTTACTGTGCAATCTCTTCACAGCTATTTTTAAAGTCCATTTTCTCGGGTTCTTTTACCATAATTGTGTTGTCAAATCGAGCCGACTAACGATTAAAGGGAGACTACTAGAATATGACAGTATTCATTAATCAGCAGTTTCATATGAATGCTCTCCCTTGATTTAGAAAATAAGTGCAGTAACATTTATTATGTCTATATTATTTCATATTTTATTGCACTAATGAATTTATTTGTTATTGTTTTCAGGCTGTATTATATGTATGTTTGTGACCCCTAACATTTTTCTTATTTATAAACGTACATAATATTACATAACTGACACAAGTTTGTAAACTACAAGTGACATATGTTTTTATATATTTCGCCCTGTTCTGTTCTTCTGTTCTGCTTCACTCCTTTTGCCATGCTTTTGTTTTCTTTTGTTTTGCTTTCCTCTGCTGTACGCTATCTTATTCTGCCTTAATATCTACTCTACTTTGAAATGCATCACCCTGCTTTGTTCTGCACCATTTAGCTCTGCTCAGGTAGGCAATATTTGTCTTGCTACAAAATTCTTTGTTCAACCATGATCCACTCTGGTTCTGTACTATTCTTGCTCTGTCCTTCTTTGAACAGAACAGAACAGCTATTCTATACATTTCTGTTTACGATTCGTTCAGTTTCCGTTCACTTGTATTGGTATGAACACAGAACACAATATACTGGAATAATGTAAATGTTGTATGCGCTGATGTATCTGGCAAGATACTGATGCATTAAACGGTTACTGTTAAAGCAAAAACTGTATGAAATGTTTTGTGGAAAAGCGGTGGCAACTGACACAACTTTTTGATATTTGCGACCAGTCTCGTGAAACATATCATGAGTCACATAGATATGTACTTTAAGTAACAGCAGCACACTTTGTTGTACATCAGGAGACACTCCAGCTGTCATGGTGAAAGAGGTCCCCTGGTGATAGTCTCATTCTCGGGGCATTTTATTGCAAGTACAACGAGGCACAAGGGGCACGACCAAGAACACTCCACAAACCAGACAGCGGGCTTCGAACATAAAATAGTCATATTCCTGATGGGGGATTGAGTCCACAATGGTGAGGCTCGAGTGATTAGAAGTCGGTTAACTCATCATATTAAGAAGTACTGTAGTGAATAAACTTTATATACAAACCAAGAACAGTAAAGCATATACAAATGGGTCGCATTATGCGAAAAGCGGTCGTAATGACATTTTTATAGAGTTTTAGTGTTTGATATGTTATAATGAAGGAAACTTATTTTACTTCCTAAATAACACACCAATCAATTGAAAATCCACCAACAACTTATTTCACTACACCAAAGAGAGCGAAGTCACGTAAAACCTGTCAAACGTCGACGTGACGTCGCTTTGACGTTACAATTTCTTATTGTTTCATGTGATATGGGTGTAATAAATTTGCTTCATTTTGTACAATATATGTGTGTGTACTCTGACATAATACTGCAACTAATAATAAACTTAGTTCAACACTTCTGTGAGGTTTGGTTAATATATTTGTATATCAGAGATTGAAATTAAACAAGCTACTCATATATCATAATATCATCAAATATAACATAAGGTATGTACACAAAAATGATGCAACAACTTAATATATATATATATAGCTATTTTACAAAGCCTCACATAATGGTGAATAAACAATCAGATATGAATCTTAACAAAACAAAAATGCTGTTTCTCTCGACTGTTTGCATAACTGCGTCGTAAGCGCTGTTCGTATGTGCAATGTCTTTTTCAAACATAATTGCTAGCTTAACAGAATTTACTTCTCTCAGTTTTGCTGTGTTTGCAGTTCTAAGTCATTTTTCAACGGTATTCCAATTACGTTCAGCAGACAGTAGACATAACTAGAGTTTCTGGGTTATGAATTAGTACTGGTTCTTCCGCAAGCAAGCAACTGATAACTCTACAGTCTTATAGATGGTTGAAGGCAAATAACTTGAGATGCAGTATCTTCAGTCAAATTGTACTGGAGAACAAACACCTCATCCAGATTGAATTCTCTGATGACTGACGATGGGATTGTTTCCTCTAGTCCTTGTGTGGGAAATTCGGGAACATATTCGACTCACCTCGCCTTTTGGACTACAGTTAAAAGCGTCCCATATGATAGTTTCACCTTACAAAATACTAAAGAACTTAGCCACCACAAATCATTATGTAGTCTTGTGACAAACTGATTCTTCTGTATTGACATTTTAATTAACAAAATGAACAAATAAATCAAACATTAATAATGACTATTACACTATTAGCGTGGTCGCCATTTCATTCAAGCCACAATGTTATAAGAATTATCACCGCTAAGTGAGATAATCGTAGCGTAGAGATTGCAAGTTAAGCATCGTGTCTTGCCAGACGATCACCAAATCAGTTGATATCCTGTTTTCAACAAAGCATATGTCTCCTTAAACAAAGGGTGTTATTCTTTTCTAATCAAGTATCTGTGTTCTGCCTTGTCTGTCCAGTAGGAACACTGGGTGGAGCAAGCGAACTATTATATCGTCTTTTCTTGAGTACACGACCAACAATCACTTCCAGAAGGAATGCAATGAAGCCAATGAATGCCCCGCCTGCAGCAACATAGAACGCACTCTGCACATCTACCAGTTTGATTGGTTTTGCTTTAGCAATGATAGAACCTGCACATATACGTTTGGATTCAGGCCACCATCGTCTTTTCCACACTTGCAACAAACCAGACTCATGAATGGATAACATTCTGGAAGAGACAGAAGCTTACTTATTTCAGGAAAACTAATGAAAACAATGTAGTTACTTGGGATTCCTCATTATTACTTGGTACTATCTCCGTGAATGTTCAATTAATAATCATTTTTATATTTGATTGGGTTTGAACAAATATTACATTCTTTATAGTTTTATTGACTGCGCGTTTAGTACTAACCAAATTCGAAGTATACTGACTAAACTCTTTCTCCTGGGACCAAATTGCATGACATAACACTATATGTTCTGTTGTCATGGATACAACGGTTGTCAAGCGAGAAAAATATGTATCAACGGACACATTCTTGCTTCTGTTGAGAGTTGACCTTAGTTATATGGACTCGTACATAGCTGGAGCAGATAAGTATTCAAGCTAAACTTAACCTTTGTCACCAATAAAGAACTTTCTATAATATTGTCACAATATCACATCAAGAGTTCCTTTATTTTGAATTTTCTTTCTGTCCATATTTAACTTTTTGTGCACGAAAAACGCTGAATAGGAATTTTTCCCATTTTCAGACAATGAGTTATAGTTTATGTCATAGATAATGGGGCGTGATAAATGTATGAAGACTTGTGAATATGCTTTGAAATGTTTTGGGATTTTTCATTCTATTTTGTGCTACAGGCAACATGCACATTAGTGACATTACCGATAACAAATGTATAGCTGTAAAACAAAAAGAACACACTAATATAACGTTTTACCAAAATGCAAGTATTTTTGATCATCCCTCCTTGGTTCGTTCATATGCTTCTCATTGAACGACCATTTCAGACTGAATACCACAAAATATGTGGGTTTGCACATGTTTATCACAACATTTGCATCCGGCAACTGAAGTTAACGCACGTACTTTGTCATTATCTCTAAAAATGAATATTTACTTACTGTCGTGTAAATATTTGAACATGTGGTGAGTTATTTGTGAAGCCAAATGCATATTTCAGTGGTAAAAAACGTTCCTTTATGATCATTAAATCACAGTCTTCCACCATTTCCATCTCCATGACAACGGTATCTCCTAAACGAGAAATAATCGAAAAACACACTATGTTTAATTTACCTGTTACATGGTGAAATTCAACGTCAGAATATGGTGAAATGATAAGGTAACACAAAACTAAAACGAAACCCACATTGACCAAGTGTTTAAGTTGTCGATTGCACAATCAATGAGTTGAGTGAAGTTGACAATGCAATCGTATATCGTACATCAACTTTTAATACCGACATGGTTGGACACTGACATCGTTATTCGACTTATATATTTGAATACGTACCTAAAATCCAACCCAGTGCTAGCACTGACATCAACATTTGAACCGTACCGTTGCGAATACAAATCTGAAGGTGAAACACGAGCCAGTTCGTATATTGTTATTCGAGATTTTTTAATATCTGAATACAGACCTAGTAGCGAACCCAGAGCTAGCGATGACATCAATATTCGAACATGGCCGCGACGAATACATATCTGAAGGTGAATAACGAGTTATTGAAAGTTGATGTGCGATTGCTGCTTCAACTTCAATCAACTCAATCCTTGTTGAACTAAGAAAGAAATATTGAGTCGTTGCAGGGAACGCCGCATACACAAGACAATGCCTTTCCACACACACCCCAGGAAAACATTAGTCTACGACACATTGGGCGCTGAAAGTGCAATCATGTACAGGAATAGGATGCAAGGAATTGTCTGGCTGATTATCAAAACCACAAAGGAGAATTTAAAGGGACAACAAGGGGGAAGGAATTGAATGGATGGTACATATCACCCGACAAGCTAAGGAAGTCAGTTGTATGTTGACCTCCCGATCGGAATACTAGTTCCTGTTGACCTCCCGATCGGAATACTAGTTCCTGTTGACCTCCCGATCGGAATACTAGTTCCTGTTGACCTCCCGATCGGAATACGAGTTCCTGTTGACCTCCCGATCGGAATACTAGTTCCTGTTGACCTCCCAATCGGAATACTAGTAGTCTGTTGACAACCCTTTCGAAATGCTTATAGTCTGTTGACCACTAGATCGGAATACTAGTAGTCTGTTGACCACCCTTTCGGAATACTTATAGTCTGTTGACCACCCTTTCGGAATACATATAGTCTGTTGACCACTAGATAGGAATACTAGTAATCTGTTGACCACTAGATTGGAATACTAGTAGTATGTTGACCACTACATCGAAATACTATAAGTCTGTTGACAGTCTCACCTAGAACAAGTAAACTGACCACAGGAAATGGCTGAAAACTGTCGAAAAGTACTTTCGAAAACGAAAAACCTACCTATCCAACCGTAATTTCCTTGCCTAACTTTGGCGAGTTGTTCATTGACGTTAGTGGCCATTACTGACGGATCCGTCTTGTTGAACTCTATAATTGCATCACCCACTTTTCGATATTCTGTTCTATTTGATGTCTGAAAATATAGTTAAAATTTCGGGTGGTTGGGTTGCAGAATATTCCTACTGACCTTTTGTTGGGCGGCAAAACCATGATTAAATTTAAACGTTATGTCTTTGGGGAAATGTAACATTTTCATAAGACAATCCTATTATAAAAGTTAAGATAAGAACGTCTTTTTTGGCTTTTTAATTTATTCTGCTATGTCGTAGTGGTGAAGTACATACAGTATTTTCCGCTCACCCCAGAGGCTATGAGTTCGAATCTAAAACAGGCAGTACCAGATTGGATTTTCATAGGAAGCGGACTCATGAAACATTGAAAACATTATTAAATTCTGTCACCGCAAGCTGGCTTAAATAAGTTAGCATAACCTTAACTTACGTCATTTTCAATATACATATACGTAATAATAATGACACAATAGGCATCAGTATTACCTTAAAGACATGCTCCCAGTTTGTTCCTGCTTGTAAACCCCATGTATATGTTCCTTTCAGTTCCACCATTTGATTTAGTGTTTCAAATGGAGGTTTATCTTTGGTGACTGTAAGAAAGGCAATGAGATTACCACAGTAAGTTCCGACAATGACGATACAACACAGCCACCAGCAGCTGACAAACGTGCGACCAGCAACAGAGTCTGGTAGATTCACACCACCTGAAATAAAACAACATTTATTATGGTTGTCATAGCAATAGAGATCCGTTTTTTCTCATATTTTTGTTTGTACGGAATCCTGTTTCCGCCACCTTAGCGTTGTGTTACTGTACAGTCAGGTGTGCTACGTCCAACATGACATAACGATTGACCTAGTAAGATTTTCCACTTTTTTCTCTTTTTTATAGAATCCAACATAGTATTAAAACATAATTTTTGTTCCATACGGCGGTCAGATAAACTACATGTAGCAGGATTTGTCACATTTAAAGCAGAAAGCTTGCTTTTCCACAAGTAACGGACAACTTCACCGTATGAATGGAAGACTGAGCAGGCGTACACTCATCAAATACGCCATGTTTGTAAATAGGTGTTTTCTCGCATTTGTGACCATGTGACCAATGTGGCTGACCTGTTTGCCAGAATGAACACAATACTCCCTGATCCAGGGATACATGTAGACAAGAGATATTGCAGTCCTATAGGCGTGCTCCTGGTTGGGCAAACATTGATAAAAGTATGATGGATACAATGTCCATAGACAGGGATCCTGTGTCATACTTATGTCGATGTGAGGTATACTCCCCAACACCATAGAACAACAAAACGTACCTTGTGACTGTAAGGCACCACATATATACCAAAACGTACCTTGTGACAGTATGGCACCACCTATATACCAAAACGTACCTTGTGACTGTAAGGCCCAACATATATACCAAAACGTACCTTGTGACAGTATGGCACCACCTATATACCAAAACGTACCTTGTGACTGTAAGGCCCAACATATATACCAAAACGTACCTTGTGACTGTAAGGCCCAACATATATACCAAAACGTACCTTGTGACAGTATGGCACCACCTATATACCAAAACGTACCTTGTGACTGTAAGGCCCAACATATATACCAAAACGTACCTTGTGACTGTAAGGCATCATACATATACCAAAACGTACCTTGTGACAGTATGGCACCATATATATACCAAAACGTACCTTGTGACAGTATGGCACCATATATATACCAAAACGTACCTTGTGACAGTATGGCACCACCTATATACCAAAACGTACCTTGTGACTGTAAGGCCCAACATATATACCAAAACGTACCTTGTGACTGTAAGGCATCATACATATACCAAATCGTACCTTGTGACAGTATGGCACCATATATATACCAAAACGTACCTTGTGACAGTATGGCACCATATATATACCAAAACGTACCTTGTGACAGTATGGCACCATATATATACCAAAACGTACCTTGTGACAGTATGGCACCATACATATACCAAATCGTACCTTGTGACTGTAAGGCACCATACATATACCAAAACGTACCTTGTGACAGTAACGCATCATACATATACCAAAACGTACCTTGTGACTGTAAGGCATCATACATATACCAAAACGTACCTTGTGACTGTAAGGCATCATTCATATACCAAAACGTACCTTGTGACAGTATGGCATCATACATATACCAAAACGTACCTTGTGACAGTATGGCACCATATATATACCAAAACGTACCTTGTGACAGTATGGCACCATATATATACCAAATCGTACCTTGTGACAGTATGGCACCATATATATACCAAATCGTACCTTGTGACAGTATGGCACCATATATATACCAAATCGTACCTTGTGACAGTATGGCACCATATATATACCAAATCGTACCTTGTGACAGTATGGCACCATATATATACCAAATCGTACCTTGTGACAGTATGGCATCATACATATACCAAATCGTACCTTGTGACAGTATGGCACCATATATATACCAAATCGTACCTTGTGACAGTATGGCACCATATATATACCAAAACGTACCTTGTGACTGTAAGGCATCATACATATACCAAATCGTACCTTGTGACTGTAAGGCCCAACATATATACCAAAACGTACCTTGTGACAGTATGGCACCACCTATATACCAAAACGTACCTTGTGACTGTAAGGCCCAACATATATACCAAAACGTACCTTGTGACTGTAAGGCACAACACATATACCAAAACGTACCTTGTGACAGTAAGGCACAACACATATACCAAAACGTACCTTGTGACAGTATGGCACCATATATATACCAAATCGTACCTTGTGACAGTAAGGCATCATACATATACCAAAACGTACCTTGTGACAGTAAGGCATCATACATATACCAAAACGTACCTTGTGACAGTAAGGCATCATACATATACCAAAACGTACCTTGTGACAGTAAGGCACCATACATATACCAAAACGTACCTTGTGACAGTATGGCACCATATATATACCAAAACGTACCTTGTGACAGTAAGGCACCATACATATACCAAAACGTACCTTGTGACAGTATGGCACCATATATATACCAAAACGTACCTTGTGACAGTAAGGCATCATACATATACCAAAACGTACCTTGTGACTGTAAGGCATCATATATATACCAAAACGTACCTTGTGACAGTATGGCACCATATATATACCAAAACGTACCTTGTGACAGTAAGGCATCATACATATACCAAAACGTACCTTGTGACAGTAAGGCATCATACATATACCAAAACGTACCTTGTGACAGTATGGCACCATATATATACCAAAACGTACCTTGTGACAGTAAGGCATCATACATATACCAAAACGTACCTTGTGACAGTAAGGCACCATACATATACCAAAACGTACCTTGTGACTGTATGGCATCATACATATACCAAAACGTACCTTGTGACTGTAAGGCACCATATATATACCAAAACGTACCTTGTGACTGTATGGCACCATATATATACCAAAACGTACCTTGTGACTGTAAGGCATCATACATATACCAAAACGTACCTTGTGACTGTAAGGCCCAACATATATACCAAAACGTACCTTGTGACTGTAAGGCACAACACATATACCAAAACGTACCTTGTGACAGTAAGGCACAACACATATACCAAAACGTACCTTGTGACAGTAAGGCATCATACATATACCAAAACGTACCTTGTGACTGTAAGGCCCAACATATATACCAAAACGTACCTTGTGACTGTAAGGCATCATACATATACCAAATCGTACCTTGTGACAGTATGGCATCATATATATACCAAAACGTACCTTGTGACAGTATGGCACCATATATATACCAAAACGTACCTTGTGACTGTAAGGCATCATACATATACCAAATCGTACCTTGTGACAGTATGGCATCATATATATACCAAAACGTACCTTGTGACAGTATAGCACCATATATTTACCAAAACGTACCTTGTGACAGTATGGCATCATATATTTACCAAAACGTACCTTGTGACAGTATGGCACCATATATTTACCAAAACGTACCTTGTGACAGTATGGCATCATATATTTACCAAAACGTACCTTGTGACAGTATGGCACCATATATTTACCAAAACGTACCTTGTGACAGTATGGCATCATATATTTACCAAAACGTACCTTGTGACAGTAAGGCATCATACATATACCAAATCGTACCTTGTGACAGTATGGCATCATATATATACCAAATCGTACCTTGTGACAGTATGGCACCATATATATACCAAAACGTACCTTGTGACTGTAAGGCATCATACATATACCAAATCGTACCTTGTGACAGTATGGCATCATATATATACCAAAACGTACCTTGTGACAGTATGGCACCATATATATACCAAAACGTACCTTGTGACTGTAAGGCATCATACATATACCAAAACGTACCTTGTGACAGTATGGCACCATATATATACCAAAACGTACCTTGTGACAGTATGGCACCATATATTTACCAAAACGTACCTTGTGACTGTAAGGCGTCATACATATACCAAAACGTACCTTGTGACAGTATGGCACCATATATATACCAAAACGTACCTTGTGACAGTATAGCACCATATATTTACCAAAACGTACCTTGTGACTGTAAGGCGTCATACATATACCAAAACGTACCTTGTGACAGTATGGCACCATATATATACCAAAACGTACCTTGTGACTGTAAGGCATCATTCATATACCAAAACGTACCTTGTGACAGTATGGCACCACCTATATACCAAAACGTACCTTGTGACAGTAAGGCATCATACATATACCAAATCGTACCTTGTGACAGTAAGGCACCATACATATACCAAATCGTACCTTGTGACAGTAAGGCATCATACATATACCAAATCGTACCTTGTGACAGTAAGGCATCATACATATACCAAAACGTACCTTGTGACTGTAAGGCATCATACATATACCAAAACGTACCTTGTGACTGTAAGGCATCATACATATACCAAAACGTACCTTGTGACTGTAAGGCACAACATATATACCAAAACGTACCTTGTGACAGTAAGGCATCATACATATACCAAAACGTACCTTGTGACTGTAAGGCATCATACATATACCAAAACGTACCTTGTGACTGTAAGGCACAACATATATACCAAAACGTACCTTGTGACTGTAAGGCATCATACATATACCAAAACGTACCTTGTGACTGTATGGCATCATACATATACCAAAACGTACCTTGTGACTGTAAGGCATCATACATATACCAAAACGTACCTTGTGACAGTATGGCACCATATATATACCAAAACGTACCTTGTGACTGTAAGGCATCATACATATACCAAAACGTACCTTGTGACAGTATGGCACCATACATATACCAAAACTTACCTTGTGACAGTATGGCATCATACATATACCAAAACGTACCTTGTGACTGTAAGGCATCATACATATACCAAAACGTACCTTGTGACTGTAAGGCATCATACATATACCAAAACGTACCTTGTGACTGTAAGGCATCATACATATACCAAAACGTACCTTGTGACTGTAAGGCATCATACATATACCAAAACGTACCTTGTGACTGTAAGGCATCATACATATACCAAAACGTACCTTGTGACTGTAAGGCATCATACATATACCAAAACGTACCTTGTGACAGTAAGGCATCATACATATACCAAAACTTACCTTGTGACAGTAAGGCATCATACATATACCAAAACGTACCTTGTGACTGTAAGGCATCATACATATACCAAAACGTACCTTGTGACAGTATGGCACCATATATATACCAAAACGTACCTTGTGACAGTATGGCACCATATATATACCAAAACGTACCTTGTGACTGTAAGGCATCATACATATACCAAAACGTACCTTGTGACAGTATGGCACCATATATATACCAAAACGTACCTTGTGACAGTATGGCACCATATATATACCAAAACGTACCTTGTGACAGTATGGCACCATATATATACCAAAACGTACCTTGTGACAGTAAGGCATCATACATATACCAAAACGTACCTTGTGACTGTAAGGCATCATACATATACCAAAACGTACCTTGTGACTGTAAGGCATCATACATATACCAAAACGTACCTTGTGACAGTATGGCACCATATATATACCAAAACGTACCTTGTGACTGTAAGGTACCATACATATACCAAAACGTACCTTGTGACAGTAAGGCATCATACATATACCAAAACGTACCTTGTGACAGTATGGCATCATACATATACCAAAACGTACCTTGTGACAGTAAGGCATCATATATATACCAAAACGTACCTTGTGACAGTAAGGCATCATACATATACCAAAACGTACCTTGTGACTGTAAGGCATCATATATATACCAAAACGTACCTTGTGACAGTATGGCACCATATATTTACCAAAACGTACCTTGTGACTGTAAGGTACCATACATATACCAAAACGTACCGTGTGACTGTAAGGCACCATATATATACCAAAACGTACCTTGTGACAGTATGGCACCATATATATACCAAAACGTACCTTGTGACTGTAAGGTTCCATACATATACCGACTGTAAGGTTCCATACATATACCAAAACGTACCTTGTGACTGTAAGGCACCATATATATACCATAACGTACCTTGTGACCGTCTGGCACCATATATATACCAAAACGTACCTTGTGACTGTAAGGCACCATATATATACCAAAACGTACCTTGTGACAGTATGGCACCATATATATACCAAAACGTACCTTGTGACTGTAAGGTTCCATACATATACCGACTGTAAGGTTCCATACATATACCAAAACGTACCTTGTGACTGTAAGGCACCATATATATACCATAACGTACCTTGTGACAGTCTGGCACCATATATATACCAAAACGTACCTTGTGACAGTATGGCACCATATATATACCAAAACGTACCTTGTGACAGTTTGGCACCAAATATATACCAAAACGTACCTTGTGACAGTATGGCACCATATATATACCAAAACGTACCTTGTGAGTGTGAGGTACCATACATATACCAAAACGTACCTTGTGACAGTATGGCACCATATATATATCAAAACGTACCTTGTGACTGTAAGGCACCATATATATACCAAAACTTACCTTGTGACAGTATGGCACCATATATATACCAAAACGTACCTTGTGACAGTATGGTACCATACATATACCAAAACGTACCTTGTGACAGTATGGCACCATACATATACCAAAACGTACCTTGTGACAGTAACGCACCATACATATACCAAAACGTACCTTGTGACAGTAACGCACCATACATATACCAAAACGTACCTTGTGACAGTAACGCACCATACATATACCAAAACGTACCTTGTGACAGTAACGCACCATACATATACCAAAACGTACCTTGTGACAGTAAGGCACCATACATATACCAAAACGTACCTTGTGACAGTAATGCACCGTACATATACCAAAACGTACCTTGTGACAGTAAGGCACCATACATATACCAAAACGTACCTTGTGACAGTAAGGCACCATACATATACCAAAACGTACCTTGTGACAGTAAGGCACCATACATATACCAAAACGAGTCATGAAATGTATGAAGACCATATCTCTCTTTCGCCATCTGTGCATTCTTCGGGTCATTGTAGAATGGATTAAATCTGCCATATAATGAACAACACTATCACTGATTATCTTTCTGATATGATGAGGATTTATGAGTTTATCTTATTTTGGTTCCGCCCAAAAGCAATTCAAGATTATTCTTCAGCGACGGCGTCGAGACCACAGAAAATTGTTTTGAATATACAAATGTACATGTAGATTTAAATTAATACTAAATTATTATCGCACAGCACAGTTATGTTTTCATGTATAAACCATTTTTTGTTACAAACATTACTTAACTGACAGACTTAAGAGATGATATGCCGGGAGATAGGGGTGAAAGTTTGTATAAGATCTGTAATTTTGTAGGCGTCATGTGTTGGTAAACGTTCATTTAATTAACG
Organism: Mactromeris polynyma; assembly: GCA_032209605.1. Classification (NCBI taxonomy): domain Eukaryota; kingdom Metazoa; phylum Mollusca; class Bivalvia; order Venerida; family Mactridae; genus Mactromeris; species Mactromeris polynyma. The sequence continues at coordinate 27,405,746 of JASFXZ010000001.1, forward strand.
AAATCGGATAAGCATTTATTTATACAGTCAAATATTTATGATGTATTATGTTAAACACTTTAGAATGTTGCCAATACTTACTTTTCTAACAGAAATGCCATCAGTGACACTGTTGGAAGGCATATCCCTATCCCCATTAGGACTTCCCATTTTAAAGGGTCTACGAGGGTCCTCCATTTCCCGGCATTTGGGTCTGGCTTTTTTAGCAGTACAGAAGTGTCACCATAGAAAAATGGGAACATAAAATCCATCACCATTTCCCGCTCTTTTTGTATTGAAATGTCGGCTGCAACCATGTCCACTTCCTGTCAAGAGATCACGTGACTTTATAGTGTAGTTAATAGTCTGTATGACTTTATGTCAATAAATGTACATTTATAGGATGATCGAAACAACATTTCGCCAGAATCCAGTAATCAGTAAAACAAGAAAAATAGATTCACTTTATTTATAGAATAAACTCCCAATACATATTTTAAATGAAACAATACTTCAATCTTGCCGTGCATTCATTTTCTTCAGACAAGCAAAAAGAAATGTTAAGACTCAAATAAAATTTTAGTGGACTTTTAAAGCCATGAATAAGTATTTGAGAAGTATAAAAAGCAAAACAGTCTCAAATACAACTCATTTAAGACGTTTCAATTTTTACAATCATCAGGGAGACAACTCTGGTTAAAGCTAAATGCCGACAGAATATGAATTACCTCCCTTTGCAACTGTCCAATCATACCATTAAACTCAAGGTCAGGGCCTGGTGATCCCCACTTTCCGTCAGGCGGTTCTGTTAACGTGTATCTATAAGATAGATTCTTTTGTGATAATCCAAAAGGAACTTACACAATTACAAAAATAGGACCTCCCTACAGATTCATGGCGAACAAAAGTAAGTAAAAGTAACTCATCGTTCAGAAACACTTGGTTTGAATGCGGGAAGAGTTTGGAACGGTCCTCAGCTGCATGTTAATAAAGATGTGACATACAGTGTTGGTAGCTCCCTTACTTGGAACTACTTTATCTTTATATTGTCTTCATAATTGAATGTTTCTGCTGTTTTATTAACTGATATCCACCTCAGTATTTCAGCATTTGTGTAGTGCTGCAATCATAACATAAAATTGTCTTTTTAAAACAGAAATGGGTCATTTTGGTTAAATTAACTTTAGAAATATGACAGTCGATAGTGAGGTGTTCTGTAACAACATTGCCTGATTGCATACATACGTAAAATTGAGTGTCTTTGCGAATTCCTCCAACAGATCCATACATATACCACCATAATGTGCTGTGTTGTTAACCTCCGACTTCACAACAAACGGAGGATACTAAAACAACAAACGTATTGGTCAGCATTCAAACTGCAAGTATGTGCATCCTGTCATGTTAGAGAAATTAGCCAAACTGGCCATAGTGTGAACTCCATACCCCCAGATAAGATAGTACTATGGTCGATATTGCATACTTCCATAATCACACGACAGTAGGATCACAGAGCCACGTAATGCAGCTATACACGTTTTGCCTCGGCGGATGACGACAATTTGTAAAATTCCATCCATAAGCATATAACTTTGTCAATATACCTGGGTGGTAGTCTGACATCGCCAGTCGGAAACCAACCGTCTAAAGTATGCAATATGCATGCCATTCTTCTTCCGAATGGTAAAACATTGCTGGAATAATGAAAATCGTTTTTGAAATGATATGTTGGGTTTGAATTTAGCTCATGCCATGATTAAGATCACTGCATGAAGCATAATGTCGTATTACAATAGTAAGGTCTAAGAGAGTTGTTAAGAAATCATAAACATAAAAATACGACAAATATAAATACGGCAAATATAAATACGAAAATAAACATTAAAATGTAGAAAAACCCTTTACGAATTCCAATTTCTTTCGCATGCGCGTCTTTTAAAATACGTACATGTAGTGTTGACACTCTAAACGTTAAGCCGTTATATCCGAATCTGCTATTTGGAAAAACTGGGGCGTATATTATCAATTCATTTGATTTTGTTACAAATCCAACATTGTTGAACAAGCGTCCATTTTCTTTCCACATCAAAGTATCAATTTGAATTCCCTCACATTGGGATACCTTCCGCCATGTTGAAGCTTTCTGAAATCGAGATAAAAGAATACTCGAATAAAGACCGACACTGTGTTAAACAGACCATAGCTATACGCTCTCATCGAATCCAAACAAAAACTCGTCAAATGAAGTTCATGTAGAACATCTAAATGAAAATGGAATTGAAACGATTCCTACTGTAATAAGCGGAGTTATGAACGTTGTGTATCGGAACTTGACATTTCAAAAAAGGAGCAAAACGTGTCTTCAAACACATATACAAGTAGATTCATTTACATAGTACTGTCTATTTCAATATACAAGCAAAGTAAAGAGTAAACAACCATGCCAATACTTTTGATATGTAGAACACGTTCTCCAGAGCAACCTTTGATAGGCTATTGTTCTAGAGGGGTTAAATTGGTTGTAAATGTATAAACATAGATAAGTTTGCTGAAGAGAGATCGTTGTACAAGACTTGGCGGCTCAAGAGTGGTTGCAGTTTAACGTATAAAACATACCAAACTAAGAGTGTCAAAATGTGTAAAAGAGCCCAATTATATAGTTTCGATTGCACAAAAGAACGAATGAACGGAGAGATGGACTGGTGGACAGATGAACAAACGCACTGACAGATGAATGACCATATAAGAAACAATTATGGGCTAGGGCTTACTTGCTGTAAATTTTCAACTATCAAGTCTGTTAAATCATGTTGTTCTCCTGATAGTATCAGGCTATCGTCTGCTTCCACAACAAGATCAATGACTACATGCTGCAAAGCCTTTTTGAATGCCTGAAATAGAAACCACATGTTCTGCAAAACAATTTCTCGAACACATGATGATTCGCAGTCAAAACAATAGAACAACTAAATTATAAATGTGGATAACAAAATAATAATTTTCGATAATAAAATAATATATATGATGATAATGATGATAACAGGATCATGCTAATAACAATAATGATGATAATGATTTAAATGACGAAAATAGAAATATTTATTCTGAGGATGATAATAATTATCATGACGACGATGATGATGATAAGAATAATGACAGCGATGATACTAATAATGATGAAGACAAAAGTGATAATGATGATGGTAATAATGAAGATGATGATGACAGCATTGCTGATAATGAGGTTGATTATCATGATGATACTAATGAAGTTGAAAATGATAAACATGATGATAATTTTCATTTCCTTACATTTTCCGGATTCTCTCTGTCGAGTTTTGGAAATGCTACAACTGCTATATTATCGAGTCCTTCAGCGCATGCGCCAAGAGTTGCTGATATATCAGATGTGTGGTTGTAGCTGGCTATTAACCACCGGGAAAACTGCTTAAATAAAGTTTTCACTTTCTTGTTCTTGTCATCGAATTTGTTGGCCTAAAACAAAAAAAGTCCTTCAGCATTGAAGCTATCGTATGAGAAAAACTATCACGTGACAAAATGCTTGTTTTCCATGTCATATGATTATTATTTTTGTTATCTGTATTTCTCATACTATGTAGTCTTTATTGTTTTTAAATATTTATTCTATGTTGTTGCATATCAGGTCGTCCTTAGTAAAGTGTTTGTTTGTTTACCCCGGCTCATGTAAACAAGTCCTCACTCAATTGTTTGTTGCTCTTTCGTGTAGAAAATTGTATGTTAGTTTAACCGTTCATAACTGCATCGGTCTAACGTCACACATACATAGTGTGGAACTGGATATCACAAACAAACACTTTATTAAAGACCAGCTTTAAGCAAATGAGGAGAATTTTGTAATTGACATTTCGTAAAAGATTTATTAAAAATATGGTGCCCAAGTTTGTCGTTCAGTAACAACTTATGAGCTTGTTTAGTCAAAAAGTGGTTTTTATTTAGAAGCTGAAACTTGTATATAATGTTAAAACAGTAGCATGGAAAAACAATCGCTTTCGATGGTGATATGAGATATTGTCAACACTAAAGACGCTAGTTTGATAAAAGTACATATTACACTTACTTCATAGAATAGTCGTCTTATACAATTATTACCACAGAGAATAACAAAATTTAATTGAGACTCTGATGGAACTATGCGCAAGTATGCTTCCAACAACGTCTCTGTAATATTAGCTAACTCGTCAAGATTGTAAATTATCACCCGGACATCTAGCATCGATAATTGGTCAACTAATCTCGCAGCTTCGAATTCTGAAAATAAAATGCGCAATCAAAACTACAGTTAAGTTAAAAGTGATGACAACGCAATATCTCCTGCCAATAAAGTATATATATATACATATGTCACAACATACTATCACTGTGATGGCAATAAACAAGGATGTATGTCATGCGATAACTCACTCTCACAGGGAAATAACTCGCAATACATCGACAGTCACAATGAATCTATTCATATAATAAAAATCGGGCCGTTCAAAGGGAGTAAACTGTAATTACCAATATTGGCATTTTCATTGGGAGTTAACTATAACGGCAAAAATCGGAGCTTTAAAAGCGAGATAACTCTAACGGCAAATATCGGAGCTTTAAAAGCGAGATAATTCTAACTGCAAATATCGAAGCTTTTAACGCGAGATAACTCTAACAGCAAATATCGGAGCTTTAAAAGCGAGATAACTCTAACGGCAAATATCGGAGCTTTAAAAGCGAGATAATTCTAACTGCAAATATCGAAGCTTTAAACGCGAGATAACTCTAACGGCAAATATCGAAGCTTTAAAAGCGAGATAACTCTAACGGCAAATATCGGAGCTTTAAAACCGAGATAACTCTAACGGCAAATATCGGAGCTTTAAAACCGAGATAACTCTAACGGCAAATATCGGAGCTGTAAAAGCGAGATAACTCTAACGGCAAATATCGAAGCTTTAAAAGCGAGATAACTCTAACGGCAAATATCGAAGCTTTAAAAGCGAGATAACTCTATCGACAAATATCGGAGCTTTAACAGCGAGATAACTCTAACGGCAAATATCGTAGCTTTAAAAGCGAGCTAACTCCAACAGCAAATATCGGAGCTTTAACAGCGAGATAACTCTAACGGCAAATATCGGAGCTTTAACAGCGAGATAACTCTAACGGCAAATATCGGAGCTTTAAAAGCGAGCTAACTCTAACGGCAAATATCGGAGCTTTAAAAGCGAGATAACTCTAACGGAAAATATCGGAGATTTCGAAGGGAGTTAACTTTAATTACCAATATTGGATTTTCAAAGGGAGTTTACTCTAACTATTAATATCAAAGACTTCAAAGGGAATTAGCTCAAATTACCAATTTTGTAATAGTTCAAACAAACTGCACTGTGAGTGGGCTTTGATAATCTACATCTCCGCCTTAATTAATCTGACGGTGGACAAATGACTTTGAACAGTTCCTTTATCTTCAGTCTAATGGTCACGGACAATATGCGCCCCTTCCGAGATTTCGTAACCTTCGACCTTCAAACTGGAAGTAGAATACTCTTCCGGGCTTATTTGTATTTTCATGAATATGTTTTAAGTATATTCACCTGTATTAGATTCGTGAATAATTATCACATCCTTCCAGTGCAACTCTCGCTTTATAATCGCAGATAAAATCCCAGGACCATCTAACTGCACCTAGAGAGGAAATTAGTCAATGGATTGACCGATAAATAAAATATAATACACACACAGTATATGTCAGCTGAGAATCACTCTGTTGACACCACTGACTATAAAATATTAATTTGTCATTGCTATAATGTCATGATCGCTGTTTTGAATATATTTTCGCTAAATGTATAACAATCATAAACGTCATCTCGGGCATGTATTTACTTGTTTTCGATAATTCAAATGTATCTAGATCGTTCATGCCAACACGGGCGTGTATTCACGTTTCACGATAATTCCTTTGTAATAAAATGAATAACGTATTAGCAAATCGCCAACTAATGGCCTCTACTATATAAGCGAAAACATTTTTGTGCAATGTTTGTTCACAATTGTTTATATAATTAAATTATTCCAGATGAAATATGTACAAACTCAACTTTAGGAATCGAGGATGTTGGCTATTGTATAACGTGCATGGTGGACAACTATGTACGATTGATTCGACGTATATTTTACGAAATGTGATTGTATAATGTCGTAATTTCAGAAAACCAGTACCAAGGGAACTAACTCAAACGGGAAAAAATGTTAAGTTCTAAGAGCGACAACAAAAGCCAAATTCCGATTGTAGACTGGTGTAGATTTTTGTTCAAAATATTCGATCGTTTAAATCATATGCATGTATATTCTAATTAAATACAAAATATTGCTGTTCTGATAATATCAATTAATTGTTTACCAAGTGAACACAATCCTCAAATTACAAACACGCGATTTGAAACATCAGAGGAAACACAGAAAATGATGCAACCCACCTTTCCTTTGAAGTTTGTTGCATTGTCGGTATGTCTCAAAATATTATTGACTTCCGAGATCTGGAGACAATAGGGGTCCGTCACGTGTCCTGACGTCACCAGGGGACATAACGCATGGTTTCCAATTACTTTGGATGACTTTTTTCTTATTTCCTAAAATGTTTAAACATATAATTATTTATTACCTAAAAGCTAGACGACATATTACGGTTCATAGTTTGAGAAAACGACTACAGTTGCAATTCAACTACAAAGCTGATTGAACGTCTGATACCTGTCCATGAGAAACTACCAGTATCTTCTATAAGTTGCCAAATTAGGTGGACATTTAAGCGGAATACGCCGGGCCTTTGATACAAACTGTTCACTAATAAGTTTACCATTTTCATGTACATGTATATATATAAACATTTTTAAGTTGAGTTTACTGCTATTCTTGCAATACAGTTGGTTGCAACAAACTGCTGTTGGTTCCATCTTCAGGTGGAGGTCCCTTTCACTGAGTGTTTCGGCGCTTTCCACAACACTCCCAAGGGTGAGGTGATCAAGCTCAGCCAGGAACCAACTAGCTTCGCAAACGCTCTTCTCTCTTCAACCATAACCAGCGAGAGGAGTCTTCTGACTTTTTGTTGATCTGTGCAACAGCTGTCCTGTTATGCCGATAATACCCATTGCTCGCCATAATGACTGGGCGGCAAATCCTCGGCATCCTACCTCAACAGGAAGGTTCCAGGCTCTCCATCCAGTCAGCTGGCACTCGATGGTCAGACCATCATACTTGGCCAACTTTCTCTGGTGTGCTTCATCCATCCTTGACTCCAATGGTTCAGTAAGCTCCACTGAAAGTACTTGTATTGTTACCCGAGACTACACGACGATATCTAGCCTGTATAGTGTAGAGATGATATCTTATTGGAACCGAAGTTGCTTCTGTAGATCAACTCTTTTTTCAAAGTATGTTGCTGTTGGCAAGATACCACCAGGCGGTATGGTTTGTTTCTTCGGACAATGTTGATGAAAGTGGGTCCTTTCTTGGCTATCGGTATCTTGCTTTTCCGTGCTGTTTCCAGGCTGTGGGCTAGTTCAGCCCGCACTTGGTCATGTCGCCATCGATAGCATCCATCTGTCAAAGCTACATTACATGATGACGACACGTGTTCCAGGTTTGCTGGCTTACCACATAGTTTGCAGGTTGGATCTTCTTGTATTCCCCATATCTTTAAGCTGGTTGGTGTTGGCATGACGTCATGGACGGACCGAGGAAGAAAGCTGATTATGTTGCTGTCCATATTCCATGCATCGTTCCAGATCAGTTTACGTGATAGAGCTGACTTCCAACGTGTCCAATCACTTTGCTGTCTCATTTATCAAGACGATTTTCTTTCTCCTGCCTTCTCACCTCGCCCTGTATCAGTGTCCTTCTCTCTACACTGTTGGCTCTGTGCCATCTTGGAGTGCTAAAGTTTCCAAGACCAAGTCGTCCTTCTGCAGTGTTGCCAACAATGTCATTATGCTTGAGTCTGGACTCTGCATCATCTACTGCTTTTGATGCAACCCATTTCCTGCCAGTCTTAACTGTAACCTAAGCTTCTCTGACCTTGTCATCAGTGCTGTCCCGCAACATCACAACTTTCCAGACTTTTGCTGCTTTGAATTCCTCGATAACCAAAGATAATGGCATTTGCAGCTTGTTGGTAGTGCTGTACAGTCCAATACTGCTGAAGCTCCTTGTATCCCCATCCATCGTGTGATGAAGCTGTTCAAACAACTAAGAACTGTCTTTTCGGCGCAACCTTACTAACATGGCTTTGCTATTTGCATATCAGGGTTGTGCTAATCAATCAAATCTTACGTTAACCACTGAACATAATTCTCTCCAACATAAAAACGTTTGTGACATTGACGCGGATTGGTTAATTAATAAGGCCTAAATATTTGTTTACCGTATCTAAAAACAATAACTTGTTCATTGTTATGTATTTTTTCTTAATGAACACAATTATTGCAATGGTGTTATGTTTGCAACGAAAACATTTTGATCACGATGGAGGCTTTATCCTTATTATTGTAAACATGACAGTGTTGTATGAAAACCAGATGAACATAATAGTGTTTGCCTTAACAACTGCGTCTGAAAGTAGATATATCGTATATTTCAAGATTTATCTAGTGAGTAGTGTTGTAAGTCAGCCCCACGGGAAATTTTCCGGCGTTAGAATAAAGAAGAGTCATCTCGGCAATTTGGTATTTTGTACAACAAATCTTAACCTTCAGTTTGCAAAATTGCTTGCTTCAGATTGCGCCGTCCATCTTTTTAAAGTGCATACTACTCAGGTTGATATATTGTATATTGAACACTGACATTGCCTTACGTCTACCTATCACACTTTCGTGAATGTTATCACACTGACATCTAAAACATGATAGCCTGCCTCAAGGATCGGGCGAGTATTATATTCCATGCAATCCTGTTTCATGGTAATAAAATCACCGACTTAAAGCGTAATGTATTAATGGCACTCAGTTTTAGTTGATTCATTAAATAGATAGTATCTAGATAGTGCATTCAAGTGTAGATTTGTGGATAATAGTGATGCCATATTCATCCTGTAACATTAAACCCTTAAAATATTAATAACTTAATATGCTATATTTGAATTTTAAAACACGCGTCTGAAAGAATACGCATACGCATGAAAATCCGATATAAAGCACCATTAAATGTTCACAGTTCGCATCGAAAAAAATGAATTTGTGTACTGTGTATATGAAAACTCTTATTTATTCACTTCATTGTTTAACTACCAAATACACATTCAAATATACTCTTACAGTGGTAGAACGCAGCAAGCGACGAAGTTGTTGCTGAGTACTTTTTAAAACGATAGCTTTCAAGATTACTTATAAGATGATATGCATATACTTTTTTGTTCTACGGAAAACATGTAGAACATCACTTGCAATTTTAACTATTAGCTAACTTCTAGATGGAACTTAATATGATTCCATAGCCCTTAGTTATTTTATAGCAGTTTATTCAACTAACTATGCTTATTTATAATTTAACGAAACACTTTGCGTCTTCAATGGTTTCCATCAATTTGAAAGTTGACTGTGGACGTCTTGCATAGGACATAACATTGACACATGGGTGTAAACTTATACAACAGATTGGCTTGGAGATGATAAATACAACAGATTGGCTTGGAGATGATAAGTTATTGTTGCTCATTTATTGAAACTTTACGCCATTGTTCTACAGTATTTCAGTTACGTACGGTGGTAAGTTACCCAGCCACTCCATATAAATGCTACAGGGAACTAAACAGGAAGCTACAAACACCAAACTGTAAGACACTGGCAGGTCGCGACCGGGAATCGAACCCACTACGTCCCACACCTGACCGGGCCCATACTCTGCCACGGAGACACTGGTTCGATTTATTTCAGTACACGAGTATCTAACACAATGCTTAAAACAACAGAAAAATACCTTTAGTGTATACGATGGCGTTATTCCCCATGTAATCAAAGGAACTTTAGTTGTCTTCACATATTGGACATGTTCTCCTATATCGTTTAGAATAACAATCACAGCAACGTCACTACTAGCTTCTAGTTGTTGTACTGAAAAAACAACACAAGTGTAAAATCAACCGACAGACCTAGCAATCAATCAAACATAACGTCAAGTTTTTTCTGTTAAAAAAATACTAGTATACCTATAAAGGTTTTTTTTTTCAATTTGTAAAGACTTAACTCTCTTGTTACCATTCCTGTAACAATCGGTCTGCCTTTTGACCGATTTCTACAGGTAAGACATCAATACAGTAAAACCTCACTCAAAATGGTAACCTCATTAATGAGACCTAGTTTCATGAACTAACGTCAACTCTTCAAGTCGGACCACCTGACTACTGAGACTGAAATTCTTTAGAACCAATGGTGGTTTATCATTGTGATTTCACAGGATGTTTATTTTGTGGTGCAATGGCAACGGGCTGTGTCATGAAATGTATGGTCAAAAGTGTTCGTAGTTTGTTTCCTTGTTTCCAACTCTGATGAGTTGTATATGAATGACCTGTGGCGCGATTGCTACAATTATTTGCCCCCACGGTATTTTAACGCCAAATATTACACATGCCATTATTTCTCTGGAACGCTAACAAAAACAGAGAACTATAGGTGGTTAGATTATGAACCGAAGTATGTTTATATCTGTAAATGAAACAGTTTGTGGCATTTATATTGATTTGAACCGTTATCAATCAAAATCAATCATGGTGCGACAATAAAAACGATTTCTACAGGAAGTAATACCGGATGGAATCGTTGTAAACAGACGTTTGTTACTGTAAGGAAAGATGAACGATTTTCACACTGGCAGGCTTTGTGATAGTTCACAATTTGTGTCGTCTGACAGTACAATCAGTATGTCTCAGACAATATCGTATATCAGAAACACAGGCGCATTTAGTCTGTTACCATTATTTAAATAACATGTTATGTGCTTATAATGCACCGCATAGTGGATTCAAAATAAATTGAGAGGCCCGTTATTGTATACACGATGTTTGTTGGTCAATAATGTCAAAAGCGTCTTTTCAATGGTTTGCTACTTCACAATTTGTTTACAAACCTTCTCCAGTTAATAAAATAAATATACATGTTAGAATAGTTTGTTGACACGTGTGTGCTTTATCGAGAAGTGCATCCTAAGTATTGTACTAAACGAACTTCCGGTGTGCAACATGCGTGCAAGTCTTAACATACCGTTGAGTCAATAGATATTAAAGCGTGATACAACGCTTTGACGAAAGGTTTCGATTGGCTTAGGAAAAACGTGACTGTATTAGATAACAGTTTAGTGCACGTTATGGTAATCGATATAATATTATTACAGCTGCATTATTTGAAACATTACATAGAGCACATAATGCAGTTTGGTAAGCAAATCTGGTCACATGACATGTATACAGTCAACTTCCGATACTCTGGCATTCAATCTCTGCAATAAGTTCCACTTGCGGACACAAATCTTGAGGAACCAAATCTACACAACGTATATTGCATCCGCTCACACAGAATCATCCCATTCCAAAACTGGTATAGAAAATCGGGAACTAAAGATCACTGCCTTACAATAAACCAGCCTGGACTTAATTGAGTAAGTAATTTGTATAAAATAACAGTAATACATGTTAATACACGTAGTATATTTACCTGCTTTATAGACATAGTAAGGTTCTGTAGTGTCTATATCATAACGTAGAAATGTAACATTGCAATTATACAGACTGAACAGCTCCATACTGTAACCCGCTCTTCCATCGCTCACCAAGCCTGAAACATATCATTATTGTTGCTAAATGTTTGAAAGGATGGGACTATACGCCGGTTACAACACGTACCCAGTTATAAGCAACAGTCGGTTGGCCAGTGCTCCAGAAAATCCCACCATGATTGACCCGCACTACTTACATTCCTTTTTAGTGGAAGTTAAGATATATTCAGATTTGGTCCATAAAAGAAAAGTTCTTATTTATCATTTGTCATCTGTACTTAAAGGGCTAGTCATATGTGACTTATGAGACATCTACTTCATCAGCACACATTTACTTCCCGATTTAATGTCAGACACCTAACAAGTAGGCTAACGGTACCTATAATTTAACTCGCTGGCCATATCTACCGGCCATATCAAAACGGACACATACCGACATCCGTGTTTTCAACAGGTTTATGAGCTGTTCAATAATATCAAATGTTTCATACATTCTTTGTAATTATTACGGCAATGGCAATATTCTATACCAATTCCATGCTCGTTCCATAAATTGTATTTATCAAAATTGTTACACCAGAGACATACAGTATCTGTTAAACATCTAGTCACCATCGTCATCATCTCCTTTATTATTGCGGAGTCTGGAAGTGTTAGCTGTCAGCCTATTACATCTTAATACGCAAACGTGTCACATATCCTCACTCCTGATTCACGATGTGAAGTTGCCATTTGCTGGCGTAAGAACAGTTGGTTGACTGGTAATCCAGGAACAATGGTAAGTCTACTGACCATCATATATACCTTAAATACGTCGTAATTCCCGAACCCAATCTGAGCGGGCGATTTTCTATATTAAAAAGTCACTATAATAAGAGGAATAGTTGAACCAGGAAAAAATCATTTTCACAAAATATGACATTCGTTAATAGATCTATCAAGTTAAAATGAAATTTACACTTTTGAATTTGGGAAAACGTTCACAAGTTCATCCCGCCAATACTATTTCACAGTTTCGAAACAGTTGCTGGATACATCTACTGTTGATTTTATTGAGGATAGCAAAGCATGAATGATTCAAATGAATTCGACTATCAAAACAGTCAACGTGAACCTGTCAAAATCAAGTTCATTGTTTCAAATCACATTTTCATAATGTAGTAAATGTCATTAAACACAACATTGCAGGTTTGCTCCAGTATAATTGGTGGCCTTCAATTAAAAAACGAGCGTATTCTCACTCCATTGTCGAGGTTTAGTGATTTTCACCGACGAAGCAATCAGATGTGAATAAATATAGTTTTAGTTATAAGATTTGACATGTCGATTAGAAATCAATTATAAACATTGCGTTGTATTAATTTGTATAAAATCAATTTACACTCATCATTTCACTCTCTTGTCAATTCCTAATAATTATGGTCATAGTCCAAGGATTACATTCATATTTCAAAGAGCATGTTTACATGCTTGTCGCGAAGCAATTCTAATCTTTGTTCATTCATATCGATTAATTTACTTCTTCAAAGGCGGATGGGTTTTACGTCACATATATACCATAGAGTTTTTGTTCAAACATCGACGGCTCTGCTTGAGGTAAACATATCTGATTAAAGTTAACATTTTTGAAACAACGTTCGTAATATTCGTATCAAGCACTTTCGAACACTGAACAACATAATTAAAAAGAGTACCGTAAGCGAATGCAGACGCTCGACTGCGGGTTGCATTATTATTACACGGTCTAAGAAACTGACCTAAACGCAGTATTGATACTTTTATAGACATAGACGAGAATGATCAAGCAATGACAATACATAATCATTATTTACAAAAAAGACGAGCTACTATGAATTTCGACTACATACGTATGGTGTAAGACTTATTCAAAAATTTAAATTTATTCAAGATAAGGCCATAAAAACGTATTGTTTGATTATAATCCTTTAATTTTCAGTACAGCGAGGGTTGTTTGTAATAGGTTCACTCCCTGGAAAATGATAAGCATGTCTCTAACTAGGTTTGTGAATGAATTCAATGTTTTTCACGTCCTTTTTATGTTAATGTTTTCTATAAACAATTTAATTCCATTTCGCAATCTATCGATATATAGGGACTGGGAAGGCTGGGTATTTCTCTGCCCTCATAACGATATATAGGGACTGGGAAGGCTGGGTATTTCTCTGCCCTCCTAACGAAATATAGGGACTGGGAAAGCTGGGTACTTCTCTGCCCTCCTAACGATATATAGGGACTGGGAAGGCTGGGTATTTCTCTGCCCTCCTAACGATATATAGGGACTGGGAAGGCTGGGTATTTCTCTGCCCTACTAACGATATATAGGGACTGGGAAGGCTGGGTATTTCTCTGCCCTCCTAACGATATATAGGGACTGGGAAAGCTGGGTATTTCTCTGCCCTCCTAACGATATATAGGGACTGGGAAGGCTGAGTATTTCTCTGCCCTCCTACGATATATAGGGACTGGGAAGGCTGGGTATTTCTCTGCCCTCCTAACGATCTGTGGGGACTGGGAAGGCTGGGTATTTCTCTGCCCTCCTAACGATATGTGGGGACTGGGAAGGCTGGGTATTTCTCTGCCCTCCTAACGATATATAGGGACTGGGAAGGCTGGGTATTTCTCTGCCCTCCTAACGATATGTGATGGCTGGAAAGGCTGGGTATTTCTCTGCCCTCCTAACGATATATAGGGACTGGGAAGGCTGGGTATTTCTCTGCCCTCCTAACGATATGTGATGGCTGGAAAGGCTGGGTATTTCTCTGCCCTCCTAACGATATGTGATGGCTGGAAAGGCTGGGTATTTCTCTGCCCTCCTAACGATATGTGATGGCTGGGAAGGCTGGGTATTTCTCTGCCCTCCTAACGATATGTGATGGCTGGGAAGGCTGGGTATTTCTCTGCCCTCCTAACGATATGTGATGGCTGGGAATGCTGGGTATTTCTCTGCCCTCCTAACGATATATAGGGACTGGGAAGGCTGGGTATTTCTCTGCCCTCCTAACGAAATATAGGGACTGGGAAAGCTGGGTATTTCTCTGCCCTCCTAACGATATATAGGGACTGGGAAGGCTGGGTATTTCTCTGCCCTCCTAACGATATATAGGGACTGGGAAGGCTGGGTATTTCTCTGCCCTACTAACGATATATAGGGACTGGGAAGGCTGGGTATTTCTCTGCCCTTCTAACGATCTGTGGGGACTGGGAAGGCTGGGTATTTCTCTGCCCTCCTAACGATCTGTGGGAACTGGGAAGGCTGGGTATTTCTCTGCTCCCTAACGATATATAGGGACTGGGAAGGCTGGGTATTTCTCTGCCCTCCTAACGATATATAGGGACTGGGAAGGCTGGGTATTTCTCTGCCCTTCTAACGATCTGTGGGGACTGGGAAGGCCGGTTATTTGCTGCCCTACTAACGATATGTGGTGGCTGGGAAGGCTGGTTATTTGCTACCATACTAACGATTTGTCGTGGCTGGGAAGGGATGTTAATTGCTGCCCTACTAACGATATGTGGTAGCTGGGAAGGCTGGTTATTTGCTACCCTACTAACGATCTGTGTCGGCTGTGAAGGCTGCTTATTTGCTGCCCTACTGACGATCTGTGTCGGCTGGGAAGGCTGGTTATTTGCTGCCCTGCTAACGATATGTGGTTGCTGGGAAGGCTTGTTATTTGCTGCCCTGCTAACGATCTGTTGTGGCTGGGAAGGCTGGTTATTTGCTGCCCTACTAACGATCTGTGATGGCTGGGAAGGCCTGTTATTTGCTGCCATACTAACGATCTGTGTTGGCTGGGAAGGCTGGTTATTTGCTGCCCTACTTAAGATCTGTGATGGTTGGGAAGGCTGGTTATTTGCTGCCATACTAACGATCTGTGGTGGCTGGGAAGGCTGGATATTTCCCTGCACTACGTAATTTTCAATACCACAAAAGTTTATATTCTGTATTGACAGGATGAGCTGGTGAGGAAAGTTGGCAAGCTATTTGTTTAATATGGTTAATTCAACTGAACAAATGCAAATAACTGTACATGTATCGTCGTTTCTGTCGGTGTTTATGTATTTAACTGGCAACAATAAGATTTTGAATGATCATAATGTAGAACATTATCGATCATTCGAATTGTATTTTAATTAGATAAAAAAGGCTACCTTGGGAATATACACTTTTCAGTACGTTTTCAAATAGAACCTATGTCGTCATAAAAAATGCATGATCTTATTAGCTATAATTAGCAGAACATTAGATGGATAAATGATGTTTTGTTGGCCTGCCATTGTATTGGAAATTAAACATTCGTGACATGACTCAATATATGCAAGCACAAACCAACATTCCACGTGTGCACTGATCTTTACTGTCGGCTTTGTAACATTGATAGTAAAAAAAAATGTCCACGATTTGTCGCGAAATAATTTACGACTTTAATCGGTAAATATGTCACCCTTTGCCAGTGCAATATTCAGAATCCCATTGGAATAGAATGTAGCATTGAAAGCCCTGGTAACTGCCAATGTTGGCTAACATAGCGTGTTCACGGCCCCCACGAGAAATACAAATGTACTTCAATTGCGGATGTAACAAATCGTTTATTCGGTTTCAACACAACATTTCTGCAATATCAATTTCAAATTTTTGAGCACATCGTTGAAGAGCCAGGACGGACTAAAGAAGCACTGGCTAGGAAATGTTGTATGGAATGGGTCAATTATCGAAAACAATATCGTGATTTGTTTAAACAGATGTCTATTCGGTACATACTTAATCGGCAAAAATATTCCGCATCAAAATGGTTCGTTCTTATTACTGTTTAAATACATTTAAACAAATCAATAATGATAATATCCCCGTATATTGAATGTTGAAAGTGCTTTGCCATGGTGACAGCTGCCAGAATTACTAGAACCAGACCATTTGCAATACCTCAACGAATATTCACAATGACTGACTGAAAATACCAAATAGAAGCGTATGAAAGCGCTGATTTTGTTGCTTCATCTGCTGATACAGTTGACAGAACAACTCGCATAATATGATGGCAGTTTTGTTGCATTTTTGGCAAATGGCAATGCGTTTATTTTTCGAAATTCATGCTTAGTCATTCCCCAAGGGACTAAGTTTGCGTATACAAAGCCGACAATCTTTATTGTCTAGAATTGCGGTAATCAGTGAATAATTAGGCAACACAGCTGAAACTCTGACAGGTGGATTAATGAATTATGATGACATGCATCATATTTTTTGTCAGATAATCCATATACGTGGAAACATAATAGCAGCTTCATAGTACACCAAGTCCGCAGGGTATATACAGACCAATAACATCCCACTATTTTATAAAAATTATAAAATTCTATGAATTATGAAGATAAAAGTTAATGAAGAGTAAATGAGTAACAACGTGTATTAACAATATAAACGTATACTATTGTTCAAAGCTCTAAATGGTATAGTTCCCAATTAACACACATAAACCGATTCAATATTCTAAATAGTATAGTTCCCAATTAACAAACATAAACCGATTCAATATTCTAAATAGTATCGTTCCCAATTAACAAACATAAACCGATTCAATATTCGAAATGGTATAGTTCCCAATTAACGCACATAAACCGATTCAATATTCAAAACATCACTAGATCTGTTTTCCACATAACGAGGTAAAAGTAGACACAGAAAAGGCCTCATTTGTAAAGCGGAACTTCCCCAGTCAGATCTAGGCAAAGGGAGGAAGTACATACAGGCAAAAATATGAACTTCCCCAGTCAGATCAAGGCAAATGAATGAGGTACACACAGGGACAAATATGAACTTCCCCAGACAGTTCTAGACAAATGGAGGAGGTACATACAGGGACAAATATGAACTTACCCAGTCATATCAAGGCAAATGGAGGAGGTACATATAGGGACAAATATGAACTTACCCAGTCAGATCAAGGCAAATGGATGAGGTACATACAGGGACAAATAGGAACTTTCTCAGTCAGATCAAGGCAAAGGGAGGAGGTACATACAGGGACAAATATGAACTTCCCCAGTCAGATCAAGGCAAATGGATGAGGTACATACAGGGACAAATAGGAACTTCCCCAGTCAGTTCTAGACAAATGGAGGAGGTACATTCAGGGACAAATATGAACTTTCTCAGTCAGATCTAGACAAAGGGATGAGGTACATACAGGGACAAATATGAACTTTCTCAGTCAGATCTAGACAAATGGATGAGGTACATACAGGGACAAATATGAACTTTCTCAGTCAGATCTAGACAAATGGATGAGGTACATACAGGGACAAATATGAACTTTCTCAGTCAGATCTAGAAAAATGGAGGAGGTACATACAGGGGCAAATATGAACTTTCTCAGTCAGATCTAGACAAATGGAGGAGGTACATACAGGGACAAATATGAACTTTCTCAGTCAGATCTAGACAAAGGGATGTGGCACATACAGGGACAAATAGGAACTTCCCAAGTCAGATCTAGGCAAAGGGAGGAGGTACATACAGGGTCAAATAGGAACTTCCCAAGTCAGATCTAGACAAAGGGAGGAGGTACATACAGGGACAAATAGGAACTTCCCCAGTCAGATTTAGACAAATGGAGGAGGTACATACAGGGTCAAATAGGAACTTCCCAAGTCAGATCTAGACAAAGGGAGGAGGTACATACAGGGTCAAATAGGAACTTCCCAAGTCAGATTTAGACAAAGGGAGGAGGTACATACAGGGTCAAATAGGAACTTCCCAAGTCAGATTTAGACAAATGGAGGAGGTACATACAGGGTCAAATAGGAACTTCCCAAGTCAGATCTAGACAAAGGGAGGAGGTACATACAGGGTCAAATAGGAACTTCCCAAGTCAGATTTAGACAAAGGGAGGAGGTACAAACAGGGTCAAATAGGAACTTCCCAAGTCAGATTTAGACAAATGGAGGAGGTACATACAGGGTCAAATAGGAACTTCCCAAGTCAGATCTAGACAAAGGGAGGAGGTACATACAGGGTCAAATAGGAACTTTCTCAGGCAGATCAAGGCAGATGGATGAGGTACATACAGGGGCAAATAGGAACTTTCTCAGTCAGATCTACACAAATGGAGGAGGTACATACGGGGACAAATATGAACTTTCTCAATCAGATCTAGACAAAGGGATGTGGCACATACAGGGACAAATAGGAACTTCCCAAGTCAGATCTAGGCAAAGGGAGGAGGTATATACAGGGTCAAATAGGAACTTCCCAAGTCAGAACAAGGCAAAGGGAGGAGGTACATACAGGGACAAATTGGAACTTCCCAAGTCAGATTTAGACAAATGGAGGAGGTACATACAGGGACAAATAGGAACTTCCCAAGTCAGAACAAGGCAAAGGGAGGAGGTACATACAGGGACAAATTGGAACTTCCCAAGTCAGATTTAGGCAAATGGAGGAGGCACATACAGGGACAAATAGGAACTTCCCAAGTCAGATTTAGACAAATGGAGGAGGTACATACAGGGACAAATAGGAACTTCCCAAGTCAGATTTAGACAAATGGAGGAGGCACATACAGGGACAAATAGGAACTTCCCAAGTCAGATTTAGACAAATGGAGGAGGCACATACAGGGACAAATAGGAACTTCTCAAGTCAGATTTAGACAAATGGAGGAGGTACATACAGGGACAAATAGGAACTTCCCAAGTCAGATTTAGACAAATGGAGGAGGCACATACAGGGACAAATCGGCACAAATTGTCACTGTCAAATAAATATGTGTCTACAATTAAAAAAAGATATCTTTTCCACATTATGAATAAGTACATAATTTGAATGAATAGTGCCCTGCTGTATTACAAGAAAACACACTAGTCACTTAACGTTTTACAAATCACGCGTTGCTGTGCTGTAATGTCCTTAATCCGAGACTTCTCTGACCCTATAGCCTTTTTTTTTTTTTGCGGCGTAGGGTCAGAGGAACTCCTATAGTAAAAACCCGGGGATTACTGAAAACCACACAGTCGTGTAGTCGTATACTTTCAACGGTGTATGTGGCGTTTGGTCTCATTTTAACGAGAAGTTAGCCAAACAAATCGGTAAATTGATATTTAATTTACTAATCTGCATTGATCACGTGACAGCCAGGTGATTTGACCCAAATACATATTTACATGAAGAAAATTATTTTTTTAGCTTACTCTGAAAAGGATTGACCGTTACAACGTATTAAAGGTTTTCAAAACAAATGTTACGGTTCAGATAGGTTAATTAATATATTGATAATAGATGTATATGCTTGAAATGTTAATCCAATGAATGTTTACATAGATATATTGATTTAAAGTTCCTCTCCCGCGCGGGAGAAGAAATCCCCGGGTTTTTACTATAGGAGTTCCTCTGACCCTAACCAGCAACATAAAATATCAAAACTCGTAAAAGGGGCTGGTTTAGGGACAGAGAATGCTCGGATTATAATGTCCTGTGTCGTTCTATATCCCTGGTTTATGAGTTCGTCTATAATGTTGCGTTGTTTAACTCTCAGGTTCTGATCCTATCCATCCTGCATGTGTGTTCATCTTTTTCATTTGTCTTGATGTATCTACACGAAAGTTCTGATTGGTGCAAGAGACATTCCTTTCTCTGACACTTTCCTCTTTTCAAAAAACGTCCTGGATGGATATCGCTTCTCGACATGAATTTTAATGGTGTATAGATGATTTCACTAAAATGGGTTTTATTCTAGAACCATTGTGGTTCAGTCAGACGTTCGAACATGTCTTTATTTTCATTGAAATTCGTGCACTATTTGAACGCTATATTGGTATTTGTACCGAAGGATTAGGGGGGAATCCACACGGAGTAGATATATTGATTATTTAATCAATGAAACAATCGAGTCGTTATTTCATAAGGGATTCTACTTTGTTTTCATCGCGTAAAGCCGTTTTTCAACATGTTTACTCATATACGGCAGCCAGTTGACCTCACCAGGTTTCCCGCAATTAGTTTATCAACCAGTACTAACTTTCTGTTCCGGAAGCAACTGACAACTTCTCCACATGTGGAGCAAATGACCGTAGCCAATGTCACGGTAGAACATTACCTGCTCAACCCGGTAATCGAACTGATATGCCGGGCGACAGTCTAGCGTTCTACCAACATAGCTAGCCAGGAGGGTATATTGATTCTGAACATTGATATATATTAAAACAATGATTAACAAAATGATTCACTTTCTTGTAACCATCCAAAGTACTTGATTATTTATAACAATCGCTATAATATTTCAACATATAAATACACTTACCTATTGTAATAGGACTAACGCTTGTTTTCAATTTAAAATCACAGTGACAACAGTATTGAAAATGTCCAAGTATTTCCAACAACAGGAGAAACCGAGTCATGGCCATCTTATCAACTTGATATTATTGTTTCTAAAAAGTATATCACTTGCACTGCGTAATATTGAATAGTATGTACACAATACGTTTTCTCTATTTCGATTTCCGTCCATTTCGTAATATTCCCATAACATAATGTTGCTTCGAGCTATGAAACTGAACTGCAGAATTTCATGATGAAATATCCCAGCCCATAATATATTTTGATGTTAACTCTTTTCTACATCGCAAAACTGTGCATCATTCTCATTGAATGCATTGCTTTGCATAAAATCACTAGTTCTCTAATAAGCGTTTCAGTATGATCCTTTGGTGAAAGATTTCTAATTAAGCCATCAATAGAACAAGCACGTGTCACAGTAAGCAATGTAGGCCCCCAGTCTGATGCTAGCGTAGTTTATACAGACAGCTTAACCAGTGTTCAATAAGATGTAATTACGAATTAATTTCCTAACACTATTCCCACATACTGTTTATGTGCGTGTGAATAAATAAATATGTAATCAGAAAAACAAGTTTTTTTTATTTATTTGAGCAGACAATAAATTTTTGACGGTCGATATTTTGGAAATAAAACCAAATTTGAAGAATCAATGTAAACACGAATGTCGAAATAATTCTATCATTTAACTATTTTTATCCTTTATAATGAATATTGTTCAAATAAACGCACGTTTACTTAAATATATTTCAAACAAAACCTTCTTCATGTATTGTTATATAACACTATCTATCAATGAATCACTTGTTTGTTAATTGATAACTAAACCAATCTTGGAATTTCGCGTACACATTCCGCTGTTCCATGATCTACATTCTAAACTTTGCAGATAATTGTCCGGGATAGCATTCTAAGTGCGAATGAAACAAATAGTTTATGTTATATAGTTAAATTGTATAAATTATATCACAAAATCACGTTACACGAAACAAATGCGGTTACAAAATAGTACAGCCTGTGGCACCTGTTAGAGAGTGGTCTTCCATACATTTAAACCACGCCCAGAAAAGAATTTCTGATCTACACTCCGAACGCTCTTGGATAAAAATTAACACTCGTCCATAATATTTTTTTTAAATGTTACGGCAAAAACCATTTTTCATTCAGAGACACGCAATCCGTATCGGGATCCATTAGCGATAATAACTACACAAATCATTATATCACAACTTCGGTATTGTACACGGCAAATAAAAATACATGGAACAATTAGTAAACACAAGAGTCGTGTCAACCGAATTATAAATGAGACAGAATACACGTCCCTTGAGCTAACACACCATACTGTTAACGAATAATTTCAATAAAGTATTGTAGAGTGTCATTTAATATACATTCCCTGGGTTCACGTCACATTAAATATTATGGCGATTACATTGGTATTAAGAATGGCATAATTATTATCATAATTGAACATTAAATAACGATCTCATTTGATAAAAAAGAATTCATTGTCTGACTCTAAACTGTGACATTATTTCTAGGATCTAAGAAAGTCTTGAAGGCTGTAACATTAACTATTGAGCGCATTTGGGACTTGTTTCAATATATAAACAGAATAACTCAAGCAGTAGGTTTCCTGTTCTACATGATCTACACTAAATGTGATCGTCATTCAAAAAAATACGCTATGAATCCATTTCTTAATAATCGTCAATGCCCGCATGAGAATACTCCGTGGCTCCTATATAAATAATTCAACAGACAGATACATATCTAGAAATACAAACATGATGCCAGCAAGCTTCATATTTCAAAACCACTCATGTTTGAACCGATAGTATCCTGATTGGTATAAACGATTGGATTTACATTAAATTCCTTTGTCCTTGAAATTAGAGAAGTCATAAATCTACGTACCACTTATAAAGTGAAATAGAGCCAAAAATGCTGGTAGCACGATGCTCACTGTATTGTTGTTTGTCCCATTTATGGAAAATGCCTGTATTGATGGTACCATGGAGAAAACAAAACATTTCCAATTAAATAAATACTAACTAATCGTCACATTGTTCCATAGTTTTAGTCTATAAAAGCTACCCAGAGCAAATCACTTAAATGTTATTCTAGACTAAATAAATAAAATGTTAATTGCTTGCCTTGTTGTAACTAACCCATATCATCACATCATTTTGATACATTAAACTGATGAACTTTTCATGTTTGCGCATTTTTATTGCGATGGATTTCACGTCACGCTAACAAACAATTCTAACACCACAGACGAGAAAATAAATGTAATAACTATATGATAAACATATAATGGTGATAATAAAGAAAAGAAGTTGACAAAAACGAAGGAAGAAGAACAGCGACAATAACAACAGCGACAATGTTTGTTTGTGGCACCCCCTCCAAATCGTCCCAACAAAAGTAACATGCCTGTATGCTTTTTCATTCTGAATAGCAGACCCTTTTCGAGACAAAATCCTAAATAAAGCTATAAAATCTCAAAAAGATCACAACAATCGACATGTCGCAAATTGTGGGGATGGGCACGGACAAATCATTAATAGGGATGGCCTTCACAAATAATCTATATTGAGGATAAGCAGCACTGTGTTGATCGTGTATTGATACCGCTGCTATCTGTTTGCACGCTAATGCCGTAATTGTCTAGTTTACCTTTTTCTCAATATGGACAAATAGCATATCAGATACTAGTATTGACATTTGTAAAAGGGTATTTCAAATTTATCATGTCTATCTAGAAAACATGGACTACCAAAGTGCATTATCTAGAAACGATTTACTACTCGATTTCAACATGTATCCGTCATATGCCACAATGGCATTGATTGTCTATCATTCCGTATGATTTCATTTCACATAGGGGGATTAGGAATTTAATTGCAACAACACAAGATTATTGTTAATACGATTATTTACTTGAAACGATGTCAGTATGAGCTTCAAGTATGATATTGATATTTCAGGTGAAACGCAACCATAAGCGCCGAGTTAAACGCTTAAGAACACAGGAGACTGAGTAACAAACGTCTTGTATTTGACTCTGTTCAGAGTTTGAACTCTTAAAGTCAACAGAGGAACTCTGAAATGGTAAAACTTTGTGAAATGGCATTTGGGTAAATAAGGCTCGAATTCACTTTCAAATAAATGAGAAATTATTATTGTTAATTAATGGGAACACCTGGTGACTTCCTCACGCAAAACGTTTGTAATGACTGGGGAGGTCACAACCACGTGATCCTGTCTGTTTGTGTGATGTAAGGCTCTACTACAAACAATACACATACTTCATGCATTTTCATAAATTTGGCACAATTAACTTAGTTATAAAATGGAATTCGGCATTCAAAAGTCTGAATGAAATTAAACCCTGTATTACGAATATGAAATGGTTTGTTCATGTTGTACATGATCATTGTGATTGGTTAACATTAATTTTTCAGCAACAATGTATATTACAATAAAATATATATTTATTAGCTAAAGTATTTTAAGTTTATTGCCATTTAAAAATATCAAGTATACGCAATAAAATGGCGATAAAACATGTTGAGCATAT
The DNA here is from genome assembly GCA_032209605.1 of Mactromeris polynyma. Taxonomy (NCBI): domain Eukaryota; kingdom Metazoa; phylum Mollusca; class Bivalvia; order Venerida; family Mactridae; genus Mactromeris; species Mactromeris polynyma. Next base: position 27,430,444 of record JASFXZ010000001.1, read on the forward strand.
TAAGTTTTATTAAAATTTTACATTAATCATACACACGACAACAAAATTAGTTATGTACGGAGGTCAGCTGACCTAGCCAGTGTTCCAACGTTTCCAGTACTGCGGTACATTATTCTTACAAACGAAGCTGACCACTTCCCCACATGAACCAGATGACAAATGACTTTTTCTCTGAATCGTCTCCACAATTTCTCAGTGTTCTAGCCATTGTGGTGATATAGATTTAGAAAACAGTGAATTTTACATTATTGTGAACTTCGGAATAGTAATTGAACAATGCATGATTCTAGTTACTTAGAGCGCAGTAAACTTCTGTTTATATGAGGGGGTTTATGACAAAATAAAGATCAATTGTGAGTTTGGCACGAGACTGATTTAAGTCTGTACATTTTTACCCCCGGTCTAATTTGTTTTAGATGTATGCAAGGGTTCCCTTTCCTCATGTGCAATTCTTTCACTTGATATAGTGTTCATGTAGTGTTCATGTAGTGTTCATGTAGTGTTCATGTAGTGTTCATGTCATTTTCTGCTTCCCCTTTCGGCCTATTGTTGTCAGCTGTCTTGACTTGTCCTGGGATGTATTCCATCCATTAAAACCCCCTCTCTGTTTATCCTCATTAATTATCCTTAGTTGTGCCTTACAGTCGACTAAGTCATTCATTGCGCCCCTGTTCCCTTGCGTATTTACTATTATGCACCTCCTCAAATACCTGATGTTTTATGGGCTGCTGTTTTCCCGGAGATCTGTGTGCAGAGGCATTGTCGTACGTTTGTGGCGTTCCCTGTAGAAACTGATTCTCTCTTTCATATTATCCCCGAGCAGTTTAGATTATTCCCTTGCTGATTGAGCGACTGTGATCATTTATATTTATTTAAAATCCAGATAAGTTAATTGAATGAAAATATATGGAAAATACAAAATTGATGTTAGTCTCGAACTTCAAAAACCTCAATAACATTTTAATTACACTGTGCAATTTACGCATGGAAACTGAGTATAGCTAGATATAGATAAGGACATGGGTGAGGTAATCACCAATCGTAGATAGTTTGAAATCACATTCAAGATACCCCGGGGTATTGTAACGTGATTTAAAGTTACCGGGTTGGTCTTATTGCTACACCGGTGCCATATTGGTAGAGAGATCGCCTCGGTTACGGAAGGTTGTTGAACAGAGCTGTGGTCGCTACATACAATAGTCGTTAACATCAGTAATAATAGCTCTTTTGTCTTACACTCGTCATTATAAGGATAGTAGTAAGATGGGTTGGCCTTGTGTAAATGACACTGGGTGTAGTATTATGATATGTAACAGTGTCACAACAGTATATGTATCAACGGCTTGGTATAACAGTGTCACAACAGTATATGTATCAACGTCTTGATATAACAGTGTCACAACAGTATATGTATCAACCGCTTGGTATAACAGTGTCACAACAGTATATGTATCAACGTCTTGATATAACAGTGTCACAACAGTATATGTATCAACGGCTTGATATAACAGTGTCACAACAGTATATGTATCAACGTCTTGATATAACAGTGTCACAACAGTATATGTATCAACGTCTTGATATAACAGTGTCACAACAGTATATGTATCAACGGCTTGATATAACAGTGTCACAACAGTATATGTATCAACGGCTTGATATAACAGTGTCACAACAGTATATGTATCAACGTCTTGATATAACAGTGTCACAACAGTATATGTATCAACGTCTTGATATAACAGTGCCACAACAGTATATGTATCAACGTCTTGATATAAAAGTGTCACAACAGTATATGTATCAACGTCTTGGTATAACAGTGTCACAACAGTATATGTATCAACGTCTTGATATAACAGTGTCACAACAGTATATGTATCAACGGCTTGGTATAACAGTGTCACAACAGTATATGTATCAACGGCTTGGTATAAAAGTGTCACAACAGTATATGTATCAACGTCTTGATATAACAGTGTCACAACAGTATATGTATCAACGGCTTGATATAACAGTGTCACAACAGTATATGTATCAACGTCTTGATATAACAGTGTCACAACAGTATATGTATCAACGGCTTGATATAACAGTGTCACAACAGTATATGTATCAACGGCTTGATATAACAGTGTCACAACAGTATATGTATCAACGGCTTGATATAACAGTGTCACAACAGTATATGTATCAACGGCTTGATATAACAGTGTCACAACAGTATATGTATCAACGTCTTGGAATGTCACAACAGTATATGTATCAACGTCTTGGAATGTCACAACAGTATATGTATCAACGTCTTGGAATGTCACAACAGTATATGTATCAACGTCTTGATATAACAGTGTCACAACAGTATATGTATCAACGGCTTGATATAACAGTGTCACAACAGTATATGTATCAACGGCTTGGTATAACAGTGCCACAACAGTATATGTATCAACGTCTTGATATAACAGTGTCACAACAGTATATGTATCAACGTCTTGGAATGTCACAACAGTATATGTATCAACGTCTTGGAATGTCACAACAGTATATGTATCAACGGCTTGATATAACAGTGTCACAACAGTATATGTATCAACGGCTTGGTATAACAGTGTCACAACAGTATATGTATCAACGTCTTGGAATGTCACAACAGTATATGTATCAACGTCTTGGAATGTCACAACAGTATATGTATCAACGGCTTGATATAACAGTGTCACAACAGTATATGTATCAACGTCTTGATATAACAGTGTCACAACAGTATATGTATCAACGGCTTGGAATGTCACAACAGTATATGTATCAACGTCTTGGAATGTCACAACAGTATATGTATCAACGTCTTGGAATGTCACAACAGTATATGTATCAACGGCTTGATATAACAGTGTCACAACAGTATATGTATCAACGGCTTGGTATAACAGTGTCACAACAGTATATGTATCAACGTCTTGATATAACAGTGCCACAACAGTATATGTATCAACGTCTTGGAATGTCACAACAGTATATGTATCAACGGCTTGATATAACAGTGTCACAACAGTATATGTATCAACGGCTTGGTATAACAGTGTCACAACAGTATATGTATCAACGTCTTGATATAACAGTGTCACAACAGTATATGTATCAACTGCTTGATATAACAGTGCCACAACAGTATATGTATCAACGTCTTGATATAACAGTGCCACAACAGTATATGTATCAACGTCTTGATATAACAGTGTCACAACAGTATATGTATCAACGGCTTGGAATGTCACAACAGTATATGTATCAACGGCTTGATATAACAGTGTCACAACAGTATATGTATCAACGTCTTGATATAACAGTGTCACAACAGTATATGTATCAACGGCTTGATATAACAGTGTCACAACAGTATATGTATCAACGTCTTGATATAACAGTGTCACAACAGTATATGTATCAACGTCTTGGAATGTCACAACAGTATATGTATCAACGTCTTGGAATGTCACAACAGTATATGTATCAACGGCTTGATATAACAGTGTCACAACAGTATATGTATCAACGTCTTGATATAACAGTGTCACAACAGTATATGTATCAACGTCTTGGAATGTCACAACAGTATATGTATCAACGTCTTGATATAACAGTGCCACAACAGTATATGTATCAACGTCTTGGAATGTCACAACAGTATATGTATCAACGTCTTGATATAACAGTGCCACAACAGTATATGTATCAACGTCTTGGAATGTCACAACAGTATATGTATCAACGTCTTGATATAACAGTGCCACAACAGTATATGTATCAACGTCTTGGAATGTCACAACAGTATATGTATCAACGGCTTGATTTAACAGTGCCACAACAGTATATGTATCAACGTCTTGGAATGTCACAACAGTATATGTATCAACGTCTTGATATAACAGTGCCACAACAGTATATGTATCAACGTCTTGGAATGTCACAACAGTATATGTATCAACGTCTTGATATAACAGTGTCACAACAGTATATGTATCAACGTCTTGGAATGTCACAACAGTATATGTATCAACGTCTTGATATAACAGTGCCACAACAGTATATGTATCAACGTCTTGATATAACAGTGTCACAACAGTATATGTATCAACGTCTTGGTATAACAGTGTCACAACAGTATATGTATCAACGTCTTGGTATAACAGTGCCACAACAGTATATGTATCAACGTCTTGGAATGTCACAACAGTATATGTATCAACGTCTTGATATAACAGTGTCACAACAGTATATGTATCAACGTCTTGATATAACAGTGTCACAACAGTATATGTATCAACGTCTTGATATAACAGTGTCACAACAGTATATGTATCAACTGCTTGATATAACAGTGTCACAACAGTATATGTATCAACGTCTTGATATAACAGTGTCACAACAGTATATGTATCAACGTCTTGGAATGTCACAACAGTATATGTATCAACGTCTTGATATAACAGTGTCACAACAGTATATGTATCAACTGCTTGATATAACAGTGTCACAACAGTATATGTATCAACGTCTTGATATAACAGTGTCACAACAGTATATGTATCAACGTCTTGATATAACAGTGCCACAACAGTATATGTATCAACTGCTTGATATAACAGTGTCACAACAGTATATGTATCAACGGCTTGATTTAACAGTGTCACAACAGTATATGTATCAACGGCTTGGTATAACAGTGCCACAACAGTATATGTATCAACGGCTTGATTTAACAGTGTCACAACAGTATATGTATCAACGTCTTGATATAACAGTGTCACAACAGTATATGTATCAACGTCTTGATATAACAGTGTCACAACAGTATATGTATCAACGGCTTGATATAACAGTGTCACAACAGTATATGTATCAACGGCTTGATATAACAGTGTCACAACAGTATATGTATCAACGTCTTGATATAACAGTGTCACAACAGTATATGTATCAACGTCTTGATATAACAGTGTCACAACAGTATATGTATCAACGTCTTGATATAACAGTGTCACAACAGTATATGTATCAACGTCTTGGAATGTCACAACAGTATATGTATCAACGGCTTGGTATAACAGTGTCACAACAGTATATGTATCAACGGCTTGATATAACAGTGTCACAACAGTATATGTATCAACGTCTTGATATAACAGTGTCACAACAGTATATGTATCAACGTCTTGGAATGTCACAACAGTATATGTATCAACGTCTTGATATAACAGTGTCACAACAGTATATGTATCAACGGCTTGATATAACAGTGTCACAACAGTATATGTATCAACGTCTTGATATAACAGTGTCACAACAGTATATGTATCAACGTCTTGATATAACAGTGTCACAACAGTATATGTATCAACGTCTTGATATAACAGTGTCACAACAGTATATGTATCAACGTCTTGATATAACAGTGTCACAACAGTATATGTATCAACTGCTTGATATAACAGTGTCACAACAGTATATGTATCAACGTCTTGATATAACAGTGTCACAACAGTATATGTATCAACGTCTTGGAATGTCACAACAGTATATGTATCAACGTCTTGATATAACAGTGTCACAACAGTATATGTATCAACCAACGTCTTGGTATTAACAGTGTCACAACAGTATATGTATCAACGTCTTGGAATGTCACAACAGTATATGTATCAACGTCTTGAGAACAGTGTCACAACAGTATATGTATCACGTCTTGGTATAACAGTGTCACAACAGTATTATGTATTCAACGTCTTGATATAACAGTGTCACAACAGTATATGTATCAACGGCTTGGAAATGTCACAACAGTATATGTATCAACGGCTTGATATAACAGTGTCACAACAGTATATGTATCAACGGCTTGGTATAACAGTGTCACAACAGTATATGTATCAACGGCTTGGAATGTCACAACAGTATATGTATCAACGGCTTGATATAACAGTGTCACAACAGTATATGTATCAACGGCTTGGTATAATGTCACAACAGTATATGTATCAACGTCTTGGAAAGTGTCACAACAGTATATGTATCAACGTCTTGAGAATGTCACAACAGTATATGTATCAACGTCTTGGAATGTCACAACAGTATATGTATCAACGTCTGATGAACAGTGTCACAACAGTATATGTATCAACGTCTTGGAATGTCACAACAGTATATGTATCAACGTCTTGATATAACCGTGTCACAAACAGTATATGTATCAACGTCTTGGAATATGTCACAACAGTATATGTATCAACGTCTTGGAATGTCACAACAGTATATGTATCAAACGTCTTGAGATATGACATCACATCAGTATATGTATCAAGTCTCGGAAAGTATGCTCAAGTCTTGGATTGTCACAACAGTATTATGTATCAACGACTCACTCCTTGGAAATGTCACAACAGTATAGGTATCAACGTCTTGGAATGTCACAAAAGTATATAGTATCAACTTCTTGATATAACAGTGTCACAAACAAGTATATGTATCAACGCTTGGAATGTCACAACAAGTATATGTATCAAC